>CM032879.1:1107518-1436304 GCA_019176425.1 Megalops atlanticus | reverse complement strand
ATAAGAATAATAATAATAATAACCCCAACGGATACAATAGGGCCCTTCGCACACTCAGTGCTTGGGCCCTAATAATAATAATAATAATAATAATAATAATAAGAATAATAATAATAATAATAATAATAATAACCCCAACGGATACAATAGGGCCCTTCGCACACTCAGTGCTTGGGCCCTAATAATAATAATAATAATAATAATAATAATAATAATAAGAATAATAATAATAATAATAACCCCAACGGATACAATAGGGCCCTTCGCACACTCAGTGCTTGGGCCCTAATAATAATAATAACCCCAACGGATACAATAGGGCCCTTCGCACACTCAGTGCTTGGGCCCTAATAATAACCCCAACGGATACAATAGGGCCCTTCGCACACTCAGTGCTTGGGCCCTAATAACGCCAACGGATACAATAGGGCCCTTCGCACACTCAGTGCTTGGGCCCTAATAATCACAACGGATACAATAGGGCCCTTCGCACACTCAGTGCTTGGGCCCTAATAATAATAACGCCAACGGATACAATAGGGCCCTTCGCACACTCAGTGCTTGGGCCCTAATAATAACGCCAACGGGATACAATAGGGCCCTTCACACACTCAGTGCTTGGGCCCTAATAATAATAACGCCAACGGATACAATAGGGCCCTTCGCACACTCAGTGCTTGGGCCCTAATAATCCCAACGGATACAATAGGGCCCTTCGCACACTCAGTGCTTGGGCCCTAATAACCACAACGGATACAATAGGGCCCTTCGCACACTCAGTGCTTGGGCCCTAATAATAATAATAATCACAACGGATACAATAGGCCCTTCGCACACTCAGTGCTTGGGCCCTAATAATAATAATAATAATAATAATAATAATAATAACAACGGATACAATAGGGCCCTTCGCACACTCAGTGCTTGGGCCCTAATAATCTCAACGGATACAATAGGGCCCTTCGCACACAGTGCTTGGGCCCTAATAATAATAACCCCAACGGATACAATAGGGCCCTTCGCACACTCAGTGCTTGGGCCCTAATAATCACAACGGATACAATAGGGCCCTTCGCACCTCAGTGCTAGGGCCCTAATAATAATAATCACAACGGATACAATAGGGCCCTTCGCACACTCAGTGTTTGGGCCCTAATAATCACAACGGATACAATAGGGCCCTACGCACACTCAGGGCCCAAGCACTAATAAAAATCAGAACAAACACAATAGGGTTCCAGCACTACGTGCTCGGACCCCTAATAATAAAAATCTGAACAAACACAATAGGGTTCCAGCAGTACGTGCCTGGATCCATAATAATAAAAATCAGAACAAACACAATAGGGTTCCAGCACTACGTGCTTGGACCCCTAATCAGAACAAACACAACAGGGTTCTGGCACTACATGCTTGGACCCCTAAAAATAAAAATCTGAACAAACACAATAGGGTTCCAGCACTACGTGCTTGGACCCCTAAAAATAAAAATCTGAACAAACACAATAGGGTTCCAGCACTACGTGCTTGGACCCCTAAAAATAATAAAAATCAGAACAAACACAATAGGGTTCCAGCACTACGTGCTTGGACCCCTAATGACAGCCGATGAATAGTGGTAGTGGGTAAAATAAATAAGGAAAGAAGGAAAGAAAGGAATGCCGGGCGGTCAATTTGTCAGCAAGTTGAGGCTTGTTTTTAGCTGAGATTTGTTCCATTGAGATATAGTCTATTAACAGATTAAGCCATTGTGACTTTGAGAGTTTGTGCCTGTATTTCCAGTTAAGGAGTATTGTTTTTTTGGCTATGGTCAACGTGATAAGTATGGTTTTGTGATATTTGTGAAGATGACTGATGCGTGTGAGATCTCCTAGAAGGCAAAGAGATGGGGATAGTGGAATGCTGTGGCCTAGAAATTTGGAGAGTTCAACTGTTACAGTTTGCCAGAAATTTTGGGTTGGTGTGCATTGCCAAAAAGAGTGATAATAATCTATTGTGTTGAGGGTGCATTGTCGACAGATATCTGTATTGGTGAAGCCCATGAGGTGCATTCTGCAATTGGTGATGTGTGTTCTGTGCATAATCTTATACTGGATTAGCTGTAGTCGGGAGTTGTTGACAGAGTAGATGTTGCTACATATTTGTTTCCAGAAATTGAGATAAGTCTTGATTCTTAAATCTTTTTCCCAGTCTGTAATTGGGATGGATTGTGTTTTTTCTTTTGGTGATGATATGAGTTTATATAGTTTAGGTGAAGGTTTCTTATATGTTGAAATGGATGCTATGTTTTCTATTAATGGCAGTGGTTGCAAATTATTGTTGGATAGTTGTATTTTATTTTTAAGTGCATTCTTAAGTTGGAGATACTGTAAAAAGTTTTCGTGGGTGATGTCATATTTCTGTGTTAGTTCATGGATCGTTAAGAATTTATCATTTTCAAATAGGTGGTGTATGTGGGTGATTCCTTTACTTTTCCATGAGTTAAATATGAAGGTGATCTTATTGATCAAGAAATCGGGGTTGTTCCAAATTGGTGTGAGTTTGCAGGGATTAAGTGGGTGGTTGGTGATTTTATTGATTTTCCACCAAGCTTCCAAAGTTGTTGAGATGGTGATGGTCTTATAGCAATTATGTTTTTTGATTGACTGGGACAAGAATGGTAGGTCTTTAATGGTGAGTTCTTCACATATTGACTGTTCTCTTTCAAGCAAGGGGTCTTGTTGCATGTCTGAATATATCCATTTCATTATGTACTGAAGATGTAACTGATGAGCTAAGAAGTAATGGAAAAAGTTTTGGGGCATTTAAGCCACCAAGCAGCTTGCTTTCCTGAAGTACTGAGAGTTTAATTCTTGGTTGTTTATTTTTCCAGTAAAATTCTGTGATTGAGTTTATGGTAGAAAACCAATTGGATGTTGCAAAGACGGGAGTCATTGAAAAAAGTTGATTCTTGGTAGGATTGACATTTTCACTGCAGCTGTGCGGCCAGAAAGTGAGAGTGGTAAGTTATTCCATCAGTTTAAATGATTCCCAGTGGTTTTAAGAATTGGCATGAAGTTCAGTTCAAACAACTCTGAAAGGTTGGAGGAAATATCAATGCCGAGATATCGAAGGTTACCAGTCGGGATGTTGAGTGAGAGACTGGGGGACACAGCATTCCACTGGTCCTGGTTGACTCGGAGGATAATAGATTTTGACCAGTTGATTGAATATTCTGAGAAGGTGGAAAATGTCCCAATCAAATTGAAAATAGCTGGATGTGATGTTAGAGGATTTTGTGTATATAGTAATAGGTCATCTGCATATAGACTGACCTTATGGGTTGTGTTCAGGGTGGTGATACCAGTGATTTTGGTGTCTTGGCGGATGGCAGCTGCTAGGGGTTCAATAAACAGGGCAAATAGTAGGGGTGAGAGTGGACATCCTTGTCTTGTACCCCTGTGAAGTGTAAAATATTGTGAAATTATACCATTTGTGATTACTGATGCTGTGGGTGAGTTGTACAAAATTTTGATCCATTGAATAAATGACTCCCCAAAACCAAATCTTTCTAATGTGGAGAATAAAAATGTCCAATTAACCCGGTCAAATGCTTTTTCGGCATCTAATGACTAGATAATTGTATTGGTTTTTTTGTTTCTGGCTATACTGATTAGATTGAATAGGCGGCGCATGTTACTTGATGAATGCCTGCCTTTAATGAAGCCTGTTTGATCGGGATGTATTATAGAAGGTATGACTGTTTCTAATCTCATGGCTAGTGTTTTACTGATGATTTTAATATCTGTGTTAATGAGAGATAATGGGTGATAGCTTGAGCAGAGAGTTGGGTCTTTATTAGGTTTAAGGAGGAGTGATGTAAGTGCTGTGTTCATATGGGGTGGAATCATATGAATTTCTAATTTCGTTGGTCATTTTAATAAATAATGGCGATATTGTTGGCCAGAAATGTTTATAAAATTCTGCTGGAAACCATCGGCTCCTGGTGCTTTATTATTTGGCATTGAAAACAGTGCTTTTTTTAAAGTCGTCCGATGAAAGTGGTCGATCTAGATTTATTACTTGATTTTTATTTAGCCTGGGGAGTTTGATATTGTCAAAAAAGTTTTGAATTGCAGACTGACCACATGTACAGTTGGATTTGTAAAGGTTATTATAAAAGGGTTGGAAAGTTGCTGAGATATCATTTGGAGCTGACATGGTATTCCCTTCAGAGTTTTTAATGACTGGTATGATTGTTTTTTCTTGTCTTTTTAGTTGAGTTGCCAGATACTGTCCAGATTTGTCATTTTGTTCAAAATGGTAATGTCTGAGTCTCTGTATAAGGAATTGGGTTTTCTTATTTATGATGGTATCAAGTTCATATTTGGCTTCAATGAGTTCTTTACGAAGGTCATCTGATGGATTATCGGCTACTAGCAGAGTAAGCTTACCAACTCTCTGCTCAAGTACCAAGTCTTGTTCTTTCTCTTCTCTGCGGGTGGAATACAAGATGATTTTTCCTCTTAATACTGCCTTAGCTGTTTCCCATAACAATGTAGATGAGGTTGTTGGGGAGTCATTCAGTTCAATGAAGGATGTCCACCCTTGGATCAGGTATTTATTGAATTCTGAGTCTGTCAGTAATGATGTGTTAAAGCACCATCTAATATGTGGTTTTATAATGACTCTGTTTATGAGATTGAAGCTGTTTGGGGCGTTGTTGGAAATAATAATTGGATGAATCTTTGCATTTTCTGTCTTAGATATAATAGAATTGCTTATTAAGAAGTAATCAATTCCGGACAGTGAATTGTGGTGTGGAGAGTAATGAGTATATGCTCTGCTAGTGGGGTTATGTAGTCGCCAGTTATCACTGAGACCAAGGTCATTTATGTATTGTTGTAATGTTTCTGTGGATTTCATTGGTCTGGAGAATTTTGTAGTGTTTGAGCGGTCGAGGTTCAAGTCCATAATTGTATTAAAATCACCTCCAAGGATGATAGTTGTATCAGAAGTTTATAAGCTGAGAGAAAAAACTATGGAAAAATGTGGGGTTGTCCTCATTGGGTGCATATATGTTTGCAATTGTTAACTTGACATCTCCAATGGAACCACTGATTAGTATGTAACGTCCTTCAGGGTCTGCTGTGACTGAATTGTTAGTATAAGGTATAAAGTGTTTTTGTTGATTAATATTGCCACACCTCTTTTCTTAGAGGTATAAGATGCTGCAAATACCTGGTTAACCCATTGATATTTTAATTTTTCATGGTCTGAATTAACAAGGTGTGTTTCTTGCAATAGACAGATGTCTCCTTTAAGATTTTCAAGGTGAGTGAGTGTTTTGACTCTCTTTGCCAACAAGTTAACACTCCCTGACATTCCAACTTATAAACTTTGTAGTAGAATCAATAAATACAAAAAAGAAAGAAATATTTGAATAATAAATATTACCATGTTTAGAGCTAATATTTGTGAAGTGTTGTTATTATTGTCATTGCCATCATATTCACAATCACTATCACCATTAACATCAATGATAATGATGCATGATGATGCTTATAAAATTAATTGCAGAAATGCCAATGGAAACATCATACTACAGTGCACAGTGCATCCATGAGCTTTACTATAGGAGTAAGAAATGATGAGAGGTGAAGCAGGCACTTGAGCATGAACTCCAAATATGTGTGATGTTAACATATAACAAAGACGACAGACATTCAGTTTATATACAGACACAGACTCAGACAGAAAAATATTTAAGCATAGACAACAGAAACATACAGTGCAAAGGGGTATTACAGAAACACAAGACAAGATAAGATGTAACAGACTATAAGAAAGAGAGCAGGGGAGAAAAATGGAGTGGGAAAGGGGGAAAATGGTAGGACTCATGGAAAAGGGAAAGATAAGACAAGAGATAGTGCAGAGAGTCAAACAAATATATTAATAAAAAGGGGGTAAGTGAGAAAAGTTTAAGTTAAAGGGAAAAAAGAGAACACTGGTTTTTACAGCTAGCTCGCATTTCGGGTGTAATGTTTTTTCCATTAGAAGAGCCACGGAGTAATCTTGAGATCGCGGAATAGTTGGCCGTCAATGTACAGTTTATCCACGGTGATTGAGGCTCTTTTCCCTTCTGCTCGATGCCATTTTAGAATGGGATAAAGCCTCTTGCGGCGTTCGTTTATTTTGCGAGGGAACTGATCGTTGAGGCCATAGCGAGTTCCTTTTAATTCTCTGCCCCTGCTTTTCACCAGCTCCTTTTGTTGATAATGTTAAAATTTTCTCTTTGCTGTGACTCCAAGGCGATGAAAAGTTATATTGTCAACAGTATCAGGGGGAAGCTTTAGTTCAGTTCGCATGAAGTCTTTAATCGTGTTTATCCGGTTTTTGGATTTTCGGGGATCCCAGAGAAAATTAGGTTATCGCGCATGCTGCACGTTTGTATATCCAATATAGGTTCTTTCATAGTCTTATTTTCTTTAACAATATTGTCCATTTCCTTAGTCAAGGTTTCTACAGTGATTTTCAAGCATTCGTTATCCCTTTTCAAGTCCTCGATTTCTTTGTGATTGAATTCAAGACTCGCTCGCATTTCTTTCAGTTCAACACTCAATGATTCTAAAATGCAGAGTCTTTCATCAATAAAGTGAAGCACACTAACCTCTGGTATCGGGGGGTTTAAGTCCTCGGTGTCGGTGGAGGATTCCCGGTAGCGTTTCTTGGGTTTCTCATTCTTTGATGAGCCGTCTGTGCGCTGGTTGGGCTTCTGATCCGGAATCTCGCACTGATTGCTATGGTATCCGTCGATGAAGCTTTCAATTTCCTCCACGGTTAATGTTGAGTGAGGACCACCGTCAGTTTTTAAAGAAAAGAGAGGCTTGTATTCCTTGAAATTGAAAACTCACGTATATAAATTGAAAAACGCGCCTGTGTGAGCGACTGGCTACACTGTCATGGCTAATCTCACCCGCGTCTGCACGTGATTCTCAGAGTTTGCGCATTGTGTTGTGTTGTGAAGGAGGAGATTTTGTCTGTCCCCACAATGGCAACAATGTTACAATGGCGTTAGTCATGTTGTATAGATTTAATTGCTAAATTTAAGGATCCTTAATTTTTCCAATATACTGTATTTGCCACAGACAGGTCCGATGCCATCAGCTTCATTGCACATAAATATAGGTTATTGCATATAAAATAGATCAATTGTTCCATTGTTAATTTGTTTGTGGGAGCCAGATATTGGTTGATCAGCCTCACCTGCCTATACAGGTTTGTTAAATATAGGTGTGTGACTAGACAGTAGGTTGTTTGTGAGAAGTGTTGGCCAGAGGTATAATAATTGTTGTGGGGTAGGTGAATGTGATGGTAAAGTACAATTGAATTATTGGAGAATTATCCATTTTCCCTGATGAGATGGGATTATCAGGGTAGACTTTATTGGATGCTGTGAAATTTTTGTGGAGCCACATTCTTGTGTTCAGCATGAATAATCATTTTGTAAATTAGTTTTGAAATTTGAAGCACTGCATGCCTTCCACTCCATAGCAGGAACAAAACAAAGGTTGTATCTTAAGAGCAAGATATCAGCTGCACCTGAAATGATGCATAGACTGGTCTAATAGCAAATGGCTCAGTAAACAGCAGTCCCAGTCTAGCGTAGTCCAACCTCAACTCTTCTCTGTGATCTGATTACATCCTCTGCATGTGTTATTGTTTGTGGATTGTCCTTTCTTTACTGATAATGCAAAAATGTTGGTTATCTGCCTGGTCTCAATTTACACAATGATAGCTGAGGTTCAGGATTCAATCAACAGGAAATCAAACTGAGAAGATGGGGTGGAGTTTTCCCTAAATTGGAATAGGAAGACTTAATCCTTGATATCCATATGTTCCAGTTTAGGTTTTTAGTGACCTTTCCTCTTGTACAAACTTTTATGGGAGGGTGTTTTTTTTTTTTTTTGCACACCATATCCTTAGCCCCGCCGTATAGTCTGGAAAAACATTTTTTCACAACCTTTTGTTTGGTTTATCAATTATAGTAAACTAGTAATAGTTATTACAGTAAACTGTTAATAATTGTCTTATTTTTTCTGTGGCTCCATAATTTTGGAACGTGAACAGAAAAGAATGCTTCACCACTTCATGCAGAAGTATCTTTTGGAACACACAGATCTGCTTCAGCAGATTTCAAAGTTCTGATTGGCTGATTAGTTAAATGATTGAAAGTGTATTTGGGTGCTGTTCCATTAAGAAATTTAAACACAAAGACAAGAACTAACTGGCATCCAATGCAGTGATTTAAGTACAGGAAAATACATGCTCTCTTTTTGGTATGTCTAAAAATTCTTGCAGATGATTTCTGTACAAATTGCCGCTGTTCTATTGATTTCTTTGGATGATGGGAAAACCGAGTTATAAAAGTCTAACTGGTTAGTGATGAAAGTGTGTATTTGTTCTGCATTGGCTCGTGACAGAAATGATCTTTGGTCTTTTTCCATCTAAGAAACAAATACAATTTTTTACCCTTTTTAAATTTTCATTTAAATTTTTTTTCCTTTTGGTCTAATTATTAAAATGTCTGCCTTGTCTTGACTTAACTGAGGAAAATTCAGACATCAATTTTGAGTTTTATATCTGTGAGGCATTTTTCTAAGGTGCTAACTGAGCCTTTATCCTCAGCTTAAACAGACAGTTGTGTGTCATCTGCATAACAGTGAAAACTAATAGCAAGAACACTTATTAATCTGGCAAGGGGGACCATATACAAAGAAAGGAGAACTGGACCAAGGAGGAATCCCTGTGGAGCCCCATGAGTAGTCTCAGTCTGTTCAGATACAGAGTCTCAGGAGTGATTTGACAAAGGAAACACTTGAATAGAGGAACAGCAATGCTAAGGCCTTAAATGCTCAGGCTCACCAATGTTTCTCATAAAAATAAACTGAAGGAGCAAAATTTCACAAAAATTGTCAAGCAGTAATGATTGGTTCATTAACCAGTAGTTGATCTAGAACAATTAGGCAAACACACCGGGACAGTTACAGTTACAATCCACAGGTTCAGTAAAGCTGATCAAATAAGATCACTCTATTTTTAATGCAGCAAATGGACAGGGAAACAAGGATACTTAAGCACATTTAAAACAAACATTTCACAAAAATACAACACATTATTAAAATGTTAAAGTTTTGTTGGGACAGGAGACCGGTCCTCCTTCACCAGCTTCTAGAGATAACTAGATAGATCCAGTTTGTGACCTTTGGTATTTGTTGGCACGTTTACATGCTGAGTAAAATAGCTGTGGTATTGAACACATTGTTAACATGAAGGTTTAGACCCCCAGCCAAAAGAAATCTCAGTTACTAGATCTTACAGATAGGATTTCTGAAAATTTACATTACATTATTTAGCAGATGCTCTTACCCAGAGCAACTTACATAGGTTACAGTTCTTTATAATGTTATCCATTTATACAGCTGGATATTTACTGAGGCAATTGTGGGTTAAGTACCTTGCCCAAGAGTCCCAGCAGGGATTCAACTGGCAACCTTTTCAGTTATGAGTCCTGCTCCTTAACCACTATGCTACACTTCGGCCCCGTTAGAGAGAACATGACAAGGGTGTGCATGTGTGAGTGTGTGCACTGCATACAGCCTCCATATATTTTCAGATTTGTGTGGGGTAATGTATTTGAGACAGATCAATGTGTTCTGAACAGCTCATGGCTCCGTCAAGATCTTTAGTAAGTTATGCTTGCTGCACAACAAGAGTAATCTGATTGTTTGGCTGTGTGGTTGTATGCAAGTTAACTATTTTCTTGTACCTATATGATAATGATACAGTGTTTGTTTCTTGCAAAGTGTACTAGCCAGATCAGATTGATCTTGCACTAGCTAGCTATTGTAGTCACCAATTTAAAGGGGTTTGCTGGGAATGGACTTCAATCAACTGTTAAAACAAAAACCTGTGGAACAGACAAACTGAAGTGTGTAATGCAGATAAATTAATTTCACAGACAACCACTATTTTAATCTCAGTATCTGCATTTGTTCCTCTTCAAAAATTGTATTAAGAAAGAAATTCACATGGAGAGATTGAAACCTGAGCATTGACCATTTCCCTACATCAAAGGAAAACTCACCACCCACACCACTGTATCTGCATGAGAGTGGTACAGTTGTAGTGAAACATTGTAAGATGCTAGTGTGACCTGGTGGACGTAATGCAAAAGGTCTTGGCTCTAGGGTGCTCGACTACGCCACCTGGGGACTTTCACCCCAAGAAATGTTCCAATTTACGCTCCTAGGATATCGTACGGAGACAAGAGGGTTCTCACCTGCAGGTACGTTAGTAGGAATGACAGAGACGTAGTATTTCAGTTGAAGGCAAAAGTTTATTTAACAAATAAATTAAGTGAAAGAGGAGGTTACAAAGTATTGCTACACAATAAAAAACGGGTGGGCAAGCAATGCCGCCAGAGGACAGGGTAATGGCTGCCACCAGAGAAACCCTGGGGAACAACGATAGGGGATGAGTAGGCTGACTGCTGGGGGAATTACCTTCGCCGGGAGGGAGAGAGAGACAGACACCCCGCGTGCCTTTATTCCTGGTGCCTGCTAACACACACACACACACACACACACACACGTACATATACACATACACAGCAAATAGTGATCACGGTAAATGGTGAAGTGCACTTTACCACTGCAAACACTGCATGCAGTGCGTGAAGGAGGGGGACCCAAGTCCAGCGACCCGCCCTGCAGTCCAGCAGCTACACTCCCTGATAACTATGTAGGGAGGGAAAAGGAGGGGAAGATTAATTACAGCCCCAACCAGCTGATTGAAGGCTAAATACAAACTGCGTATGAAAATACTGAGCAAATGGTAAAAAGAAAAAAAGCAGTAAAGTAAAGAAAAACACCTAAATCCCTCTATAGATAAAAAAAAGAACAGACAACAAGTGGCCAAACACACCAACCCAGGCCACTTATAAAACCCTCAAGGCAAAAGCCAAACTAAAATTAATGGAGGCAAAGCAGCAGTGGCAAATCTTCCTAAAGAGGTAAAGAAACAAGATGCATCACAGTTGTATATTCACAGAATGAGTACACACACATTACCCTCAATTGCCACAAGCCACACACTCAAAGAAACAGCCCTAGTTTAACGTTACCTCTACATGCCGTCCAGGTAGCGTGAGCGAGACTGGTGCTTACTCGGCGTCTCCAACACAGATCTGAATTAAAACATTGCCGTTACATACACACGTATTGAACATACGAGATCACTCGTTTGTAATATGAATCTAAGCGGGGTTACGAGTGCAACAGATTAAATAAAAAAACGCAAATACCTTTGGTGGAACACACATATACACCAACAGGAAGCGTTTGTAGACTCGCGAACCCTGTTACCAAACAGTTCAGTTTTAGGCATGTGTGTGCGACAGCAATGATTTAACAGTGATTAAAACCCAAGCGGGGAGCACATACCTTTCAGCGCTGATTGCGGTACAGACCGGGAAGCAATAAATCACGGGACTCGAACTGCTGTACCCGATGGAGCGGCCATATATATATATACAAAATTGGGGCCTAGCTGGTTAGTGGTTAGCCACCCGAGTGCTACTTGGGGGGCGTGGCCAAGAAAGGAAGGAGCTACGGCAGCTGAAAGGCAAAATGAATAACTCTGCCGGTTACACTAGGCTAGGGCAGATCATCAGTGATGTTACCTGGTGTGTTTCGGATCTTTCAAACATCAGACACCCTCGCCCAGGCGACCCATCTAAGGTTGATCAGACCTCAGTTTCCGCCCTAGCAGCAATTGTCCACAAATCCACCCTCTTGTTCCATAGCCACCTCAAGACTTTCTCTGCAGAATCCATGCTGTTCCTGATGGCTCTCTTCTTTTTCTCTCCTGTGATGCCAAATGTAGAATAGGCACAGAGGGACTGGCCTGCAAAACCCCTGCACCCAATCTGTACAGGCAAGCACCTTGCCCTCCAGCTATGTCTATGGCAGTCACTGACTAGGCCGTCATATTTCTCTTTTTCCTGCTGAAAGGCCTCCTCCATTTGTTCTTCCCAAGGCACAGTGAGCTCTAGAATGACGATGTTCTTGGTTGCCTCCGACACCAGCACTATGTCAGGCCTGAGAGTGGTCTTGGCAACATGCTGCGGGAACTTGAGTTGCTGTCCAAAGTCCACCATCAGCTGCCAGTCCTGAGCTGTGTTGAAGAGCCCCAGTGCCGCTTTAGATGTTTTTATCGGCTTCTCTACAGCCTTAATGAAGCTGATGGCTGGCTTTGCTGGATTTTCTCTCTGGCAACTGGTGATGGCACTGCAGATGGCCTCTGCAATGGTCTTGAGCACCTGGTTGTACCACCACCGGTACCTTCCTTCAGTGAGTGCCTTTGGGCAGCAGCTCAGGATGTGCTCAAGGGTACTCTTCCTCAGGCAAAGCAGGCACTGTGGTGAATCCGCCAGGCTCCAACGGTGCAGGTTAGATAGGCTGGAGAGGACATCGTAAACTGCCTGGACCAGGAACTTGATGCAGTGTGGTTCAGTCCTCCATAGGTCAGACCATGTGATCTTTCTCTCCACAATTTGTTCCTATCTTGTCCAGGTGCCTTGCTGTGTCATGCCTACTGCTCTGCTGGACCTCTCCTCTTCGACATCTTAGTCTGTACGTATTGTAGTCTGTTTAATCTCTTTGCTGAGACACCAAAGAGCAGGGCATTACAGTAATCAAGTCTGGAGGTTATAAAAGCATGAATGAGGGTCTCAGCAGTGGTGGAGTTAAGTGAGGGGCGGAGTCTGGAAATGTTTTGGACGTGGAAGAAGGCTGTTTTAGTGCTGTATTTTATGTGAGAATCAAAGGAGAGGGTAGAATCAATTATGACACCAAGGTTTTTGACTTCAGAGGTAGTAGTGGTGAAATAGCCAGGGATGGACAACTGTGAATGTTTAAGCTTTTTCAGCATCACTGGTGTGGCAATGAGGATGGCTTCTGTCTTGTCATGCTTAAGTTTGAGAAAATTCTGTGTCATCCAGTTGCTGATGGCATTGAGGCAGGTGACCAAATTGGAGAGAGGGAGTGTGTGGGAGGGCTTTGTGTGAATATAAATTTGTGTGTTGTCAGCATAGCAGTGAAAGTTTAAACCATACTGACGTAAAATGTGACCAAGGGGGAGGATGTAGATGACGAAGAGCAGGGGACCTAGGACAGAACCCTGGGGGACACCATGCGAGAGAGGTGAGCTGGGGGACCTGAAATTACCAATGGAGACAAACTGTTCCCTACCTGTGAGATATGATCTAAACCATGAGATGCTTTACAAAAACAGGAGATGCTTTAGGAGGCCTGTGGATAAGTAAAAGGAGTAGTGGTAGTCCACCGATGAATTTCAAGGCAAGACATTCAAAGGATGAGAAATCCTGCAGAGACACACACAACCTTAAAACAGGAGCGATAGAGCACAGCAAGTCCTCCCCCACGCCCAGTCAAGCGTGGCTTATCAATAAATTCATACCCAGGTGGGGTGGCTTCATTTATTGTGATAAACTCATTTGGTATCTGCCAGGTTTCAGTTAAACACAAAAAGTCAAAGCCCATATCGGTAATTACATCATTAATGAAAGGTGCTTTGTTGTTAAGAGATCGCACATTGAGTAGAGCAAAGGATGCATTCTTAGAAGTAGAATAATTTTGAGGGATTTTCGTTAACGTTATGGGACACAGGTTGTTAAAGTCAGCAGTACGCTCTACAACGTTATGATTTGTGTTTCGAGTCCAGCTCCAGAGAGAGTCAATATTGTTTGGATGGTGATAACGGGCAAACTTCCTACGAGAGCCCCTGTGGCTGTATTTGGGGCGACGACGCAGTATGCCGAGGTGTTGGTGTGCTTTAAGGGCATCGGGAAAGTTCTTTCGCAAGCTGTGGAGACACGCCGATGAGTATTTTAGAGCCATGGTTGAGGAACGCAATGGTCTATGGGGATGTTGACAGGGCTCACGACGAAACCAGCGTGTCAGCCAAAGCTCATGGACAAGGAGCCAGAACAGCAACACGGCTGTAGATCGCATTTAGGAGGATGGGGATGGGGAACAGGCTCGGCCAGCCAATCGGTTCAGTTAAACAAACACTCATCGGACACAGCAAACAGGTTAGCGCTGAAGCACCCAGCCCACGTCCTAACAGTCTAGCACATTAGCCATCAAGTATAACCCACTGACACTCTTAGGGGTTGGCGACGAAGGTAGCCAAGTCCCTGCAAGTGCAACAGCATAAGCAAGAGACTCACCCACTGGTGTAGCAAGCAAAAGACTTACCTAAGTAGCCACAGCGGAGTAGGCTACCCTTGAGAGGGCTCGCACATAACAGTACACGGCAGGCAAGGGGTAGGTGTACCAGCAAACCGTCATGTTAGGTAGCAAACAGTTCCCTTCCTAGATCTAATCCACACAGAAACAGGAGCAGAGACGTAGCAGATCCACAGTTTGTAGCATAGGGTGGTAGTAGCCCCGGTAGACCCGTAGGCAGAGAAGATGTAAACACGGTCAGGGCTAGGCAGGGCAGGGCAGGGCAGGGGTACCAGCAGTCCGTTGGGTTTCATAAAAATATTTAACAGCACTGAGGATCTGCACAGATGTGGTAGATGGTTGCAATAGATCCACAGTGAATAGTCCAGGTTGGCAGCTCAGCTCCGGTAGACAAACAGGCCAGGCAGTTGCGGTAGATTGGTTAGTTTATATCAGATCAGATCAGACCTGTAGGCTATTTGGCCAGCATGAGCCCGAAAATAATGGACGAGATAGAAGTCATAAAATTACACAATTAAAATGACTATAAACGATTGGCGCTGACAGTGCATAAAAATAACTTAGACATAGCCTACAAAAAAACACAGTCGACTCCGGGGAGCAGCGGCAGCCAGACGCGCCAGCATTCACTCACTTCCGGCTCAACAAAAGCCATAAATACTGGCATACAAATATTACTCTATCACATCTAAAATGTTTCCTGGATATTTTCGCTCCTTACAAACCAATACAATTAAATTATAAAAGATTAATCAGCAATCACTGGAAACTCCCCCATAGTCACCTCCCATGTTGTTCAGCCCCATTTGTCTGCTCTCCCCCAAACCTACAAGTCCCATCAGCCCCCAGCCCTCGGGTCCTTTGGCTGATGGAGTCCATCCTGCTGGTGCCCGTGGATGCTCAGGTAGGCCCTGATTCCCTCCAAACCACAAACAGTACTTTAACTGAAAAAAGAGGTGCAATTGACAAATAAATTTTAATTCCTTTTAATTTTAATTTTCTAATTCCAAGATTAGAAATGCTTAATCATTCAGTTGGCCACCCTGCATGTTAAGACATTCCACCTGTCCTTGATTTATAGAATCAGTGGTTTGGGTGTCTTTTGGGAGGAGGCAAACCAAAGGAGCCAGTGAAATACAATGGGGATGGTAGATAATACCATTATATGTTTGCCCTTCTGCTTAGTCAACCTAAGTTCATGTAACGGACATGCATTTTATTTACATGTGGTGTCCATGTAAATAAAATTTACATGGGCACCACAACCTCCCCCTTCCGTGTTCCAACAGATGGAAACTACGCTACCCACAATGCTAGATAACTCCTATGACTAGGATACGCACTCCTTTTGCCTGTTCCTAGCAGCAGCTCTAACCCACAGGTGAGTCATTTAAACTTTTAATTGCAATTATTACATTTCGTCTTAAAGTAAAAATCATAATTGCTTGGCTGTTATATTAGCAAACGCGATTGCTCGTTTTCGTGTGCACCCGAAACAAAGCGTTCATGTTCCCTGCATTGTAGTTTTAGAAAACCCCAAGCAACAACAAACAATCCAAACAATGCTATACATTGTTGTAACAATCCCCTTTCCTTTTACAGGGCTGAACACAACACCACTAGCCAAAGAAATAAACAGATGCAATTTAAAACTGAGTCGATGTATTATTTTAACACTACGCAAATACATCCATTGCCGCACTCCTCCGCTTCCTCATAGTGAGGCGGTTGCGCACGTTTGTGTGGAGAATTCTTTCTTAGGTCGTCTGCCATGATAATGTCAGGAGCTTCTCCTGACAGCGGCATTAGATCGCGCTGCACTCTCTGGGAGAGCGAGGGGGCTCGGGCGTGTAGCAGGGCAAAATTAAATTGAATAATTGGGTAATGACGGTGTGCGCTGCCTGGTGCGTGCTCCGCACCTGTTGCCTATCTGCTATAAGGGATGTCAGGGCTTTATAGGCAGGTGAGTAGGAGCAGCAGACAGGACGCTGATGGAGGTGATCGCACGGGGTTTTAGTGCGGAGTTAGGTTTTTGGATTTTCTTTTTTTTTTTTTTCCCCTTTTGAACGTGCCGGCACGGCTGAGTTGGATTTATTTTGGTTTGCTGTTTTGTTCTTTTTCTTCTTTGTTTGAGCTCCGGGAGTCGCGACCCGGAGCGGAATTTGAGTTTGGTTTGGTTAAGTTCTTTTTTCTTTTTTTTGCTTTGGTGTGTTGGGGCGAGTGGGCGTTTGCGTGTGTGTGTGTTTTTAGGCGGCTTCCGAAAAAGCGGCGACCGAAGAGGGCCCAAGCAGCGGGTCCCTGAGGGAGGGGGAAGAACATCACCTGGTTCCGGACGCAGCTGGGGTCGAAGAGAGCCCCCACCCCGTGGAAGCGCGTGCTGGGGAGGTGGATCCCCTAGCTGGAAGGGAGGTGACACCGCGAAATGGCAACTGAATGCGTGAGTCACTGGCACGGGGTGGATCGGGAGGGCTGACCGGCTGCTGAACTGTCTCTCCCTCAGTGTGATCCCATGGAGCCGGCGAAGTTATTACCGGGAAGAAGACGTGCGTCGCCGCCGAGCCGCCAGCCCCGCAGGGAGTGGAGCGGGGATTTGACTGGAGTTCATAATTTTTTTTTTTTTTGTTTTCTTTTCTTTGGGACGTAGGCGAGGCCCGGCAACGTGGCGCGGGCCGAGCTACGTCCCCTTTATACTTTCGTTTTTCGTTTTGTGCGTCTTGTGTGGTGTGCGTGCGAGGCCTCCCCACGCAGCGGCAGCACTCCCCTGGTAGGAAGCAGAGCGGTCCTCTCTCTCCCTGTGCCCAGGTGGGCGGGGACGCCAGTTCACGGGGTGGTTGCAGTGCGGCTTAAGGGTGAAGGGTGTGTGTGCGTGGTGTGCGGGGATTTCCTTTTCGTTTTGTGTGGTTGGGTAGCGTTCCTGCCTGTTTGTAACTAGGGAGGGGAGGACAGGAGTGGACAGGAGGGCAGGGGGAGGGGCTGAGCTGCGAGTAGGTTGATTGGCGTCATATTTTTATGAATTTTGTTGGAATTTTTTTTTTTTTTTTTTTTTTAAAAGTGTGCTGATCCTACTCACCTTGTCCTGGTGTTCTTGTGGTGGGCGGATCCCTGGGAGGGCGAACCAACTGGGGGAAGTGTCACTCCTGACAATAACATGATTGACCTTCCCCAATTCAGGTGCAGACAGGAGCTCTAACGGGGGTGAAACATTCAGTGTTCCATGCTGGAGGGCCCGTTCCAGCGCAGAATCTGCAAATATGCCTCCTTCGCTATTCCTACCATAGCTCCCCACATCTATGGCAAGGAAACAGTAATCCACATCCACTAAGGCAAGGAGGACAGTGGAAAAGGTACCTTTATAATTAAAAAAAGGGAACTGTGTTTGCAGGGGCCTCAATTCTGACATACTTCTCATCCAGACCTCCAAGGCAATTAGAGAAGTTCCATTTCTCGTTGAACCTCCTTGCTGTGTACTTTCAGATCTCCTCTGTTGGAGCTGGCATATATTTTTCCTTAAGCTGCAGCCAGATTTGGTCACAGGTCTCCCTCACAATCTTCCCCACGGTGCTGATGCCCAACCTGAAACTGCTGGCGATGGTGGTAAATGAGTCCCCAGTGCTGAGTTATCTAAAATCATACAAAGATTGATATAGCAAATGAATTGATGAGCGAACAAACATGTGGGTGTGTCTGTGTGTATGTTTGCAACAAGCTTAATAAATTGATGGAACAATTTAAAGGAATTTCAAGAGGGTGTAAACACTGTGCATGCACGAACTAGGCAATGAGGTAGCTCAGCCATTACGCACAACTGGATCTGGGATCTCCGGCACAGCCTTGAAACACAAATACTATCAGCTCTGGCTGAAAAGTGTGATAAACAGACTGGTCACAGGACAACTATTGACTATGATATTGCATGTTGCAGAGTTTTGAGGCTGTGCCCTAAATATCTGCGGATCCAGTCGAAAGGCTGATCACCTAGTGCGCACTTTTCCGATGGCACAATTTGCCTATTGCCTATTACACTCATGAAGTGTGTGTGTGTGTGTGTCCCTACCTTAGACATACTGCCAGCTGCTGTTCAGGATCAATTGGATCACAGAAATTGGTGGTCTTCTTTTTAATGTGTGGTTCCAGTATTGCTAGCAGCGTATCAAACTGGACCACTGACATCCTGAAATAGACCTGGAAATTATTGGGATAATTCCACAGCTCTTTTATTAGCAGGTGAAACTCTCCTTCCTCTTGACGCATTCTCAGGATTGGATGGACCCAATATTTTCTTTTTATTTTTCTACTTTCAAGAAGTGAAAGGGCCACAAAATCATCCTCACTGCTTGACGACTCCATTTTGTCTCCCACTGTGAATTTTCACAACAAATTGAATAAAAAAACGGACTCGGTGTGCAAGGTTTCTGTGCGTAACAATTTTTATCAGATTACCGATTAAAAAAACACATACAAAAAATATGGACTTGGTGTGCAAAGGCCTTAAGTTTGCAGGTGTTTCTGTATAGGGCAATGCTGCTCAGGCTTATTGGCAGACCCACAGATAGCTGCTGACCCTCCTCTCTAGGTCAGCAATGGTGGAGAGCGGAAACTCGTAGATGAGCAGTGGCCACAGGATCCTAGGCATCCCGTGCTGGTAGATCCATGCCTTGAATCTTCCTGGGAGGCCTGTCTTGTCCATCTCCTTCAGCCACCCATCCAGCTCCTTGCATGTGCTCTTGACTGATGTTGCATCGTTGAAGCTGCTGTTGAAAATCTTCCCCAAGCTCTTCATTGGCTCCTCAGAGAGGGCTGGGATTGATGTGTCTGTGAACTGGAATCTGTCCATGACTCCGCCTTTTTCAGCACCAAGGATCTTGATTTCTCAGGCTTGAATATCATTCTGGCCCATTCCAGCCTCTCCAGTCCCTTCAGGATCCATCTAGCTCCAGGCACTGACTTGGTGGTCACTGTTACATCGTCCATGAAGGCCCAGATTGGTGACTGGCAAATCCCAGTCCTGGATTTAGGGCCCCTGCCATGCAGCTCCGTTGATTTCAACATGTTCATTGTCAGAGCAAACAGCGTCACTGAGATGGTGCAGCCTGTTATAACCCCAACTTCTTGTCTGTGCCACTCTGATGTTGATGACCCTGCTGAGACTCTCAGGCTGAAATCACTGTAATAATCCAGAATGAGGTCTTTCACCTTGGCTGGAACATGATGTCTCTCCAAAGTCTCCTGGACAGGCTTGTGCAGCATGGAACCATATGCATTGGCCAAATCTAACCACAGCACTGTCCGGTCACCTCTGTTCTCCTTAGTGTCTCTGAGAAATTGTGTAACAACTCCTGTGTGCTCTAGACAACCAGGTACACCGGGGATGCCACCTTTCTGCACTGAGGTGTCGATGTATTGGTTCCTGAGGAAGAAATCAGTCAGTCGCTTTGCTACAATGCTGAAGAAAATCTTTCATTCCACACTGAGCAAAGAGATGATCCTAAACTGGCTGATGTTTTTAGAGTCCTCCTCTTTAGAATCCATACACCTCCTGCAGATCGCCATTGCTGCGCTGCCCTGCCTCTTCTCCAAATGACCCAGATGATCTTCCAGAGCCATTGTAGCAACTTGGGGCAATGTTTATAAACCTTGTAGGTTGTTCCACCCAGTCCTGGTGCCGAACTGGACCTAGCCTCCCTCACTACGTACTGAACTTCCTTCAAGAGTGGCTCTCTCAGGTCAAATGATTCAGCTGGCTCTGGTGGTGTAATCACAGCCTCACTGTGCCCTAATTCTTGGCCTCTGGTGGGGTCACTGAAGGTGTTGCGAAGGTGTTGGTCAACTTCCTTTCAAGCAGGTCAAGCATCCACTGCATTTCTGTGCTGGGAGTTGCTTGGTGAACCTGAAGGGGATATTGACGAAGGGGGACCACTTCCTAGCTCTTTCACTCCCTTTCCAGCAGTGTTTTGCTTGGCTCTGCACAGGGTAAAGAGCCTCTTCCTGAGCATATCTTGGAGTTCTGCAAGTGCCTGCTCTTCTTCCTTTTTGGCCTTGTGCTGTTTCTTTCAGGCTTTCGACTTCTTTCTTCTCTCGTTCTTACAAATCTTGCTGCAAGAACACTCTATCATTGTTGTTTGTCCATTGCCTGTAGTCATTAACCTTGTAGCTGTCCAGTTGGTGTTCCCAATCCCCCTCCCTGGGGGTATACTTCCTTTTCCCTGACATATTGGTAGCATATCAGTAACAAGAGTTAAGGTCATGGACCATATTTAGTTGGGGGAAACATGTACATCACCACCAATGCTGCCAATATATACTGCCGATATTATTGCTACACAGCACTGATATAAGACCTCACTATGACTACAACCCCATGTAATGACACTAATCAAACCTGCTTTATAAACAATCAACATTTATGTACAACAGCCTACCAATACAATGAAATCAAACTTTGCTCTCGTGCTTCATTGCTCTTCAAACTACCCAAATAAGTGCCTCCATTGTTAACTTGCCTGGATGAACTCAATAGCAATTGCCATCATGCTCACCTGGGCAATACCATTCCTGTGTGCGGTAGCACAGAAAGGGTGTGCTCACACTAGGCGATCCGTACTGTGCCCGAGCACCTTTGACCCCCAAAGTCCAGATCGTTTGACTAGTGTGATCGCTCTGTACCGTGCCCGGGCACAGTATGCTTAACCGTGCCCGGGTCCGCTTGAAGAGGTGGGCTCAGGCACGGTTCACTTGGACTCGGGCATGGTACGTGTCAGTGCGATCGCTAACCGTGTCCGAGCACAGAACTCGAACATGACATCAATGATGCGACTGCCCCATTTAACAAATATATCCATTATAGCAACAGTTAGCTGGATATCTGTTAGTTACACGCCCAGTCATAATAAATCCATTAAACCATCATTTGAGTAGCTAGCTGACTTCCTTAAATATAACAAGCTGGCTACCTCCAAAATGATCTTTGATTGGTTAGTTCTGTAGATCTATACCTAAAAATAACTGTGGATCCCTGCACTAGCTTGATTACTAGCAAGCAAAATAAAACTAACCATAATTTACGTGGCGATGTAAGCATTGCTGTTGTCAGGGGCTTAGTCAGAGTATCACAAATGAAGCAGCCAACCTGTTTAAGTAGCTAGTCTTCAACAATCGTTCAGATAGGTAGCCTGTTAGCTAACTAGCTATGTTTGTCAAATCTATCGCTAGATAGCTAACGTTAGCTCCCCAGCCAGGTAGCATTGATTATACAACGCAGCAATCTTCAGTTAATCATGCTGCACCTATAAGAAGATTTTTACGGAGGCAGCTGACGTTGAGGGAGGAATTTGGAGCTTTACTTGCCGACTACAATTCACGTTCATCAATAAGGTGAGAACCAGACCTTTTATTAACCCAAATATTCTCGAATGATTTGAAAAGTGTACTATCCAAGTAGTAATATAGGATGTTTGTTGTTGTAATGATGACAGTATCGCACACACAAGTAGTAGCCCTAACTGGTTAACATTAGCTAACATTATTGTGATTAGGCTACTGTAACCTGACACAAAATATTGGTCTGTCCGTTAGCATAATGACTGAAACGTCAGCTGCCTCCGTAAAAATCTTCTTAGGCAGCATGCAGCACGATTAACTGAAAATCTCTGCGTTGCATAATCAATAAATCTATAAGGCATGTGAGAGGGCCGTGTGTCACCGTGCCCAAAACGACTCCAAATAAGCCACAAAGTAAGTACAATCATGAACTTCACTGTGCTGTGCAATTTTCTTCAACACAAAAAGTCGCATCGTGATGACATAAGCGTGCTCGGGCCCGGAACGTTAAGCGCAATGTGAGCACAGGCCAGCGGGGTAGTGGGGAGGGGGGACAATTGTGCTCGAGCATGGTACAAGGCAACCAGGCCTAGTGTGAGCACGCCCTAAGTCATTGACTCTGTGTCATGGCTGATTGAAGGTATGTTTTCACATGCCCAAGGGCGGAAAAGAATCCTCTCCACTATTGCGGTTGACACTGCAATCGTGAGGTATAATTTGAGAAGCCTATGGACTTCTGAAAACAACACTTGCCATAGCAAGGCATTCATTGCCTCAAATATGGATCTGATTATTGCTTTCAAATCAGATGTCTTGATAGTGCCTGGCAACTATCCATGTAAAATATATACATCAAATTCCTTCACATACAACGGCAATATGGACAGCACAAAAGTCATGTCCTCAAGTCCTGAAACATGCTTTCGTATTAGAGACTGCTTAACTACGTCACCTCAAACAAAGACTATTGCATCTCAAATGCCCATTTTCCCCAGTACCCTGTAGACATATATTTAAGCAATGAGCTAAGTGATGCACATAAATGGTCACAGTATAATTATCTTTGAAGGTCTTAGCGACACCAATAAAAAGCCTAGCCATGTTAACTGCGCCATCATATGCCTGTTCCCTGCATATAGGCAGCATATCAAAATATCATTTGGCAGAGTGAAACTTGGACTGTTAGTCTTCTGCAAATCAACAAATTCTTCCTGAATTGTGCAAGTGTCGTTAACCCAGCAAAATAGAACTGCACTGTTCTTTGTTTGAAATATCCCTGGTTTAGTCTGCAAGTGTGGCATCAACCCTTTTACAAATGAGTGAAAGAACCTGTAGAAAAGGGCCACATTCCTTAGTCCCACAGTCCCTTAGTCAGTGCACACAACCCCTACCTCTCACAGACCCTTTGTTTACAACTCAGTTGAAACCTTCCCAAACCGGTCCTGCTGCTCCCCTTATCAGCAGGACCCCCGCAGGTAACCCGAGGCACAGGCACACCCCCAAGGAGCCCCCAAGTCACCATTTGCCCTCTGACCCGTCCGTATCCTTTGGCCACCAATAACAACCCCAACAGGGCCAAGGATTTGGGACAATATAAAAGTAGTGGTGACCTCCCCCACCTCAGTACTGCACCAATACCTGTGGGGTGAAGAACTGGGGAGACCAAACCCTTAGGTATTGTGTTGTTGTTGTGTGCATCTGTGCCTGCGTAAGTACTATGTACGAGTTCAACTGGTTGCATTGCAATTGTCTGTAGAGAGAGAGAGGGGTGATGTGCATTGTTATTTACTGTAAATTATGTGTGCACTTTGAGATCGTGTTCATCTGGTATTCGTACTGAGACGAAGTGTTTGTTTGCATAAGACAATGTGTTAGCATCGTGCATTGTTTTTAACAGTAGACTACACTGTTGCAGAGCAAATAGCAGACAAAATTATTATTCTCCCGTGAGTCCGGCTAGCTAGCGTCATCAATTGCTCTACATGCAGGCGGCGCAGTGAGTTCAGAATGGTACACACCTAGGACCTCCTGTGGTCGCAGACAGAGCCTTGTCGTGCATGTGCAGTAGTGTAAGGGGGCGGCCTCTTAAGCGTTAGCAACCTAGCCGCTATTAGCTCACAGCCGGATTGTGTGTACCACGGCTGTGAGAGAGGCACTGCTTAACCACGAGCAGTGTACCAATGGCATGTAGAGAAAACTCATGAATGCATAGCTGTACCAAGTCTGTAGGTTTAGTTAGGTCATGTTTGTGTTCATGTAGAGGGCTCCCATTCCGTTGAGATATCCATGTAGTTGTGGTATTTAATGCAGTGGGAATTGTTCGCCTTCGTGACTGTACTGACCTAATGCCTTGTTCCTGCTCCCTCCCTTGCAGGAAACCACACATACAACACACAACCAAATACAAACAAACCCTCTGTAACGTGGACTCACACGCACCACACCTACTCCACACCTCCTGTTTGATTAGCATCTCTCAACTAACTTGCTTGAATGATCACAACATTTTTGCACATTTTTCCCCAAATTTCCAATTTGAAATCCCAGTGGACAAAGTTACAGCTACAAGCTTTTTGTTTAGTACCCACATCTAGTTTCAATGAAGCGTACATTGTTTTTTCTTGTCAAAACAACTGTATTAAGGTCAGGTTATCAATTTGGTCTACAAATATCTCTTTGGTATGAAGGTAAGTTACCTTTTTGAAATTCTGTCAAACAGAAACTCCAGTTGTCCATGTATGTGTTTCTTCCTGATGCTTACACTGTTCTCTCTATTTGGCAATGTAATTGCATCTAACATGCACAGTTTATCATGGTTGTGATGCAAAGACACTTGTACATCATTGTACACTGTCTACATATCAACTGGATAAAGCTATCCCTGGAAAATCACCATCTTATCCAAGTTAACAATGTGAAAAGTAGTATGATCTCAAGACAGGATCAAAATGCTGTTTTCCTGTATTCTGATGACAGGAAAATAACATCAAATAATCCTGTTCTCTGGTCCTGGAATTCACTCAAAAACACACTGCAACCAGAAGAAAATATACCAAATAGGGATTCAAAAAGTTTGAAACATAGGTACACATCTAATTACTGCACAATTATTTCAACTGTCAATAAAATGAAGTCTACCGAACTACTAGCAGTTAGCTAGCAAGTGTGGCCATGGTAGGCGAATTACCTTTATTTAAATAAACGTAAGACCTACTTTTGTTGACCTGCATTTTGACAGTACAAACATTATTTATTTTACATGGTTTTACTTCTAGCTAGCTATCTTTGAGCTTGAAGAGACTGGATATTATTTTACATATTCTGAAGTGTTACTAGCCTAAAAAAGCCCAAAATTGGGATGCACCTGTATTAAAAAGGATGATAAAAACTATCTGAACTTGACCATCTAGCTGATACTTATTCAGGTGAGTGCTCTCTTGTCACAGGGGGTAGAGGGGTGGTGTCAAAATATACAATGTTAAAACATTCCATTACTTACATTTAACAGACACTCTTATCCAGAGCAACTGACATAGGTTACAATTTTTTACATGGTATCCATTTATACAGCTAGATATTTACAAGGGTACAACAGCAGTGCCCCAGCGGGAGAGTGAACCAGCAACCTTTCGGTTATGAGTCCTGCTCCTTATCACTATGCTACACTGCCCCCCGCAGGGAGGTCAGAGGAGGTGATTTATTGTGGGAAAAATATCATTCATTCAGGCAAACAAAAACTGATGACTGATCACTTTTCAAAGTAGTCATTGCACTCTGACAAATATGTGAACTGCTGCCATTTTATTCGTCCTTTACCATTTTAAGGGGCTACAGTGTACAAGAAAATTATAAAGAATACAGTAATTTGTTTCAACTTCAAATGAGTACATATCTGGCTAATTACAACTACCAACAGCTGCAAAGATACAGAGATTCAGTCAAATTTATAAGAGTTACAGAGCACACGGATCTAACTAACGTGTTCATTTCCACCAAACCAAAAAAAAAAACTCCTGAACCTTCCTTTCCACTTCCACTTCCCTCCCCCACCTGTAAGTAAGGATGGAGGAGGTTTATTCCACTTTTCCTTCATTATTCATTGGTCTCTTTGACAGCTGTTTAGACTGAGTATCCTGATGCATGCTTGGATAATGTGTTTGCCATTAGAACTGACTTTTTAGAGGACATCCTGCATCATGTTTGCAATTTCTGTGTACAGGAAAACCCTGCTTCCTGAAGGACCCCCCATCCTCCTTTTCTCTTAGGCCTTGGCAGTCCCAGACTGTGATGTCTGTTGACTATGCAGTTGCTGAATCTTCATGTTCATAACCTCAATCACAGCTGAAAAAAGTAACAAATAATGAAAATGGTGTCAAACAGTATCCACTTCTACTGAATTATGTTCATCGGTTCATATGTATTTGAAGCAGAATGGCATATTTCCGTGGAGAAGTGACTGAGCATGTATTTTTTTAACCCCATACTGTCAGTCATGAGTTGACTAGGGGTGTAAGAAAATATCGATACACTTGAGTATTATGTTTTGTGATACTGTATCGATTCTCAAAAACACTATCGATTTTTAATTAATAGTTACATGCAAAGATTTGTGGCAGACAATGATTCATTTTGCATGGGTTAAAGATCTCCGGCCCCAAGCCGGAAATCCGGAGTGCAGAGATTTTCGATCAGGCAATAAATAGCGTATAAGGGCTCTGATATTACCAGACCGGAACGCAATTTTATTAAAAACAATCACTAATGTGGTGTTTTTCGGATGAGTTTTAACCAATGGTAGCCTGTTTAGGCGACGTACTGGCACAAGAACACTGTTCCTATCCAATCGGCAACTAGTTTCAACTTTCTGTGAGGCGGTGCCAGGAAGTAGGCTATTTGCTTGCGGGGACTGTATCAGTTGAGTACCACAAAATAGGCTAGCATGCATTCAAATTGATGGAGCATGGAAGCGAAACTTGTGAAGGTTGGCGCAGACACAAGCACAATAGAACGGGGGGTGAAAAATAAATGGTTTGGTTAGATGAAAACGGTAATGACGGACAAACGTTTGGCGTATATTGCAGTGGCGGCGGGTGAGCTGGAAACAGGGGAAGCCCGAACATTACCCTTAAATCTATCATTACTTTCAACCTGTTCCCCTTTATCCTCAATTAACAATAAAACAAATAATTTACAGAATAATTGACACCAATGGCGTAATTAGAATAAATCATTATGCTCGTGAAACACAGAGGATTGTCTGTAGTTTGTGTACCTATGAAAGCTAAAACGGGAGACTGTTTAATTAACAAGGATGGCATTTATCGATTTAAATTACGTTAAAGCATGAATGTTCAGCTGGAATAAGGAGAGCCTTAGTTTTCACTATGACTTGACAAGGCTAACTTCTGTGTATAATCAGGTGTCAATATGTTCAGTCTGTTTTTCTCTCTATGGCACAAACACACAAAAAAGCATGTTCTTTTCCCACCTTGCTTCATGGCGTGTTTCTCTTGCAGGGCTGGCTGGATCTTCTCAATCTGCTTTGTGAGAAAGTCAATTTTGCGCTTGAAAAATTCTCTGGTGTCCTCCACATTCTAGGGTAAAACACATTCAGAGTCACATCTTTTCTGTGCAGTAAAATGACTTTTCTGTGCTTAGCTACATCAAATCAAGTGTCATACTTTACAAAAATGTCTACATACAATGTGGCTTAATACTAACACACATTCTAGGACCCCAGGGCTCGACAGTGTGAGCGCTTCACTCGCATTTGCAACTAGAAATAGATCAGTGGCAGCGACTGAGCTGGAAACAGGGGAAGCCCGAACACTACCTTTAAATCTATCATTACTTTCAACCTGTTCCCCTTTATCCTCCTTGATTAACAATAAAACAAATAATTCACAGAATAATCGACACCAATCACGTAATTAGAATAAATGATTATGCTCGCGAAACACCGCAGATTGTCTGAAATTTGTGTGCTATTACGAAAACTACAACATGAGATTGTTTAATTAACAAGGATGGCAACTTGAATAATTAAGTGACAAGTAATCCCAAAGCTTTCTCTTAAATGTTTCACATTATAGCTTTCTTGTGTTAAAAATATTCAAATTACAAAACGGAGCTAAATTTAGTTAAATCGATTTAAATTACTGAGAATAAACTTTTAGGTTAGGTTGAGTGCAATGTAAAATAACGTTTAGAACACAGACCTCACAAAAGCTGTGATGTGTCATGAGCATTTAATGTAATTTAAATCGATAAATGCCATCCTTGTTAATTAAACAATCTCCCGTTGTAGCTTTCACAAACACACAAACTACAGAAAATCTGCAGTGTTTCGCGAGCATAATCATTTATTCTAATTACGCCATTGGTGTTGATTATTCTGTAAATTATTTGTTTTATTGTTAATCAAGGAGGATAAAGGGGAACAGGTTGAAAGTAATGATAGATTTAAAGGTAATGTTCGGGCTTCCCCTGTTTCCAGGTCACTCGCTGCCACTGATCTATTTCTAGTCGCAAATGCGAATGAAACGCTCGCACTGTCAAGCCCTGGACCTCATCTGTCATGTTCATTTGGTGTAGTAAGTAGGGATTTTTCAACTCACCTTTTCTACATAGTATCCTGTCCCAACATCCACTAAGACATGCTCCACATCGCTGAGTGTCCCTGGAACATACATCTACAGCGACGGGGTTAAGGGATAAAATGGTGACAAATGTTCACGGTACTAACGACCCACAGGTGATGATGATGCACTGGAGTCTCCTCTCCTAAAATCCATTTTATGTTATGACATGATCAACAACATGTCAGTGTAAATATAACACACTCACATCAATCACAAGCCCGTGATGAACTGTATTAATGCAAATATCCATGACACAATCCACCTCTCAACATTAATCAACATTAACCAAAACCCACAGATCTGAAGGTCTGTCTAATTGTGGCAGGTTCAGCTGCACACTGCTGGAGTTCAAGACAGTAAGAAAGGATACAGAGCTGGTGAGGGGGACCAGTAGCTCTTTGCCTGAGTGAAGGGAAAAGGAAAAGCACAGAACAACGGCGGATCAGTGGCAGAGCTTGTTTTCAACGGGCAGAGAACAAGACACTCTTTAAGTATGTTAGTTTAGAATTTTTTCAAGGACACACCCATGACCACTGACTGCATTATGGGACCAAAAACCACATAATTTTCACACCATCTCTCATAAACACTAAACACACACTGCTATAAAGGACTATCACCACCCTGTCCACACCCATCTTCTGTCAGATTGGCTGTAATCACTTACCTGCATTGTCCTTGTTAAGAACACTCAAACTATCCTTAGCTTCCACATACTTTGTCTGGACTACTTTTAGTTGACCGATTGAAGACGTCAAGAACTCGATCTCCTGTAACACATTTCACATCAATTACAGCACAGCTTGCATGTGATTTCAGGGTAATCTCTTGACAGCTGACGTTGCAGTTTCTGTACAATGGTGTCTAGTGGTTTAGTCATTCCTACATTCTGACTCTTAAAAAGATGCTTTTTTTACTCAGAAGCAAATGACTTTGAAGGTTACCATGACTATAACTGGTCTGAGAACATCTGAATTGGTTTAAAATGCAGTTATTTTTGAGTACACACACAACAAAAAACAGTTGTCACTCCAGTTAGCACAAAACTAGGCACAAGTATGACCAAATTTTACCAGCAGCTCACAGTTACTGTTTGCAATTTAAAAATATATATATTTTGCCTTTTTTCTTGCATTGATTTGTTTCTTGGAAGATTTAATAAACAACTTTATGTACCCCACCTCACACATGCATTTATGTATGCAATCCCCTATTGTGTAATAGCTAATAGCACTGCTTGCCTCCCTGAAAACCTCTGCACTGAAGCAGCTCTCTGATGTGTCTGCATACAGGCAATGGCAAACTTCACATTATAATCCCATCATCGCCCCCCAGTGGTGGAATGAACTCCCCACCCCCCTGAGAACAACTCCTTCAATCCAACCCTTCAGACGTGCGCTGAAGACACACCTCTTCAGACTCTACCTGGACTGATACCTCTGCCTCTTCGACCTTGTAACTTTGACGTTGAGAATCTGACTCCTGTCTTGTACTTGTTGCTCACTTACGTAGGTAGTATAGCGGTACTCTATTTTTCCTGTAATTGTATTTGAGATGCAATCCTAGTTCAGATTAGTTGGCTCGCGTCACTGACCTTGCGCTCAGCTTCAGCACTATTTGCATTGTATGACCTGTACACATCTTGCTTTTGTGCCTGTTGTTTGCTCACTATTTGCACTTTTGTACGTCGCTTTGGATAAAAGCGTCTGCCAAATGAATAAATGTAAATGTAATTCCCATCCCGCATCACAGGGAAGTGGATACCAGTTAGAGGACATAGTGCATTCAGAAAGTATTCAGACCCCTTCACTTTTTTCATATTTTGTTATGTCGCAGCCTTATACTAAAATCATTTAAATTCATTTTTTCCCTCATCAATCTACACTCAATACCCCATAATGCCAAAGTGAAAACAAGATTTCAGAAATATTTGCAGGTTTATTAAAAACTTAAAAAAACTGAAAACGAAATGTGAGGAAAGGAAAGTGAAGGGGTCTGAATACTTTCTGAATGCACCGTAGGTGCTATTTCAGACATCACCCAAGCAACTCACAAGCGCCTACCAAGTCAGAGAGTCAGTGAGATTAGGTGACCCTGCAGACACAGCCACCCCTACCCCAGCAGAATGAAACCGATTTTTTCTGCCACTTTGGGCTATTGGCCATTGTCAGCAAATGAAACAATTGTGAGTTGAACCTGGGCTATAGTGCTCAGCTTTGCAGACAAACGCCCTGCTGACTGAGCCACTCAGGAGACCCAAACCACAAACCTGAGGTGCAAATAAGAATGATTAATCTGTGCAGAGGCACAGAGTGTGTACTGTCACATGTACTGCAACAACAGTTCAACTTTAATTAGATACATCTAATTACTCTTCCCATCAGACACAGTTACTAATCTGACTTATCAATCAATAATATACAGTCATGAAGTCTGAATGCATTTCTGTGAAAACATCTTTCTATCTCAACACAAAAGAGAATATTCATTTCACACCTCCATGACTGAACGGATTTTTTTACACCTGAAACTGGAGTATTATCACTTACAGGTTCAAAAGATATATAGGGTATAGACTAAGATTTTGTCACCATGCTGCATTTACCTGAACAACATCAAAGCATTATGATACCTGTATTTTCCTGCATTTTTACCTAGCTAACATTTTAGGATTAACCTACCTGAAACTGCAATAAAAGGCTCTCGAAATACTGTGAATCGAGATGACTGTAATTTACATTCACCTTCACTAGCTAATTTAACTGGCAACCACGAGGGCAGACTATACTCCACAGCGAAATACAAAATATTTATTCGTTCTAACAAAGGCATTTTACGTGTGGCAGTTAAACTGTAACAAACAAAAATTATGAATGGGGATGTTGAGAGAATCAAATATTAACGTATGAACGTCATAATCATTTCATAAATATCTCCAAGTAGGCTATGTTGGTCAGCCACAATATATGCAAATATTTTTCCAGGATCGGCCTCTACGCTCACCTGAAGACCCATAAGGACACAGAAGAACAGTCGTACTAGACTTCGAGTGACCGCCGATGATGATGCAAATATTAATACCAACAATCACAGCACGAAAGTTACACTTTGGCAAACCTTCGTGAAGCATGCTCGCCTGTTTAGCAATATATTTAGTGTTCAAACTTGTAACGTAAGGCTTTCTGGCTAGCGATATAACGAAAAGAAACGTTCAACCTGCAACGTCAATTCAGTTAAGAGCAATTCCCTCAAAAGGCTCAGTTAAAGTGTTGCTGGATCCTTGCATTTTTAAAACCTGGGTTTACCATAAAACATGAAAAGTTCACATTAGTAAATATCTACCTGTTCCAGTTGCCCCTTCAAGCCTTCCAACTGAGGGAGTGACAATTCAGTAAGATTCACCGCCATCTTACACACTCACGACAGACTCAAGGCAACTATGCACTTCCGGTATGAAACGGGAAGTGAATGTGAACATCACTTCCTGTTTCCTCTAGGGGCCCGCCCTCTACCATAATACATTATTGGTTGTATTCGAAACGGCCTACTGCATACTGTGTACTACACAAGTATATACCCTACTGTATACTGCATGCTGTTTTTCAGTGTAGTACCCAGTATGCGACCATTAATTATTACATTTGTATGTTATATATATATATATATATATATATATATATATATATATATATATATACACACACACACATATATATATATATGTGTATGTGTGTGTATATATATATATATATATGTGTATATATATATATGTTACATTATATATGTTACATTAGAAACATGTATATATATATATATGTTACATTGTCGCGTGAAATCATTGCGAGTTTAGAGACGTCCAGATTTCCACGTGGTATTTTCCAGTTAGACGCCAGTAGCATTCTCACGAGTGAAAAGTATTGACGAGTTCACGAAAAGTATTCGCGAGTTGAAGTATTTTCAGGTGTTTTCATTTCAATGTTTTACCTTTCTGTGGTACGGGCACATAATGTGGCACGGAGGAGGAGGAGGGCTGCAAAAAAAAAAAAAAAAAAACATTTTGGCCGTGATATCTGAGTATGAATACAATGTAAGTAGCCTACGCTGCTAGCTTGCAAGCTTAACTTTTTATGGTGTTACACCTGTTAGGCTATATGTCGTCAGATAAGTAATAAGGTAAAATGTATATGAAAATTCACTAATAATTATGAATAAAAATGTTCTGTGAGAAAGAATTGATAGTTGAATTACAGATGTCATACAGTTTTAGATTTCAGTCATTTACTTGTAATGGAATTATAAAGGATGATAATCAAGTCAATCAATTATAAGTGAACACATAAATTATGAAAATATTATAAATATATACAAATAAATATATGATTATGTAAATATATAAATGCTTATATATTGAATTTATATATATATTTTATACATATATATGTATATATTTTATACATATGTATATGTGTGTGTGTGTATATATATATATATATATATATATATATATATATATATATATATATATATATAAAAACATTGTCCGCCATGTTTTTTAGCTTTTTACCCTCAAAATTACCTGTGATGTCTACAGCCGCACTTCCTTATGGGATATAGTAGGCAAGGTAGACTGTAGTGGTGTTCAAAACGATTCTTTTCAGTGATTCGGTTCCTTTCGTTCAGTTCAATAAAATGATTTGAATCTTTGACTCACTGATTCGTTCATTTCCATATCTGGTCGGGCGGCATACACAAATCTGTAAATAATTTTATTGCATTTTAAAAGTTACTGTACATTGTTCCAAACATCATGTCCATTATTAGGCTGCTCTGTGGCAAAACAGCACATGTGAAACCAAATATCAATGAAATTAATAATAATTAAACTGTAATATTCATTACATGAAACTGCACCATGCTATTCAAACAATCATGCAGCCGCAAAAGGTAATAGAACCCCACATTTTAACACGTATAATAGCCTAAGTACATGTCATTTGCTAAAACTAAGGGCATGCTCACACTAGGCCCGATTGCCTTGTACCATGCCCGAGCACGATCGTCCCCCCTCCCCACTCCCCCACTGGCCTGCGCTCACACTGCACTTAACATTCCGGGCCCGAGCACGCTTTCATCACCACGATGCGATTTTTTTTGTGTTGAGGAAAAGCGCTTTCGCACAGCACAATAGAGTTCATGATTGTACTTACTTTGTGGCATATTTGGAGTCGTTTTGGGTGCGGTGACACACGGCCCTCTCACATGCCTTATAGATTTATCGATTATGCAATGCAGCGATTTTCAGTTAATCGTGCTGTACGTATAAGAAGATCTTTACGGAGGCAGCTGACGTTTCAGTCATTATGCTGGACAGACCATTATTTTGTGTTAGATTACAGTAGCCTAATCACAATAATGTTAGCTAATGTTAACCAGTTAGGGCTACCACTTGTGTGTGCGCTACTGTCATAATTACAACAACAAACATCTTATATTACTACTTGGACAGTACACTTTTCAATTCATTCGAGAATATTTGGGTTAATAACGGGTCTGGTTCTCACCTTATTGATGAACGTGAATTGCAGTCGGGGAGTAAAGCTCCAAATTCCTCCCTTAATGTCAGCTGCCTCCGTAAAAATCGATTAACTGAAAATCGCTGCGTTGTATTATTGATGCTAACTGGCTGGGGAGCTGGCGCTATCTAGTGATAGATTTGACAAACATAGCTAGTTAGCTAACAGGCTACCTATCTGAACGATTATTGAACACTACAGCTACTTAAACAGTTTGGCTGCTTCATTTGTGATGCTCTAACTAAGCGCCTGACAACAGCAATGCTTACATCGCCACGTAAATTATGGTTAGTTTTATTTTGCTTGCTAGTAATCAAGCTAATGTGGGGATCCACAGAGCTATTTTTAGGTATAGATCTACAGAACTAACCAATCAAAGATCATTTTGGAGGTAGCCAGCTTGTTATATTTAAGGAAGTCAGCTAGCTACTCAAATGATGGTTTAATGGATTTATTATGACTGGGCGTGTAACTAACAGATATCCAGCTAACTGTTGCTATAATGGATATATTTGTCAAATGGGACAGTCGCATCATTGACGTCATGTTTGTGTTCTGTGCTCGGACACGGTTAGCGATCACACTGATGCGTACCATGCCCTAGTCCAAGTGAACCGTGCCTGAGCCCACCTCTTCAAGCGGGCCCGGGCACGGTACGCTTAACTGTGCCTGGGCACGGTACGGAGTGATCGCACTAGTCAGACGAACTGGACTTTGGGGGTCAAAGGTGCTCGGGCACAGTACGGATTGCCTAGTGTGAGTACACCTTAAAAAAAAGCACTGAGGAAGAAAGAGCCATGCTTATATACGAAGTGAATAAACTTCGTTTTAAAAGTTTTGAACTAAGCCAGCCCAAACATTTTAATATAGGCCTACTTGTAGGCCTAGTCAGCGATGTCGTATTTTTATTTGTTGTTAATGTTAATCACATTTACGTTTGGTTTTGCGGCCTACTATGTTGATTTGTCAGTATTTATTAATAAGGACTTTATTCACGTTAAAAAGAAATGTGATGTCAACATTAAATACATCGTAGCCTACGTAAAATTGCATTTGTGATAAACAAGAACTGCGATACGTTGTGCGCACCTAAAATATGCTGCTGCTAAAAATAGAAATATAAAATAATATTCCAGGTAGATGAGCAAAATATTATTTAATAATATTTTTTATTCCTATAATTATGTCACGGAAGCACTCTGATTCCTTTTGCATCGTCACAGTCAATGGCGGATGTAGCCCAAGCCTGTTATACTGAGAACTAGCGATTCTGGCAACACGTAGTCACCAAGTCTTCATAGTCAGTGACTCTTCGGAGTCCGAACGAACTGGTGAACTGAGGAACTTGTCAGCATAGTCACCAGTTCCTTTGAGTCCGAACAAACTGGTGAACTGAGGACTCACAGTTCCTTTGAGTCCGAACAAACTGGTGAATGATGAACTTGTCAACAGTTCATCAGGTCAGTAGGTGGAGTTTAGAGTCTTCGTAGTCACCAGATCTTTTGCATTGTCCCACATTGTCAGCTGTGCCGAGATGGCCAGCGGGAGGTGCTTCGAGAGTTTTAGCATTTCAGCCATTGGCTAGATGTTGTCATGAACGTACTGCTGATACAGTTTTGTGATAGGCTGCTTCGTGGACAGACCGCATATCTAATATCCACTGGAGGGAGAGTTATAGCTGCTATGCCAGCTAATCAGCGCGCATGTTTGCAAAGAGGAAGGAACGAATCTTTTAGACTAGGGATTCAGTACGCTCAGTTCACCTCAAAGATTTGTTCAAAAGGATTCATTCGTTCACGAACTGCACATCACTAGTAGACTGGTCTGATGCATACTGGTGATATTTTTCCAAATTAGCATGTCATCCGAGTATCTTTGGTGTACTGGAAATTTCATTTCATTTGCATACTGTATACTACATACTACATTTGGTCAAAATCAGTATATACTGGTAGCATAGTATGCGGTTTCGATTACAGCCATTCACGATGGAATCAAGGCAACTATGCACTTCCTGTTTTAAACGGAAGTGGCTGGGTACAGCACATCCACTTTCCTCTAAGTAGCACCCAGTCAAAATTGTTACACAATAGTAACAAGCATACAATTGTATAGAAGAATGCAGACATCATACTAAAGGGTTACTTACACAGACACAAGGTCTTTTTATTTTTTAAAACTATGTAATGATATCTTCCATGTCAGTATGGAATCATTTAAAATTTGGTTTCTCTTTGGTTCATTTAATTATATGCATATGAAAATTTCCATGTTATAAACTACAAATAAAATGTTATAATCAATTTCTTCATTATTAAAACTGAGCAAAACAATGTTACATTTTATCTGTACCCTTGAGTAGAACAGACGAATAATAGATTCTTCTGTACCAATTCAATGTCTATTTCATATTTGGATAGTGTATATCTGAGTGGATATCAAATGCATAACTTTAAAGGATACCTCTTGCACTTTGTCAGACAGTACTTCCATATTGTTTTCCATGCAGTTTGTATCATTGTAAATTGAATTCCAGTATACTTTTGCAGGTAGGAAAGTTACATATATATACATTTTCCTTAGAAAGGTATACATTTTATGTAATACATACACCACCTAATAATATTTCAGATTTGACCTCTCCATCGGAGCAGCACACCTCCCCACAAAAGACTTACAAGGCCTGTGGGAATTGCATAAAATACAATAGCCAATTCCTTTACTATAAATGGCTTCATATTTTCTGAGAAATCCAGTGTAATCATATAACTGACCATTCTCCTTGAATAACTGTCTCACCAACAAAGTGCCATTTTCATACCATCAAAACATAGTTTTGTTCTTAAACCTGATGACTACTATTCCACATTAAACATTTATATGGAGAAAATTGTGCTTAAACAGGTTGACTGAGTTGTGAATGGCCTGATTCATGCAGGTCAGCATGACCCGCTTTATTGATCCATCTGACATAAAAAGGAAGACACAATGAAATGGTGTTGGTTACACTGTATCTCCTGGAGCTAGGGGTGCAACGGATCACAAAACTCACCGTTCGGATCGTACCACGGTTTTTGAGTCACGGATCGGATCATTTTTCGAATCAGCAAAAAAAAAAAAAAAAAAAAAAGGGGGACGACGACGACAAATATAAATTTGCTTTCCATTAATCACTTAAAGAACACTTAAAGCAATAGGAACTTTTGCTTTTGCGGTAGCCATGATTTACATTGCGGTGTAGGAACCACCGGCCTCACTAGTCCGTAATATTGCGACAGCTTCGACTGCGACGTAAATTCCAAGCGCTTGTTCTGCTGTTCTTCAGCTGTGTGCGAAATCGCTCCCTATTAACTATATAGTGCATATATCTACATTTTACACTTGATCGGCGGACTTAACTGCCAGCTAGCTAGCTAGCTAGCTAACGTTAGTTTCAATTCATTTGAACAGATGAAGCTGGGTGCTAGTTCTTTCATTAAGTTAGCTAGTGATAACTAGATAGGTAGCGGTATTATCTAGCTAGCAGGTTGATGTCAGTTGCAACTGGCTAGTCACTTAGCTAGCTAGCTGGCACAGTCAGACACAAGGATGTTCATGTACAAATTTTCGAATAAACTTGCAAACATGAAACTATATCCAGAAAATTATTAATTTATTGTATGACTGTGAATAGTGAGTGAACGATTGAGCGATTTCAGACGCAGCACTCGTCTTCGCAACACTTCTGCTAAGAAAGTTTGCTGGTTTTTAAAGTAGTGCTTGCATATTTCCACTGCAAGTCTGCATCGAGATTTAGGGAATTATTACTTTAAAAAGTAACAGTGGCAGTAAAACTATTTCACACTATTATGGTTAAACTTTGCAATTAATCCGCGGTTCACATGCGTGCCGAACCGTGGGGGGTGATCCGTACGGATCACGGATCAGCTACGATCCGTTACACCACTACCTGGAGCATACCTCCGGCAGTAAGCTAGCCAGCTCCATCGAACACATAATAATAATAATATAATAATAAACTTTATTTTTATAGCACCTTTCATACAAGAATTGTAGCTCAAAGTGCTTTACAATAAAGAAGTTACATGCACCGAGTGCTTCACGTCGAATGAACATAAAACCGGGAATAAATGCCATAATTAAAGTAAGATAGAAAATAAAAATAAAAGATAAAAGTGAAATTAGAATACATAGTTGCATAATAAAATTAAAGTTAGACAGAATACACAGAGTGCAGAAAGTCAATTGAAATACAGCATTTTAAAAGTACAGTATTGCATAAAAAAAAGTTATAGCTAGGTAAAGGCTAATGTGAAGAGATAGGTTTTTAGCTTCCTTTTAAAAATATTTAGCGAGCTGGCTTCCTTAATATCAGTCAATAAACCAGCAGCAGATGATCGCAGTGTTCTTGCTGGCAAATAGTTGACAAGGGAGTTAGCAATGTAGCTTGGTCCTAGCCCATTAAGGGCTTTGTATATAAGTAGGAGGACCTTGAAATCAATCCTAAATGTTACAGGAAGCCAGTGCAGAGCAGCTAAAACTGGACTGATGTGCTCTCTCCTCTTGGTTCTGGTTAATAGCCAAGCTGCAGAGTTTTGAATTAGCTGAAGTCTCTCAGTAGTTTTTTTTTGGAGGCCAGTAAAGAGTGCATTACAGTAATCAAGTCGGCTTGAAATAAAAGCATGAATCAGTTTTTCAGCATCTTTTTGATTTATAAATGGTCGTACTTTAGCTATGTTCCTAAGGTGGAAAATTGATGTTTTCATCACCTTGTTAATGTGGGACTTGAAGCTTAGATCAGAATCTAAGATGACACCAAGACTTGTAACCTCGGATTTAATCCAGGGAGTTAATTTCCCCATATTATTAAGCAGAATTTCCCTTTTTGTTTTAGGGCCGACTAGTAGGATTTCAGTTTTGTCCTCGTTTAACTTTAAGAAATTATTGCTCATCCATTTATTTATTGCCAAAAGACAGGTAGTAATGGAGTTTATAGCTGCAGCATCATTTGGTTCAGCAGAGATGTACAGTTGCGTGTCATCCGCATAACTATGGAAACATACATTGTGCTCTCTAATGATGTCACCCAGGGGTAGCATGTACAGTGATTTAATTTGTACAGGTAGATGTTCTTCCTGCTAGGTTCTAGGCCTGTCACACCTCCACCGGTGCCCGCTTGTTAGCTGCAGGGTCATCAGCCGGGGACCACCGCTCATAGATGTTTCGCCCCTTATCCCGGAACATCTCCTGGTGGCGGGGCAGTGAACAGGGACGTCTCCCTGACACCCCCTGCAGCTAACCTTCTTCAGGAGTTGGTCGCTCCCCATGTCTTATCCCTTCTCCTCAGCCAGAGCCAAAAGCTTGCCTTCTCCGCCTCCTCTGATACTTCCCTGGTTGCCTTGTGCCATCCACCTTCTCTGCACTCCGCGACCAGGTCCGCATATTTTGCCCTTTTCCTTTCGTGGGCTGCCTCCAACCCTTCTTCCCAAGGCACTGTCAGTTCCACCAGCAGTGCAGATTTTCCGGCTGTGGTCCACAGCACCACGTCTGGCCGCAATGTGGTGCTGCAGATTTCTCCTGGAAAATGGAGCTGCCTGCCCAGGTCCACCTCCATCCTCCACTCTAGCCCTGGTGTCAGGAGCTTAGGACCTGATCTCCTGCTGGTGTTAGTTGCAGGCTCCCCCTGTCTAAGGAAGTGGATCCTCTGTTGGCTCCCTGCTGGACTCTCATTGCTTGCCTCTTGCCTTCTTTTCTCCACTACCTCTGCCAGCTTCCTGAGCACCTGGTCATGTCGCCATCTAAACCGACCCTGTGTCAGTGCTGTTTTACACCCTGACAGAACATGTTGGAGAGAGGCATTGATGGTCCCGCAGAGGTCGCAGGTTTTCTCTGTGGCAGACCACTAGTGGAGGTTGCAAGGGCAGGGTAGGGTGTCATAGGTTGCTCTGATGAGAAAGCTGAGTCAGGCCTGTGGCAGTTTCCAGAAGTCTGCCCAACTGACCGCTCGACTTGTGAATAATAATGGACCAAAGCAGCTCCCTTGTGCAACCCCAAAACAGATGTCATGTTCCTTAGACACATGATCTCCAAGACTTACGTAAAACTTTCTCCCTTTGATGTAAGTTTTTAATCAGTTTAGCACACAGAAAGACCAACCAACTTTTCAAGACGATTGATTAGGATATCGTGATCAATCGTATCAAATGCTGCACTTAGGTCTAAGAGGACAAGAATTGAGACCTTATTTTCATCAGAGCTTAGTCTGAGGTCGCTGATTATTTTAGTGAGAGCAGTTTCAGTGCTGTGGTATGTTCTAAAGCCTGATTGAAATTCCTCCAGGATATTGTTTTCCTTAAGAAAGGAGTTTTTACTGAAACTATCTTTTCAAGTATCTTACTAATGAATGGAAGGTTGGATATCGGCCTATAGCTGGTCAGTGCATTACCATCTAGGTTGGGTTTCTTGAGTAAGGGTTTTACAATAGCTGTTTTGAAGGCATCTGGGAAGATACCAGTTTGAAGAGATGTATTTATAATCTTCAGGACATGACTTGAGACACTGTCAAACACCCGCTTAAAAAATGCTGTAGGTACAGGGTCAATACATGAGGTGGAGGAGTTACATTCAGTGACAGTCTTACAAAGCTCAGTTAATGTAATACAAGTGAATTTTCCCATGGTTACATCTTTTTTAAAGGGTTTGCTGAGGTCATCTGCGTTTGCATTAGCAGCAATACTGGCTCTAATTGAAGTTATCTTGTCATTGAAGAACAAAGCAAGTTCTTCACATTTTGATGCAGAGAACTGCGGAGGGGTGGGGGCAGTGTTAAGTAGCTGGTCAATAGTGGAGAACAATATTCTAGAGTTTCCAGCATTCTCTGTGATAATCTTGGAGAAGTAATCCTTTCTTGCCAGACGTATTGCTTTGTTATAGGCAGTCAAGGCTTCTTTGTATATATTATAGTGAACTGTGAGTCTAGTTTTCCTCCATTTTCTTTCAGCTGCCCGACAGATTCTCTTAATCTCATTAACACTGTTATTGTTTAACCATGGGGAAATTCTGTCAGTTGACCTCTTAATAATAACAAATAAACAAATAACAGTACTATGTTTTATAGCGCAATGGTCTATGCTACAGTTTAATTTTGAACCAGCTTTCAATGCAAACTGGCAAAATTCAGCATCACCATTTCATCATAATTGCTGCTGACATTTTACACACCAACTCCGATTATGTCAAGCAACAAATCACAAACTGCAAAAATCCATGCTGTAGCTTTTGTGAGGGAAAACACACACAATACATTAGCATTTTCATCATCGCAAACTTTGCTCTCAAATACCAAATAAGTTACAAAATAGTTTACTCTTGAAATTGCAAATGATGTGTCCCGTGAATAGTAGCAACACCTTTTCCTAACTGAATAATTAATATTTTGCGAGCACCTGGGCCTGTAGGTTTCTTTTGGAATGGGCCACACATGCATTAATCTGCTTGCTGAGAACAGGGTGTAGGATGTCTCATCTGACCACATAACTTTTTCCCACTGCTCAGTAGACCACTGCCTGTGTTCTTTGTACCACTTTACTCACACGCATGCATTTTTAAGCATAAGGGTTTTGTGCACTGCAACCCGACCATAGTAACCTTCTGTAAAGTTGTGAATGGACTGTTCTTGATGAAACTGCCTGTTCACGCCCTACCTGTATATTTGCAGTCAGCTGATTCAGGCTTGCTTCTCCGCTTTGCCTTTCATCTTGAACCAATGCATAGACATCAGTCAAGGAATACATATGACCACAGCTGCCTCTAGCTGATGTCTTTCCCTCAGACATCCATGCCAACATTACCTCAAAACATCACAAAATGTAAGTTGCACAGACTTTGTCATTGTTAGGGCATGTTTGGCAGGAGCTTCAACCAAAGAAATAAACTCTTCTAGCCATGGTAGCCAAAATTATTATATAAAAATATTTTTAAATATGACACTAGACATGACAGGATGTCAGTTGCTAAACTTGGTGGAAGCACCTGCTTTTGATATACTTTGTATTCCTCCTTTACTCAAGCGTTTCCTTTATTTTGGCAATTACCTGTATATGATATGGAACTTAAACACTTTAAAATGACAATGAATGTTTCGGATTAATATGTTTCGGTGTAAAATCACAGTAATACAGTCCAATCATTATCATGTGATGCAATCAGTAACAACACATTAAACTCATCTCACCATGACAATCTCTTCGCTTAATTCAGAACTGCCTCAGCAACACCAGTGTGATCCTCTGAAACTGCCACTGGATGCATACAAGTGTATCACCTACAGGTCTCAGTGCACCCACAGGATGAGTGCTACTGTGCTGACAACATCGCCTGCAGACATGCTCATCCCTATTACTGGTCGAATGAAGCAAATTTGTTATGCCACTGTAAAGAAAAAATGCTATATTTAAGTATTTTGTGCTTTATGGGAATGAATGTTTAAATGTTGCATGAAATTAAAACAGGACATACTTTAATGAGCCATGGCACATTTCCAGGAGCAATGCTTCCCATTTTAGTAGTGGTGGTAGTTGCACAAAAGCTGTAATTCATAAACACTTTGTTTTCAAACAAATTTAATACATTTATTTACATTTAAAATGCAGAGAGATTACATTAAAAAAGTAAAATGGTGAATAAAATTTAGTTTCTCAGCCAAATACAACATAATTCTTAAAAAAAAAAAAGTCAGATATTTTTTATTGTGGGCTGAAAGGTACACAATATCTGACAATCTAAGACTAAGATCAAAACAAATCCACAAGTAATGTTAAGATGAGCCCAGAGATGGCTATTCTCCACCCCCTTTTTACGATAAAATTAGTTCATATCTTACATATCCCACAGGGGGAACTCATTTTAATCAAAATGGCAACAAATTCCATTGTGTGGATGTTCAAGAGCTTTAAACAGACTTAATGTTCTTTACTGTCAGTGAGTTAAAGAGCCTTCAAACAAAAGTGGGGGGGGGGCATAAAAACTCACAGCACCTGTCCACTTCTGTGTCACTTAGAAATTATCGCAGGAAAATGGGAAGACCGTACACTACAGGTGCCGCTCCAATCAGATGTTTAAGATAAGTGGCCTGCCGTGAGGAAGCCATGTGTTTCAGGAGGGGAGCACCATGGCCAGCAGAGAGCCACGACTGCAGAAGAGCTTTAGTGAAGCGGTCAATGTCACGGTCCGTCACATCCCAAAGGTTGCCAAGAATCAGTGGGCTGGTGAGCAGTGGGAAAACGACAAGATAAATAACAAAAAATATGTATACATGTAATAAAATATGCATTGTGTATGGATGGCACTGTAACATAGTGGTCAGGAGCAGGGCGTGTAACTGAAAGGTTGCTGGTTCGATTCCCCACTGGGGCACTGCTTTTGTACCCTTGGGCAAGGTACTTAACCCGGAATTGCCTCAGTAAATATCCAGCTGCATAAATGAACAACATGTAAAAACTAGGGTTGTCAAAACAACGCATTAATTTTGATTAATTATAGAAAAAATAATGCGTCAAAAAAAAATAAAAATAGCGCAAATTAATCGCACTCTATGATGCCCCTTGACCCCATATGTCACTGTGCATTTAAGCATTTATCATACCCAACTGCAGGCTAGCTAGGTTCTTTTATATCATACATGAAAGGTATCCGCATTTGTGCTATCGGTAAATGAGAAATAAGTTCGCATTGGTGTAATCAACGATTGCATTGGAACATCTGTAAAGCAGAGTAAACGTATAGTTAAAAGTGCCAGTGCTGTTATACTGAATATCAGCACTCATGGAATGCCTCTTGTCCAATAAAATTACTTGGTCAGAACTAACTGCTGTATAAAGTACAATTTGAACATAAAATGCTTCTCACGGCAAACATTGATATATGTGATTAATTTAGATTAATTAATTACAAAGCATGTAATTAATTAGATTTTTTTTTTTTTTTTAATCGCTTGACAGCCCTAGTAAAAACTGTAACCTATGTAAGTCGCTGTGGATACGAGTGTCTGCTAAATGACAATAATGTAATGTATATGCATGCATGTATATACACGCAGTGGCCAGTTTATTAGGTATGACCCCTGTCCATGAAAATGGATCACTGCGACAGTGAGACATGTGGCTTGCTATACAAAACAGGCAGACAGGCAGTGAGGGATCCAGTTACTGTTCCACTGAGTTTTAGAACATGAGTGGGTAAAATGAGTAAGCTATGCGACTGAGTATCTCAGCAGCAGCCACCCTCCAGGGCTTTTCATGCATGACAGTGTGTAGGATTTACAGAGAATGGTGCGACAAATTAAAAACACCCAGGCAGCGGGAGTCCTGTGGGCGAAAACAGCTCTTCGTTGAGAGTTTGAAGGAGAATGGCAACCTATGACATGGGCCACAAACAAATAACAGCGCAATACAACAGTGATGTGCAGAACAGTATCTCAGAAAGCACAACTTGCCAGTCCTTGTCACGGATAGGCTATAACAGCAGACGACCAAACAAGGTTCCACTTCTGTCAACGAAACACAAGAAGTGGCTCCAGTGGGCATGTGATCACCAACACTGGACAACTGAGAACTGGAAAAACATCACCTGGTAAATCGAATCTTGGTTCCTGCTGTGTCATACTGAGGGCAGAATCAGGATTTGGTATAAGCAACATGACTCCATGGACCCATCCTTCCTGGGGCCAACAGTAGAGGCTGGTGGCAGTAGTGTAATGCTATGGGGAATGTTTTCCTGGCACATGTTAGGTCCCTTGATACCAAGTGACCAACATTTGAAGGCCACAACATATCTGAACATTGTTGCAGACCAGGTGCATCCCTTCATGGCTACAGTTTACCCTTCATCACATTGATGCTTCCAGTGGGATAATGCACCATGTCACAAAGCACAAGCTGTCTCGGAATGGTTCCAGGATCATGACAGTGAGCTTACTTTGCTCGAGTGGCCAGTGCAGCCTCCAGACCCCAACCCAATGGATCACCTTTTGGATGACATGGAACAGGCTGTTTGCAGCATGAATGGACTACCATCCAATTAGCAGCAACTGCATGATGCCATTCCATCAGCATGAACTAAAATCCCTGTGGAATGTTTCCAACACCTTGTACAATCCATGCCCTGAAGAATTCAGGCTGTTCTGGAGGCAAAGGGGTGGGTCCAACCTAGTACTAGATGGGTGTACCCAATAAAGTGGCCACTGAGTGTATATTAGTTTGACAAATGTACACAGCACAAAAAACAGTAACATTTTCCAACTACATACAATGTGATTGTTCATATAGTCTTTGCTTTCTGACTTGTGGTCTTCCTCAATTTCACCTGTGAAACAAGTGGCCCATCTTTTTCAAAAAGAAAACCAATGTCCTGTTTTAAGCCAAAGAAATGCTTGTCAGCTTTGCTCTAGGTAAATAAGTGTCATCCAGGCATTGGTAAATTTCTAGGCACTTATAAATCAATGACATTTTAGTTTAAAATAATATTTTATGTAATTATTCGACAAAATTCAACAAAAATTGACATCTTAACTTCTACGTTCTATTACAGACCTGTCCTGTCAACATTTGATAACCAAAAGCAAATAGTGTTTAGGCTTAAAGGGGATCTTTGACATAAGCCATTTTCAGAATGCATGGTTACAGGAGACTGGGGGATTCACTTCTTACTTACATCATGAAAATTTTTAAATGACTCAGTGGAGCTCAAATACAAGGCAGCGGCTTTGGACTAAATCAACACATTAATTTAAAACAGTTTTAACATCAGTAAATATTATATAATATATAAAGTCCAGCCGTGTTAAAATGTACAGTCATATGTCACTTACCAACCAGCCATGAGATAGTTGAGGATTATGCCAGCCCCTTCAATCTCTCCATGGACAGCCAGAGCTGCACTGCTGCAGCCAAACAACAAGGAAGCAGCGTGCAGCTCCCCCTTCAGCAACTTCTGGCCATCTAGAAACCGTGCTCCAGCTCCATGGCCCACATAACTGGAGAAAGGGGGGGGTTCAAGTCAGGCATGGGCACACAGAACGCATATATGAACTGCACACATATAACCCAGGGGAACCTCTCAGGGTTAAAACTAAAGGCAGTTAATGAACAAAAGCCATTTCAATCATATGGGTCACTGCCTGGTCTTTTATGAGCATCAAATTGTGTGGACCCATTTTTCATGGAACAGGCAGCCATCTGCAAATTTTCACTGCTCAAAAACAGAGCAACATAACATTCGTTTTGTATAAATTTGGAATGACCAATGCTTTTCCACGAGGCTTTCCATTACCTGCACTGGGCCTGTGCTGTATTTAGTAAGCAAACCTGTGCTTTATTTACAAAGTAGTACGTTTGTACAATTTGTTAGCTTGATGGAAGAGGAAATTGTGATACTTGTGTTTGTCTTTCTGGTTTTGGAGGAATCACAGTGAAAAGAGTATGATAAAGGATACTGACTGTAATAGGTGGATCCAACATACAACATGGTGTAAGATTATGGGAACTTCTAACCAGAGAACTGTTGAACCTGACGGCCTTATTACCATAGTTACAAAGAAAGCTCCACACCTCTGGCGCCATGTTACAGTTGGAGCCATGAGCAATTGACTAAGGCAGGCGACAGCAGAATACACCCGGGAGTGGGCAATTGGCAACCACCACTAGACAAAGGGGCCTTTAGCATCAAAAGATTCTGATTTGCATTGGAAGCATAGGTTGATGCTGCAATGGTGTAAACCTATTGTCTGCCACCATTTGTTTCATGGCAAAAAAGGCTGATCACAGTAACAGTTCTCTGAGTTAAAGCTTCACAGGCAGAAATGCTGCCGGATTCCATCTGCACCAAATAAAGCTTTTTCTCCAAGTGCGCTTTTGGTCTGGTTTGTTTACTTTTAAAATTTGAAGAAAATCCAACAATGGGCATGAAAGGTTTTTCTCTAACTTGATCTACTGACACCAGCAAGCAGGAATAAACAGCTTTCTGGCTGTGGATTCTTTTGTGGAGCTGCTCTCATTTTGCTTGGGCTTGGGGCAAAATTTACCACCATACGTTGAGCTGGCCAAAATACTGTAGGCCCAGGTACATTTGCAGAAGAATGCGTCTGATATAACTGATATACAGTGTAGGTTAGTCAGTGGAAATGCAATCTAAGGTTGTACTGTTGATGCACTTAAACATAATGTGCATCAGGCCCTGAAATACTTTGTCTCCTTTCTTTTTGCCATGATAGCTTTAGCTCCATGGTTCTGTCAATCATTAAGAACAGTAGTGAATCTACTGACACACCAGTAGTGTGAGGTGTAGCCTGCAGTGACCAGCAATCGACCCCAACCTCACTTTCAACAGCCTTGTGCGACCACTCCTGGATGTGTGTGAGGGAACACATAACATATGCAGTCAAATATTTATGCACTCACATGTAGAGGTCTTTTGTCGTTACAGCCTCCTGGAGTTGTTCCGGAGAAGGAGCGGTTCCACACACACCCTGCCAGACAGGCTCACTTAGAGGGAGAGGACCAAAATACACAGGACGTCAACAAAGCCAGTATCTCCTGAATGAGAACCGCTGCATACCTCAAACATCAGTTCTTGACTATCAGCTCATTGAGAGTGAACTTGAAAAATCAGATGCATATCGTAGAATGTTGTCTGCCATGTCTGTTGAATATACAGACAAACCCAGTTATACTCTCACTTTGGTTAATATCCTAAAAAGCTTGTCTCCAATAACCAATAAATGCTCTTGTCCATATATATGGTCGACAATTTAGTGTAACCAATACAATACTTTGCTTTAGAAACATGGCCAGTACAGCAGTGTCACAAAGTAACGCTCCAGGAATGCCAGGTGGACCACAGTAACACTGGTTAGCTAGCTTGCACCAAAGATATTTGCACATATACTGAATTAAAAGCAGTCAACGGAAGCTGCACTAGAATAAGGACAAATAGTAAATTTTGAGGCTTGTCAAGATCTCAGACAGAATCAGGTTCAACATTTTAAAGATCAGACAAATGACTAACTCTCTTTCAATGCAGTGTAATGTTACCTGGTGGTATCTTAAAACAGTTTAAGTCAAACATATAACTGGAAAAAATTGGGGTATAAGCAGCATAGGTAAAACAGTGCCTCTGTTGTTTACAGCCAGAGGTCTGTTTATGTTTAAACGTCTCCAAATGGGCATGGGAAAACTGGCTTTTTCAGTGCTTGGAAGGAGAGGGTTAAAGAAAGCTTTTACTCCTTCTTCTCATGGAGATCTCCTGTTAAAGACCATTACATTTACATTACATTTATTCATTTGGCAGACGCTTTTATCCAAAGCAACTTACATAGGTTACCGTTCCTTACAATGTTATCCATTTATACAGCTGGATATTTACTGAGGCAATTGTGGGTTAAGTACCTTGCCCAAGGGTACAGCAGCAGTGTCCCCAGCGGGGATCAAACCGGTAGCCTTTCGGTTACGAGTCCTGCTCCTTAACCACTATGCTACACTGCTGCACCATGTTCACATATGTCCACAAGGTAGCACCATTGGCCTGTTGATGACCAGTCAATGACACAATTGGTGTCTCCATCCAAGACCGCCAACATATCCTATCACTATTCTTCAGTTAACACCTACACCCCAACATCAACACTCCTCCTCCCACCCACCGCGCACTTGCACACACGCATGCACGCACACACACACACTATTACGGATAGGGATGCACCTTAGCTTAGACACCACACTTCCAGTACCACACCTCATGCACTGGGGGGCAGGGTGGAGTTTGCCTCCTGGGAAAATGGATAAAGAGGGCAGTGGTGTCAAAGAGCAAAGGGGTGTGGAGTCCCGAGGAGAAGCGGAGACAGGGCGCATGCCGAATCCCTGAATTTCTGACCCGTTTGTTTTTTTGTTTTTGGTCACATTAAGAGAAAACGCCGGCTAAATGACCTTAGCCCATTTTAATAAAGGAAAAAGAATAAAAAGAAAACTGAACGTACCACAACACGGAGCGAGGGCCGGCCGCCTCTGCCGTCACCCTAAGGAGCGGGCCTGGTGTTTGCCCAGGCGGAGGTAAGCTCACCTGTTCCCCTCAGTGCTACATCCTCAACATTAGATTCGCACATACTGACGTCCACGTTAAAGCACACATTAGCTTAGGTTACACCCGAAGCTCAGGCCGGGCATCTACCGAATCCCCTAGACCAACGGAGTGCAGGTTAGTTAGAGTCCCTCTAGACCTGCGTACTTTCTGCCCTCGGGTTTTGGGTTGTAACAGTTGGGTTGCTCGCCGGGATTGGTTTTTGCGTTTGTATGCTGAGGTATGCTTTAACGTTAGCGTTGTATGGTGTAGCTGGGGTGCGAGAATTCGCATGTGCTGGTGTTTGAGTTTTTTAACCTTAGCGGAGTAAGTGGTGCTTGGAAAGCTTAACCAGTTAGCGGCTGCGATAAATGAGTTGTGTCTTTTGCTGCAAGTACTGGGTTGTTACTAGGCTGTGTAGATATGGACATTGCCGGTTTGCGTTTGTGCTTGGGTCACAAAACAGAGTCGCTGGAGGAATCGGTAAGCTACTTGCGCTGTTACCTGTGGGTTTTAGCGGTAGGTAATTAATGTTGAAGTAAGCGGGTGACTCGCCGTGTATTTCGTGTTGCTTGAAAGCAGAGTGGGTCAGAAAATTTTGTTTGTACTTCCGGACGTGCCTTGTTGTTTGGCTGAAAATAGTGTCTGCAAATTGTGTTGGAAACCATGGAAGGGTTTGATCCGGTAAAGTTCTTCCACAAGGACTTGGTGCGGGCTGATTTTGTTGCACTCACAGTTCCTCAGTTAAGACAGGTGGCAGAGGTAAACGAAATCGAGGTGGCAACCACCATGAGAAAAATTGATATCATCAAGGAACTCATGTGGCAGTTTGGCATCCCAGATGAGGCCCTAACGAGAGAAAAGGAGCACGAAGCGCTAGAAGTAGAACGTGAGCGCGTCGCTTTGCAGCGTGAACGCACTGAGCTTGAGCTAAGGAAATCCCAAGAGCACGGCCGCGAAACTGAGCGTGCTAGAGTTGAGATTGAAAAAATAAAACTCAGAGCGTATGAGAATCAACAGCAGCGAAAACACGAGGCTCGGTTTGAAGTTGCTAACTGCATTAAGCTGATGCCAAAGTTTAATACTGAAGAGATGAGTGTGTTTTTTGACTCGTTTGAGAAAATTGCGAGACAGTTGGATTGGCCAGAGTCCTGCTGGGCGATTCTCGTCCAGAGTGTATTTGTTGGAAAAGCTCAAGAAGCCTATGCTGGTCTGGAGGGACCGCAGGCAGCCGATTATGGGACGGTTAAAAAGTGCGTGTTAGCAGCGTACGAGCTGGTGCCTGAAGCATATAGGCAGAAATTTCGCGGTCTTAAGCGCAATGCCGGTGAAGCATTCACCAATTTAGCTAGGCGGCAAGAGCTAGCATTTGATCGATGGGTGAAAGCCAGTGAGGTTTATACCTGAGGAGTTGCGCCGGTTAATGCTGCTGGAACAATTTAAAAACAGTGTTCCGCCGCAAATTGAAATGCATTTAAACGATCAGGGTGTGCTAGATGCCAGTCAGGCAGCGGCCTGTGCGGATTTGTATGAGCTCACGCACAAGCCCCAGTGGAGTAGGGAACCCTCAGAGGGGGCGGCTCGGTCTGGTTCTTGGCGAATGGGTGATGGATCATCAAATAAAGCTCAGTGGCCCCGCAACAATGTAATTTGTCATTTTTGTGGTGTTAAGGGTCATATAAGATCTGAGTGCCGTAAGTGGCAGGCCAAAAGAGCAGTAAAAGGGGAGGCCACAGCAAAATCAGTGGGTCTTGTAATGGCAAAGCAAATGCACAATCCTGTCCCAGATGATGGTGAAGAGGTGACCTCTGTGGGAGTAACCTCTGCTGTGTACAAAAGCTTTGTGTCCCCTGGTTCAGTGTCTGTCTCCTGTGGGGAGGAAGAGTTTCTGGTCACCATTCTAAGGGATACTGGAGCAGCTCAGTCCCTGCTGTTGAAGAGAGTCCTAGATCTGCCAGAATCCACATCTCTGAATGCCTCAGCATTGTTGAAGGGTATTGGAGGAGAGTTCAGTTCTGTGCCATTGCATAGGGTCTATCTGAAGTCCAACATGGTGGAAGGCTGTGTCACAGTCGGAGTAGTTCCTTCATTGCCTGTGGAGGGAGCTAGCTTACTGCTGGGAAATGACCTTGCTGGTGATCAGGTTTTGTGTGACCCCAGTTATCAGTCATGTGCCTTGTGAAGTTCCAGAAACAGTGGCACTTGAACAAGAATATCCTGGTCTCTTCCCAGCCTGTGTGGTTACACGTGGTAAGGCGCGTAAGCTTGAGTCTGAGTCTGAAGTGGGGGCTTCCTCGTTTGAGACCTCAGACTCATCTGTTCATCTGGCCGAGACATTTTTGGCTGATTTATGGGGGGTGGAGAAGCCTTCCCAGTTTACCAGAGAGGTCCTGATTGAGCAGCAGCGAAAAGACCCCATTTTGGCATCTTTTGTAGAAACAGCTGTGTCTCTGGAAGAGAGTCAGGAGATGGCTGAAGGGTTTTATCTTGATCGGGATGTACTGATGCGAAAAGGAAGGGCTCCTGATAGTCCTGCATCAGAAGATTGGGGTGTCAGGCATCAAATTGTGTTGCCAGAGAGTTTCCGGCAGGAGGTGTTAAGGCTTGCTCATGAGACGCCAATGGCAGGTCATTTGGGAATAAGGAAGACGCAAGCCAAGTTAGTGAAACATTTCTATTGGCCAAAATTACATCAGGATGTAGTGTCGTATTGTCGAACATGCCATGCGTGTCAGGTGGTAGGAAAGCCGAATCAGTCCATACCTGTAGACCCTTTACATGCATTGCCAGTGGTGGAAGAACCCTTTTCTCGTGTTATGGTAGACTGCGTGGGACCATTGCCCCGATCACGGAAAGGCAATGAGTTCCTGGTAACCATAATGGATGTGACTACCAGGTTTCCTGAGGCTGTACCCTTGAGAAATATAAAGGCCAAGACGGTTGTAGAGGCCTTGCTCCAGTTCTTTTCTCGTTTTGGGCTGCCAAGGGAGATTCAGTCTGACAGGGGTTCCAATTTTATGTCTGGCATGTTCCAGCAAGTTGTTGCAGAACTGGGTATTGCGCAGATAAAGTCATCGGCTTACCACCCTCAGTCACAAGGAGCAATTGAACGTTGTCACCAAATGTTAAAGACCATGCTAAAAACCTACTGTGTTGAGTGTCCTAACGATTGGGACGTTGCTATTCCTTTCTTGCTGTTTGCCATTCGGGACTCAGTCAACGAGTCAACAGGGTTTAGTCCTTTTGAATTGGTTTATGGCCATGAAGTGAGGGGCCCATTGAAACTCGCTAAAGAGAAGCTGTTGTCGCCAAAGGCTGAGGGTAACATCCTCCAGTATGTCTCCACTTTTAGAGACTGTTTGTATACTGCCTGTAAGGTGGCTCGGGAAAACCTGAAGGGGGCCAAGGATAAGATGAAGCAGCAGTATGATAAAAGGGCAGTAGCCCGATCATTTTCGGTGGGGGACAAGGTTCTGGTTTTGTCACCAATGCAGGGAGACTCTCTCAGTGTGAAGTTCTGTGGACCGTACTCTGTCGTAAGGAAGGTGAATGATGTGAATTATGTTATCAGCACTCCGGATCGGAGGAAGAGCACCAGGCTGTGTCACATCAATTTGCTGAAGCCTTATTATGAGCGGGCTGGAGCGGCAGAGGTTTGCTGTGTTACAGTAGTGGAAGAGGAGAGGGATGAAGACTATTCTAGCATGTCTTCCTCTCTACCTGTGAGTGCTCGTTTGAGGAATTCCGAGGCTCTTAGGAATTTAGACCCTTTCCTGAGGCATCTTACCCCAAGTCAGCGGCAGGATGTGCGAGGCTTGATTCAGTCTCATCTAGCACTGTTCTCTGATGTACCTGGTCTCACCTCCATGGTGGTGCATGATGTTGAGACAGGAGATGCTCGTCCGATAAAGCAACATCCTTATCGTATTGCCCCAGGAAAAATGGCACAAGTAAAAGAAGAATTGGCATACATGTTAGAGATTCATGTCATTGAGCCATGCCATAGTGAGTGGAGTTCGCCTGTGGTGTTCATCCCGAAGCCTGATGGTTCTGTTAGGTTTTGTATAGATTATCGAAAGGTTAATGCGGTTACAAAGACAGACACGTTTCCCATTCCAAGGCTGGAGGACTGCGTAGATCGAATAGGCAAGGCACAGTTCGTATCCAAATTTGACTTACTGAAGGGGTATTGGCAGGTGCCATTGTCAGACCGGGCCAGGGAAATCTCAGGGTTTGTGACACCAGATGCCTTATATTCATGTCGCGTTCTTCCGTTCGGAATGAAGAATGCTCCTGCGACCTTCCAGAGGTTAATGAACCGGGTTACATCTGGAATGGAGAATGTGGTTACCTATATAGATGATGTAGTGGTGTACAGTGATTCCTGGTCCGAACATGTCACCCACATCGATCAGTTCTTTCAGCGGCTGGGGGTAGCTGGACTGGTGGTGAACCTGCCCAAATGCGAGATCGCAAAAGCACGCGTAACATACCTAGGGCATGTTGTGGGGCAAGGTACGGTGATGCCGCGAGGGGCGAAGGTTCAGGCCATTTTAGAGTTGCCCGTTCCTAAGAACCGAAAGCAGCGAATGCGAGTCCTGGGGATGTGCGGGTTCTATCGCAAGTTTGTGCCAAACTTTGCAGCCGTGACCGAACCTTTGACTAATCTTTTAAAGAAAGGTGTGAATTTTACCTGGACCACAGCATGTCAGCAGGCATTTGAGAAGGTGAAGGCTATCTTGTCATGTGAGCCTGTTTTAAGTGCTCCTGATTTTTCCCAGCCTTTTAAGCTGGCAGTCGATGCGTGTGATGTGGGGGTGGGGGCAGTGCTGCTCCAGGCAGATGCCTCTGGAGTGGATAAACCAGTGGCTTATTTTTCAAAGAAATTAAATAAACATCAACGTGCGTATTCTACCATTGAGAAAGAGGCGCTGGGTTTGGTGTTAGCTGTCCGCCACTTTGAAGTTTATGTGTCGGGTTCAGGTGGGGAAGTAGTGGTTTATACGGATCACAATCCCCTGACCTTTCTGGAGAAGTTTAAGCTAACCAACCAGCGAATTTTTAGGTGGGGGTTGGTTTTGCAGCCATACAACTTGGTCATAAAACATCTAGCAGGGCGGGACAACGTGATTGCAGACACTCTGTCTAGAGGATGAGAAGCCGTCTGGTTTAGAGCATTCAGAGAAATTGGTGTAGCTTTAATGGGGGTAGCTGGTTTTGTGCCACCCATAAAATTACTCTCTCCCTGGGTTTCCCATGCTTAGTTGATGTCAGGAAGGGACACTTAAATGAAAGGACTGTATAGTCTTTGTTGTAAGGAATGGAATTGTAATAAAAAGGGAAAAAAAGGGGGTTGAGTGCACTAGGTTTTTTTTTTCTTTTGGGGGGGAGACATATTACGGATAGGGATGCACCTTAGCTTAGACACCACACTTCCAGTACCACACCTCATGCACTGGGGGGCAGGGTGGAGTTTGCCTCCTGGAAAAATGGATAAAGAGGGCAGTGGTGTCAAAGGGCAAAGGGGTGTGGAGTCCCGAGGAGAAGCGGAGACAGGGCGCATGCCGAATCCCTGAATTTTTGACCCGTTTGTTTTTTTTTGTTTTTGGTCACATTAAGAGAAAACGCCGGCTAAATGACCTTAGCCCATTTTAATAAAGGAAAAAGAATAAAAAGAAAACTGAACATACCACAACACGGAGCGAGGGCCGGCCGCCTCTGCCGTCACCCCAAGGACCGGGCCCGGTGTTTGCCCAGGCGGAGGTAAGCTCACCTGTTCCCCTCAGTGCTACATCCTTAACATTAGATTCGCACATACTGACGTCCACGTTAAAGCACACATTAGCTTAGGTTACACCCGAAGCTCAGGCCGGGCATCTACCGAATCCCCTAGACCAACGGAGTGCAGGTTAGTTAGAGTCCCTCTAGACCTGCGTACTTTCTGCCCTCGGGTTTTGGGTTGTAACACACACACACACACACCTGTTGGCTTCATTGAGCACAAACCCTAGCTAATGAGAAGTTTTGCAAAAACTGTATGGCAGTTCTACATTTTAAAACCCACAATCCCCACTAGTAAAAAAATACTACTATAAAACTATACTAAGATAAAATAAAATTTAAAAGGGCATTAAATGGGCAATAAGGGGACAGCCTGCATCTCAAAGGTTTACAGTGTCAAAACAAAATGACCCTTCTGAGGAGGTCCAGGTCCACTTACTTGGTGAACCACTCTTTGAAACGCTCTTCTGTGTCTTTCAGGTTGGCATCAGGGTTGAGCACGTAGAACACTTGCTGTGGGTCCACACCACGATTCAGAACAGACCCAGGATCCAGCTGAATATGACATGGATATGATTTTTTTCTTTTTTTTTCCCCCACAAGACTGTAAGCCATTACATGTGGCAAAGGCAAATGTAATCATTTCCGCAAAATCACTGCAGACAGCATTGGGTTGGTCAGTGTCAGACAGCTGTCGGTCCTCGGCACCTGACTGACAGTGGCTTTTAAAGGTGGATGTGTCCAGTCGGGCTGCTCGATTATGGCAAAAATCATAATCACGATTATTTTGGTCAGTATTGAGATCACGATTATTTAACACGATTACTCATTGACTTTGGAAACATCATGCATTTATTGAACTTTTAACCCTTTCACATGTAACTTATTTTTATGCTATGTAGCGCGCGTGTTATGTTACATGGTTCGTTATGTTTTCATTAACGTTATTTAGCTTCTCATAGTTTTCAGTTAGCATTTGCTATATTTTTTAATGTTAAATTGCTGTTTCCTCAAAGCTAAAATTAGCTAGAATTTTTCCCAATCTAGTGTTTTAATTGCACCGGTTTTAGCATATGCACTAAACAGCTAATCACACTGTAGGCGCGAAAGGGTTTAAAAAAAAAAAAAAAAAAAAAAAAAAACTTGTCTTTTTAACAGTGGATTTTCTTGAACTTTGAATATAATTCAACTGAAAAACAAATTAAAAAATGAATGTAAAAAAAAATGAGATAAATGAAGTAAATAATATGTACATATACTGTACATTAAAAGAAATAATGCGGCACAATAATTGTTTTCTCGATTATCTTGTTTTCATAATCGGAAGCCATAATCGTAATTGAAAATAAAATTCGATTAATCGCCCAGCCCTAGTGTCCAGTCTGACCTGTTTCAAGGCAGCATGACCCAGCAGAAAGTGGAGAGAGGGCATGCGGGTGACAGAGTGGGACCTCAGGCATGAGATGCTCTCCCATGGAAGTTTCTGCAAGTACTGGGGAGAGACACACAGTAGTCAATACGTCAGAATCACCAACATCTGCAGTGCTGCTGGTAAATCCACTAATTGTTGACCTGGGATCAATCTGAGCAAGTCTGGCCCAACCAGGGAAGAGGTTTTTAAAGTGTGGGGCACCAGAGTCAGAAAGGAGGTGTGACCTAAGCCATAGACATCACCAGCATATATAAACTACAATGTTTGGAAAGAGGCTTCAAACACAAGTGGACTAGTTAGCTAGCGCCATTACAAGGAGCAGGTACCTCTCACTGTCAGTGGTGATATATTCGAAATAATCACATGGTACTTAGAACAGACTGTTCCACAGAAATTTTTTGTCTTGGAACGTTGCTGTCGCCAATGACTTCAACAGAAGTAGAAAAAATTGCTTTCACTTTGTAATATCAAATATAAGGGAAGTGTTTTTAGCTCAGGAAACTCTTACTTCCGATGATTCAGGAAGAAAAATGGTGTGGTATTGATCACAATACTTGGAGTGTTCCAGCTTACATTTTTGTGAGTTTCATAGACCAGTAATAGTTTCAAAATATTTGGGCTAAATATTTGCCAAAATATTTGTTTTGGGAGGGGAAGGCATTGTTGCCATGGTCTTTTTAGTAAAGCGCACAAAGTCAAACTCCTGGTTTAGTGGTAAAGTTTGAAACTGCAGACAATTTTTGCAGATAAATGTCCTCGCATGCAGTATATGTTGAACTTGACACAACTGGCAATGCTACCTTGTCCAGCACAAGGACAATGTGGCCCTGTGGCTCTGCAATGTCCTTTAGAGCAGACACTGCCTTCTGCAGCACTGCCAGGGGCTCCTCAGATCTCCCTGGACATAGGCCCTCTGCCAGAGAGTACATGTCTTGTTGTGAGAGAAGGGGGGCAGCAGACAAGATGGCCTGGAGGAAGAAAAAAATAGGAAATTTAGGAAGCTCTGGAGGAAACGAGGGCAATGGTTTTTGGTAAAAGGTAGGAGGTGTGCAGTGGACGTGCAGACCTTCAGTAGTTCCTCGGTGGTCCGCGCTCCACACTCTGTGAGGGTCTGATGCAGATTCCTGGCGTAGCTGCTGAGCCTGGGGTCAGAGGAGGCTGGAAGCAGCAGCCCCTGCCAGCAACCTAGAGTCTCCCTCATGTCCTCCAACAGCCTCTGGAGAAAGAACCACAGAAAGGATCGCCATCTATTATCCCCTCACTGATACCAATCTCACCATCGGACTGTCTCCCACTCCTTTAAAGCCTTTATCCAGACCGTATTCTATAAAGGCTCTCAATGGAAAATAGAAGTTTGCTTCCCCTCATCTCTGTACTTCTCCAAACAGAGGAGTGACCAGACCCATCACTGCATATTTACTTTCTCAGCAGTAGTCAAACCTGCTAGGCAAACTTTCCCTCTGTTCCTAAAAGGGTAGACTTGGAGTTGTTTCCTGAAAGGCCTTCTGGCTGCGTGTATCACTGGATCCTACTTTACCTCCATCCTCTGATCCAACGCTCTCCGTCCCTCCCACCACTGGGCCTTGTCTGCCACATTGCTCAAAATCTTCTGCTGCTTCTGCACACCCTCCATCTCTTGGACAATCCTGCTTATGGGACACTGCAGAACCAGGGGGAGAACATCCTGGATGAGCTGCGGCTTAATGTGTGGGCCAGTTTGGGCCCCTAAAATAAATGACAGTAAAGGAATGTAATGTAACAGACACTCCTATCCAGAGCGACTTATACAGGTTACAATGTTTTCCATTTATACAGCTGGATATATACTGAGACAATTCTGGGATAAACATGGATACAGCAGCAGTGCCCCAGCAGGGAATGGAACGAGCAACCTTTCGGTTGCTCTGCTCCTTACTTTGTAGGCAGTGGTAGTATAGCAAAGTATTGGCACAGTAGAGCAATACATTTGTGGGATCAAAAGGCAATGTTTCAGCCGTGGTCAGCTGGCAATTTTTCATAAACGCTTCACACAACTGTTGTATGACACCGTTTTAAACTCAGAGTGAATCTTCTCTACCAATGAAACGCGCCATACCTCACTCTGAGTGGTTGGAATGCGGACAGTGATGGGGAGAGCACCACTCTCCAGGCGAGACAGCAGAATGGTGTCGCCCATCGCCCTGGGCTGTTCACCAACCACTGACACAAGGCACACAGTCATCCCTGTGGAGAATTGGCAAATAAACAACCAGAGCTGCACATCAAATGCTGGTGTTCAACCGGGGATCCAGTAAACTTCTGACCAGCAGCAACTTCACTTACCGGAAGGTATGTTCTCGAGCTGCCGTGTGAACTCTTGGCCGTGCTGATGCGAGAAGGCCACAGGTTCGAGAGTGAGGAAGGAAAAAAAATTCTCTCCAGCTGGCTAAGACGCTGCTGCAAATGAGTCTGCGTCGAGGGGCCATCTAGACTTAGAGACCCCAATTTGTCTGCCAGATCTTGGGCTGCTGCCTTTCTTAATTTCCTGGGGAGGCAGGACAGGTGCACATAAACTGTGTTACAAAATCTTCCATGGATGTCCTCTTCTCATTTGAGAGGGAGCAGAAAAATGTATCACTAGTTGGTAGAACAGCATTAGTAAATTCAAGAGTTTAAAGGCAAGAAAAAAAAGTTACATACGCAAGCCTTCCAGCTAGGTGCCGCGTCATGTGATGTCTAGTGGTGACACCCAAGGACTCTGAATGGAGCATTGCAGTGGTCACAGGGTCGGTCTGTCCGTGACACAGCGCCAGGAGGCCACAAAGCTGGGGGTAGAGTCTGGGTGGGGGGAAGTGCTGGAGGGACAGCCAGGCACTAAGCAGGAGACATCGCACTGAGTCCAGTGACAGCCCGTCTGCAGAGGGACAAGGCAATCCTTAGAGCAGTGCAAATAATGAACGGCAACCTGCAACCAGGCAGCATCCTGTACCCAGAGCAGTGTTTCTCAACCCTACTCCTGGCGGCACCCTGTCCTGCATGTCTTCTGTTTATCCTTGCTCTACCTACCTGACTGAACTCATCAGTGGCACATTTTATTAGCTGAGCACACCTGATTTAATCAAGCAGCAAGGATAGATAGAAGATATGCAGGGCAGGGTGCCGCCAGGAGTAGGGTTGAGAAACACTGACCCAGAGCGCCTGGAGTGGGCAGGAGTCAACAATGGGTTTTCCTTAAAATGCATAAGCAAATACATCCATAAAGTCTCACCTGGCCCTGTGCTGGGGTATACTGTGGGGAGGGGCAGGGTGCCAGTGTGGTCCACTCTGCTGAGTTCACCAAGGTGCTCCATCTCCTGGTGTATCCACAGATCCCTTCTAAGCACTTCAAAATCTGTGTCTGGGACATTCTGAGGCCTCCCTGTGGAGTCATGGAGTAGGAAGGAGACATTTGTATGAGAGACAAAGACTTTTTGCATTCCCCCTTTTTCACCTCTAATTTTGGAATTAACATCTGTACATTAAGCTCACCTCACCATAACATCATACTCTGTGCCCACCAGTAGCAGTACAGCACAGTAAATAATGCAATTTCACACTACAACTCCCACAATGCACCAGAACAGCAAAACCAAATGGGGAATAGGCCCACATCCCTGATGTCATCTGATCCAGTCAGGCATCTACTGAGCCATCAAGTGAAGTGTTCTGCTGCTATGGATTTTAACAGCTCTTAGCCTTAGGAATTGGCTTGTGCTGGGAATGAGTGCCTTCCCCAACAGCCACGCAGGATCTATTTGAAAGTTAGTCAAGACCAAGGAAGTTTACACACACACACAAATGGTCTCCAAATATATCTGCATCATAATTACATAATCGCATCCCCCCTGCAATCAGTATTAAATGGAAAAATACACAGGGTCACTCTGGCCATGTAGTTTGCAAATACACAACACCTGTGCCATAGCAATTGCACTGCATAGTAACTTAAGAAGTTTGAATCTCCTGCAAAGGCACAGCCTCTTCTGTAATTCAACAATGCCCAGAGTAGGTGTGGAGAAGCTAACTGATGCTTCTCCACTGTCCCTTCATTCCTAAAGTAAATGCAGGGAGATCGCTACGCATAGCGAGTGTGCTCAGGCGTACGATGGGCGTCTCACTAGCTGCTAGCCGGTTTCCTACAGCACAGTAGTTCGTTACCGTATAATGCGGTTCCGAACGATTTACGGGTTTGGATTACTGGCCATTAAACATCCTTCAAGTTATCTTTATCATATTCCTTTACAGTACTTGTTATGTTTTGTTTAGTTAGGTTTGCAATTTAATCAGTTACCACGTACATTGGTTGTTTGTGTTCTCCCGCTCTCTCTCTCTCGTGCGTGGTCTCGGTGCATGGAGGAAGCCAGCTGCTCAGGAAGGAGGTGGTCAGAGGAAGCGCGCGCCCTGACTACGTCCCTTTTCTGAGATTTCGCCGTAGATCTCGCGCGAACTTTGAGGGGAAAGTCCATCGTAGGAGTGGAAGGGGGGAGGAAGGGATGTTGGTAGTTTTGTTATATTATTATATGTAAAGTTTGTTTTGTTGTAATTTTGTTGTGGTTGTTATTTTGAATATAATATTACCTTTTTGTTTTGTTAAGCTGTTATTCGAATTTAATTTATTAAGTTTCCAAAGACAGGTGCATTAAGACTCCCCTGTTCAGTGGGGGTCGTCTGGTTTATATATAGCCAGCATACAGAACAAAAGGAGAGGTTAGCTGGTGTCTGCGCAGGATAGCATGCTGCAGCTAGGTGCAGCTGGTTAATTTGAGTTAATTTTGTTTAAGTTATTATTAACTTTTTTTTTTGTTCTTCTATTGGAATTTTGTCTTTTTTTGTCTGCACTCCGTGTATGAGGAATACTGGTGGCTGCCATATTTTCTAAAGTAAAAATAAAAATCTTTCCGTGGGAATCCTGAGAGCTGCTTGATTACTGCTGAGCTTTGTATAGCTACTTAGTGTCATCCTGGAGACTCAGGTTGCTGCCTAGGTCTCACACTAGGCATGCAAACAGCTTCCAGAGGCCCACGCCTCTTACATTCCTGTTTTGCCTCCCAGTTAAAAACAGGGGCCAGTAATCAACAAGCGTGTCCTTCCAGGGGTTAAGGGAGACATTTAGGCCAATCTGACAGTATGCAAGAACAGGAAATGTCTCACCATCTTTTTCCTCCTCCTCCAGGTCAGACGCTCGCAGCTCCTCCACACTCATGTCCATGCTTGAGTCCATGTCCTCTTTTATGGCCCTCATCCTCTCTGGCTCCTCCTTGCTAGTGGAAACACCTCTGGCCGTAGTGGAGGGCATGCTCTGTTTTTTAGTCCTGCCTCTCCTAATGGAAGCATTGGAGATGATGTCCTCCTCTACAGAGGAGCTGCTTGGAGAAGGGAGGGTCGTGCTCTTCTTGGTCCTACCTGTTTTTTTGAGGCACATCTTCTCTGATCTTGCTTTAGAGGCACAGCTGGTTTTGGAAAGTGGCCAGATCGCCCCAAGTGCCTCCTGAGTGCTGGTCTCGGCATCACTATCATCACTGAATTCTACCTGTTGCAGAAAAAAAATTAAGACCAATAATTTCCCCAAAACAAATCAAGTGGAGGCAATGACTGAAAAAGAACAGAGAAATGATTAACAGAAGCAAATGAATTTTTCTGATAGATTCCAACTTTCAACAAACCCTGCAGTAAATACACACTGAAGCTAAGACATGGTGAGTAGGCCTCCTGCCTGTCGCCTCACCTTAAAGCGAGACCTCTTGCTCCGTTTGGGAGCAGCAGGTACTGGTCCTGGTTTGTTTTGCACCGGCGAAGACTCGTCATACACCTGGAAATGGAGCTTAGGGCGTGGCTTTGCTTCACCTTGTCTTGCTCGGGGTGCACCTTTAAGCTTCTGGTTGGGGGTGCATGCAGCACCGGGAGAGTGTGTTCTCACAGAAATCTGGGGCACTTCATCATCAAAGTCAAATCCGCATGGCACTTCCACAGCAGCTGACTTTAATTTGGAGCTTTTAATTACAGTTTTTTTTTTGGAAAATTTGCTCTTGGTGGAAGGAAATGTTATCTTAACCTTGGGCATTGGTAAGGATGCAGCTGGGTCTTTGCATTTCTTGGTGTCTTGTATCGCCAGAATCTCTCCACATTGTTTAATTGTTTTGGTTGAGCGGAGCCTTTTGGGCTTGGTTTCACACTTGGCTGCTAGATTCCAGGACCAGGCCGCAGAGAAGAGGTCTGCTGCTCGGCAGTCTTTATTGGCAGCGAGAATGAGGATGGAAGCCAGGGCTTTGGTGGTCTGCAGGTGGGCTCGAAGGGGCACCAGTTCGGGAGAATGTTTTGAGGCCACAAAAGTGAGACCAGACTCCAGGAGCTCCCATGTCCTCTCAGTTTTTTCCAAATGCAATTCTAGACTGGCGAGGGACATGCGCAGGTAGATTTTGCCCACTAGATCATGGACGAAGGAAGGTGAAGGCACCTCCTTTGTGGAGAAGTCGTTTTCCAGCATTAAACTGGCAAGCTTGAGCCTAAGTTTTGCCGTCAGCGTCTTACAGCTTGACAAGGCAGCAAGAAAGAGCTTACTGCTCTGCCTCTCTCCCCCTTCCTGCTCCAGCTGATGGGCCAGCTCAGCCTGGGCGGCAGCCCATCGCACCACAACCCGGGCCAGCCTGGGGTCTGAGCAGCAGGGGCAGTCACAGTCTGCTTTGTGAGCCAGGGAGGACAGCCAACTCTGAGGCTTGGGCTTGAGTTTAGGTGAGGCTGCCAGGGCCCACTCCTTTACTGTGTCCACAGGTTCCAGAGGAAAGGCTGCTGTGCTGAGGATGCTCCTGTAGTCCTCCTCCTGTGTTAGCTCAGGGGGCGCCAGCTTCTTCGTGGGGCACCCTTTCCTCAGCTTGATTTTCACCTCCACCTTTCCCTCTTTGCTGGCGAACTCTGAAAAACGAAACACTGTTCAATTGTGACATACGCTAAAAAGATGTGGCATACAAAGCCGCCATTTATAAAACTCTCCATCAACTCATTCTAATGTCCAATTTAACACTGACCTGCTATCAATGTAGGCCTAGCATAATGCAGCATACTGACCAGTGCCCAGATCCAGTAGATCCTTGACCTTCTGCAGGTCCATACCACTCAGGTCCCTCTCACCTCTCTGCAGTTCCAGCTCTGCCTTCACCACCAAGAGCTCAGAACACCTGCACAGGGTGAGTTGGGGGCAAACAATCAGAGTTAAAACATGCATGGCTTTATTGAATTGAAAACTAGCAATACATTGTAAATAAATTCTTTCTTGAATTTATTAGTATAATCACCAGTTTCCACACATGCACAGTCAAGAATTAAACTATTTTTGAGCAGAAGCAAAAAAAGTCTCCACGAACTCTCAAACAGAATGGTATAGTATGCACGCCATCTGTCTGGAGACCATCCTAATTATCAGTTCACAAGTTCCAAGGGGCCAATCCCAGCCTGCTTCCTTTTTCACAAATGCTTCCTGTGACTCACTGGCTGAGGGTCTGCAGTTTGGTGGCCAGTTTGAGAGCTTCCAGGCACTGTGCCTTTGCCTCATGGACAGCTCCACTGTGGCTCCTCACTGCCACCATCCTCAGGGAGCAGCTCAGCACCTCTGACAGCAGCTGCCACTTCAAAAAGACATTGTCCCCTGCGGTTCCAGCAGCACATATGCATCAGCAACACTGGCATCTCAGAACTGAACAAGGGCATTTTTCATTCACATACAATGCACCCTAACCAATGAATGTTATATTTAGCATCCTGAGCATAGTGCGTAGTGCTAAATAAACAGGAACAAGTCCATATTCTGACCTGTTAGTCAGCATATTAATACAACCTGCTGTCCAAGGAGCCCATCAATCTGAAAAGGTTTATAATCCATGTTTGTAAAGCTTGCTATGGCGTTTGCGTATGATGTAACTTTACCTTGGTCAACAAAGCGCGTGTCTGCGCCATTGCTGTGGGCACCATAGAAGCCGTTCCCTACCAGTGTCACTAAGAGGCTACACAATAGCTTCAGGCTTTCGTACAGTGCTGTGTCAGCAGTCTTCAGCCCTAAAACACAAACTCACTATTAGCAATAAAAACCACCCATCCACTATGGTTGAAACCATTATGAACCAAGCTCATAATTGGATCCAAAATTAGTTCATCAAACAAAAACAAATCAAATAAGAGCAAAACTGTTAGGTTCTGATTGTGACAATGGCTTGCTGAACCACATGGCTAAGAATACAGCAGACACGGTCTGCATGTGCTATCCAATAACAGCCCTGGGGGTTTAAAAAAAAGGGGGGCAAAAACAAACACACAATAAACACAGGATTGAGGAACAGAGGGACACCACAGGCATACGTCATCTACTCATATGCCCACCATGTTGTGTGATTTTTTGGCGGAGGTAGCAGGGCAGTGCGGACACATCGAGGCCGAGGTATGCGCTGGCCGTCTGGAGAGCCGTGGCCTGCAGCAGGTACCAGCTCTTGGAGTGCTTGCGCTCGCTCACCTCCTTCAGCACCTGGTCCAGTAGGGAAACCCCCACCTCCACCTGGTGACACAGATGACCACACTCTTAACAGCGAAAGCCATTTACAATGGTGGCACCCCTGACTTATCAGAACTGAGGGAATGAACACAGACTTGCTTGAGTAGTCAACAGCAAAACCTTCACCAAACCGAAATAAACGTCTGTTTGCAATCCAAACCCCTACGGTCGTTTACCTCCTTGTGCAAACAAGCTCCCTGTATTTAGATGGTGTGAAAGAGGGGTGCCTATAGCCTGTCAGCTGGAATGAAGCGCATACCTCAGAGAGGTGCCACAACTAAAAAGAAAAAGGCTCCTTTACCTTAGCAGTACTGTAGCAGAGCTGAGCTTTCAGAAGTCTGGACAGCACACTGAGTGGGGAAAGCCCATCAGAGTCCACGGGTGACAGCAACTTCTCCGCCTGCTCCAGCTGCAGCTGAACATGGTGTACAGAATGAAACTGCACCGTTTGCACACATTCACTGACTGGTTTTTATATTCTGTTTTACTATTCCAATACTAGCAGAACCTTTGAGCCAATATGAATATTACAATATCCACTCGCACAAGGACACCAATGTGCCTCCACTGCTTTGCCGAGGTTGTAGCAGAACTTTGTGATATTGGCCTGTAGATCATAGGCATCCCAGTATCACAGTATCCCATGGGATCCACTGCAATATCTAACAGCACAGATATAATTTGTATTGCTTGCTGGCAGGAGCAGGGGCATCAGAGAATAGGCTGGTGCAATCAATTTTTTTTGGCTATTTAACAATGTTATTACTTTTGCCTTTTCATCCGCTTTGAGTTCCTGATTAAAACATACAGCCACTCACTGCCATTTTCATCTCAATGGCAAATCATGGGCTGTGCCTCTTTTACACGCCAGCATACCCAACTTCTGTTGTTTTAGAGTATTTTTTAATCAAGCTTTTCAAAACAAAGCCAAATACAGTACATCTAGCTTACGTTATTCAATAAGAAAAAAGCGAACTGCTCTATCCTGGATGAGTATAGGGATGTATCTAAACTTTACTGTGGTGAGAAATATGACCATTGTGGGACTGCGGGTGGGATCAGGTTGATGCCTGGGGAGAACGGGATCAGTTCAGAAAAAAGTCCCATGCAGTACTCTACCATAGACTCTCCAGAGTTACTGCCAAGTTGGTGTAGGTCACAAAGAAATTGTGTTAAAGTGTAAAGTGCGTAGGAAGTACCTGTGCAAGTTCAGGGGCACCCACATCCAACAGCAGCCTGACCACATGATACATGGAGGTGGCACAGCTGTGGGTATCGCCCAGTCCACGGGAGAGACCCGTGGCCAGCTGGTAACTCTCAAGAGCCTGCAGTGGCTGGAGCAAGGGAGGTGATACAGACACAATCAGATTGGCCCATGCTCGGGCAGACATCGCCAATGTAACAACATACCTTTTCATGCAACAAACCACCAATCAGATACATCAGTCCGCCATTAAAATCCTCTAATCCTGTTTTTGACTCTCACCTTGCCCATCAGCCTGAAAAGGGCTCCCATAAGAACAATGGAGGAGACTGTCTGCCTGGCTCTTCTCACAGCTGGAACAGTGTCTCCGCTTAGCAGGCTCCTCCACAGCTCCAGGGCCCTTTGCAGTGGCTGGCACTGCCCTGAGAACCACACACAAATGTAACTGAACTGCATCATGGAAACACACTGAACTTAGAAGCACACTTTTTTTCTTGTTGCCTTAATTCAAATGATATAGCACAAATGCTTTTAATCTAAAAGCATAACAACTCTAAGGTCTTACTGCTCTCAGCTCTGAGGTTGAAGTGCAGGCAGTCGTAGATGAGCTGGCTGTCCTGTTGCTTCTGTTTGTCCTCATAGTCCAGGTCGTTTGTCCCTAGGGGCTCCGCGTAGCTCCGCACCTGCCTGTGCGCCTCGCACAGCCTGCGGTCCCGCTGTATAGCCTGCAAGTGGAATGAGTTTTTACATGGAGCGTCAGAGCAGAGCAACAGCTAATATAGCCAGCAGCGACACTCGAGGGTGGCTACAACCCGTTACCTCCTGCAGGTTTCTCTCCATGGTGCAGACATACAGCCATAGCAATGCCTGTGCCTTGTGGTCCTTCAGCTGGTCACCGTTCTCCGCTGTCTCCGGTTCCTTGCCCAGCAACCTGAGCGCCTCCTGGGCAAAGTCCACCGCCGTGCTTCAATAGCACAGAACATTTAAAGGTAAAATTTATTTTGTGACCTTACCCCCATTCCAAAGGTAGGCCGATCAATACCTGTCTCTGTACTAAAGCTATACATATTACCATTATCACGCTTGTCTAATACATTATCATGCTTCTTGTAATTTGATGGTCTGAAAAGCAATTTTACAAAAGTACATGCATAATCACAACATTTGATAAATTCCCCATTATATATAATGTATACAGTACAGTAGTCCCCCCTTATCCAAAGGGGATATGTTCCAAGACCCCCAGCAGATGCCTGAAACCGCAGATAGTATATATAGGGTTCGGTACTATGTTTTTTCCTATACATACATTGGGTAGCGGGTAGCGTATACAGCGTGGATACGCTGGACAAAGGGATGATTCACGTCTTGGGTGGGATGGTGCGAGATTTCATCATGCTACTCAGAACGGCGTGCAATTTAAAAATTTTTTATTTCTGGAATTTTCCATTTAATATTTTCGGACCACGGTTGACCGCAGGTAACTGAAACCCTGGAAAGCAAAACCGCGGATAAGGGGGGACCACTGTATATTACATATCCATTACATTTTATATATAATACACATTATAATGTAGATTAACAAATATTATATATTTATAATATTGTTTGCAAACAGGGTGAGACAGTGACTCACTTAAACACTTCAGACCACCTGTACGGAAGTACTTATGGTGTGCATTTGTCAAAGAAACAGCGCTAGTGCTAAACTGAAGCAGTTCCCACCAGTCGGTCTGCTGGCTGAAGTCCTGGAAGCAGACCACCTGGGCCATCTCGCAGAGGTAGACGGCACGGCTGTGTGTGTACGCGCTGCCCTCGTGGCAGATGTCCAGCAGGTCACACAGTGTATTGTAGCGCTCCTGAGCTGTGTCACCCGCCACCTCCTTGTACGACCTAAGCTCCTCCTCCAGCAGGCGGAGCATCACCCCCTCTGCGGGGACGTCTGGCCCGAAGCCGTCGCGCAGGGTCCTGGTGCACAGCAGAACGCAAGGGGCGTCACCAGAGGAGCATCAAGCCACCGTGTTTCTCTGTGCTAACGGTAGAAAGCTATGAAAGAAATCAGAGCTAAGAAGTGTGAAAAATGAGCAGACTTGCTGTTATTTTTCCCCTCACCAACCTGAGCCGCACATCGTCCTGGCCCCCACGGGCTGCATCTGCCTTGATTTTCACCCAAAGAGAGACAGGCTCCGCCATGTGATCCACAAGCCGGTTCCCGAGGGCCCGCAGCCAGTGCACAACCCAGTCCAGAGCAAGTTCAAGCTGGCCACCTCTCCTGGAGCTCTGAACGGCCAGCATGAATGCTCGATTCAACTGGAAGATCACACAGGTCAGGGTGGGTGAAGCAGCGTTTATACTCATTGCTTCATCATGCTGACGTAGGTTATACTATGAGTACAAGTCACATCACTGACGACCCCAGAAAGACCAAGTTCAATGGCCCTGACAATCTGTCACACAGTGCCTTGCATTTAACAAGGCTCAGTTTGAGTTCATTTCCACTTTCCACGTGAAAATTTCCATGAAATTAAGTTCATGGCAATAGCCTCTTATAGGAATTTCTCCCAAAAAGCAACACTGACAAGCCAGAAAGCCATCCATTTACATATATCTCACTATACATGCATGTAGCATTTTTTTTAGGGCTGCCCCCGACCAAGGATTTTCCTGGTCGACTAGTAGTTGTTAGTTCAAGCCATTAGTCGACTAGTCATCACACGTTTATGATATTAATTTAATTACTTAAATATATATTTTTTTGGGGCATCAGAAAATGGTTTGAGTTCCAGGGCTGAGAAAGAATGTTATAAGTAACATTGTTAACACTCTACATTACAGAGAAATACAAAACCGTAACAATGAGCCTTTAAAATATAAATTTTACAAGCACACGCATGAAGCAAGCCGCCTGTTAATGACAATGCTGACGGCAAAAGCGGTAATGATTCTGAATGTGCCGGAACAACCAGCAAGGAGACTGAACATTTTGTTAATTTATTTCAACACAATATAACATCACACAACTTACGAACTTGTAACATCAACACAATAACTTATAAAACAAATGATAAATAAAAAACAGAACATGAAGTTAAACACACAGTAAACGATTGGATACACTTGGATAAGCCTAACAGCACATATGACAATATATTTATTTAGCTGCATATAGCCTTAACTTTGCAATTCGTTAATGTTAATTAGGCCATTAATTATTTAGCATAATGGAATAACCCTTTTGTGCATACGGTCACACCGGTGTGATTAACCTTTTAGCGCGTATGCAAAAACCGGTGCGATTAGAACACTACATTGGAAAAATTCTCGCTAATTTTAGCTTTGAGGAAACAGAAATTTATATAGCAATATAGCAAATGCTAACTGAAAACTATGAGAAGCAATAACGCTAATAAAAACATAATGAACCATGTAATGTAAAACGCGTTCTACATAGCATAAAAATAAGCTACGTGAGAAAGGGATAGTTAGGCTACTTACATATTTCAGATGATAAGTCATGTCTGAGGTCGATGAATGATAGGCGAATCTTTGCATGCAGAGTTTGCATGTCATCTTCTTGGAATCGTCCTTTACACGCTCTAAATGACCCCACACTTTGGATGATTTCCTGCTCCACATAGTCTAATAACTTTTTTAATGACAAGCACAGCTCTCGAATGGAGTTTGAGGGTTTTTCTTTTCCTGCGACTAACTGACCAATGAATACTTGGTCGACTAAGACTCTTATCGACTAATGGTGTGGTTGGGGGCAGCCCTAATTTTTTAAAAAATATTTTCGAGGGGTTTCACCTGTTTGCTAGGGGTCAGGGACTTTCAGTTTTTCCCCATGGATCCCATCTGCTTGACTGGCCCATGGGTTTCTTTCTATTTTTTTATTCCCCTGGAAAGCCTCTGTACAAGGCTTTGTGACAGCCCTGGTTGTAAAATGTGCTGTATTTAATACATTTGTTGCTGTTAATTTTATGTTGCATGGCCTCTTAAGTTTTGCGCTTCACACCTCACACATGCATGGATAAATAAGTAAATTACACCTAATCATAATGCACTTCATCTCAATTCCCCCTTTCTCCAAACTTGACCTAATAAGGCAACATACAAAAGCGTGTTACCTTATCGACAGGCAATGATGGATGGCTGTTCTTCATGAGTTGCTGGCAAAGGATCTCAGCCAATGAGAAGGCCTGGTCATATAATTTGCGATTATACAATCCACAAACTAGATTGTTCACTGCAGTAGCTGTAGGAGCATGAAAAGACTGATTAGCAAATATACATGTCAACCAGTAACATACCAAGAGCATGTTGCTGTACGTGTTACCAGTGCATATAACCACATCAATACATCAAACCAACATGACTTGAATTCTGTCATAGAGAGTAAGGGGTCAGATCTGGACAGAGGACAATGGAAAGAGCAGATCCTTAACAGACAATAAATCATGTAAAAGGAATGGTACCAGCTTTGATGAAAGTATTTTCAGTTGTCAGCTTCTGCAGTTCACTCATCATCCGTGCTGCCGTGGCTTTGCAGTAGAGTAGCACTTCAGAAAGAGTCTCACATTCCTCTAGCTGCACATAAAAATACCACCCATCAGGTACTTCATCTTAAATGGGCAAGGACTGATCAAGCTTGGTATTTTATAGTGATTGCTGAGACTAGAGAGGCATTTTGAGTACACCAAATCACTTTATCTCACTACCTGCGCTTCCACCAGACTGTCACAGGCGTTCATGAAGCCTTGGGACAAGCTGTAGCACAAGGTCTGCTGAAGGAACAGCTTCTGCTCTTTTGGCTCTTCTGTGGCCTTGGACAGAACATAAAATGTTTATTCATGTATATAATTTTAAATCCATAGCCTCAGTTTTGCTCTACTGCTCTACCAACAGTTGTTTCTTTAGAAGAACAATTACTTGATTTCCAAAACAAAATAGTTTTAAAACAAAACTTCCAGTCCAAAAACAAGGCAACAAACGGCTTATCTGAATATATCTTGAAAGGCATGCTAGAATTTTCCAGACACTCACTACATGCATCTGTTTGAGCAGGAGTTCCTGGTATTCCCTCAGGAAGGAGAACCAGGTCAGAAGAGATGTCCCTCCCAAGGCCTTGCATGGGCCAGTCTCAAGTGCCCAGGTGACAAGCTGGCAGCCCTGCAGGATGACATGACGCTCCTGGTAACCCAGGGAAGCGGGAAGATCCCTGAGAGAAAGCGCACACTCGCTCAGTGCCTCCCTGCACTGCTCTCCAGACCTGAGCAGGTGGTGGATGCCCACAGCCTGCCTGGCAAGGCTCAGGACCAGATGGAGGCTGGGCGACTCCACCGCCCAGCTGATGGCCCACTCCACCTGGCTCGCAGCCCGATCCCACAAGCCTGCTTTGCATAGGCACTTGCAGATGTGAAGTGCTGCCTCACACAGCGCAGCCTGGCTCCGGTGCCTGTTGCCGGCCCGGGGTCGGAGGAAGCGCTGTGTTTCCTGCAGCAAGCAGTCAGCATCATCCACCGTCAACCTCTTGCAACCTCTCTCAAATTTCGCCACAGCATCTTCGGTGTACGCAGGGACCTTGGAAGGGGTGCAGGGCTGGGTGGGGTCTCCGTCCAGCAGCAACAGGAAGCTCAGGGCCTGCATGTGGCAGCGCAGCCTCTGCCGAGCCGTCTCAACTGGCGCGTTCCACAGCACCACAAAGCAGTTTCGTACCAGTAGACGGTAGTCCTCTGTCTAAGGACACACAGATTGAGACCCCATTTCAAGCACAGTCGACACATTAAATAGCAAGGCGGTACATATTAGAAATGACAACCCCACTTCCCTATACACTCAGTGACCACTTCATTAGGTACACCTGTACACCTGCTTGTTCATGCAAATATCTAATCAGCCAATCATCTGGCAGGAACTCAATGCATAAAATCACAAAGACATAGTCAAGAGGTTCAGTTGCTGTTCAGACAAAACATCCGAATAGGTAGGAAATCTGATTCAAGTGACTTTGACCGTGGGATGATTGTTGGTGCCAGTCGGGGTGGTTTGAGTATGTCAGAAACTGCTGATCTCCTGGGATTTTCACGCACAACAGTCTCTAGAGTGCATAGAGAATGGTGCCAAAAACAAAAAACATCCAGCGAGCGGCAGTACTGTGGTCAAAAACGCCTTGTTAATGACAGAGGTCAGAGGAGAATGGCTATACTCATCCAAGCTGACAGGAAGGCAACAGTAACCCAAATAACCACACGTTACAATAGTGCTATACAGAAAAGCATTTCTGAACATACACTCCTGTCAGCTAAGAACAGGAAACTGAGGCTACAGTGGGCACAGGCTCACCAAAACTGGATGGTAGACGATTGGAAAAACATCGCCTGGTTTGACTAATCTCGACTTCTGCAGCGACATGCAAAAGGTGCTGGTCAGAATTTGGCGTAAACAACATGAATCCATGGATCCGTCCTGCCTTGTGTCAACGGTTCAGGCTGGATGTGGTGGCGTAATGGTGTGGGGAACATTTTCTTAGCACACATTATGCGCTTTAATACCAATTGAGCATCATTTAAATGCCACAGCCTACCTGAGTATTGTTGCTGACCATGTGCATCCCTTTATGACCATGGTCTACCCATCTGCTAATGGCTATTCCCAGCAGGATAACGTGCCATGCCACAAAGCACACGCCATCTCAGACTGGCTCCAGGAACATGACAATGAGTTCAGTGCACTCCAATTGCCTCCACAGTCACCAGATCTCAATCCAATAGAGCACCTTTGGGATGTGGTGGAACGGGACATTTGCAGCATGAATGTGCATCCGACAAATCTGCAGCAACTGCGTGATGCTGTCATGTCAGCATGGAGCAGAATGCCTAAGGAATGTTTCCAGCACCTTGCTGAACCCATGCCATGAAGAATTCAGGTCGTTCTGGGGGCAAAGGGGGGTCCTACCCAGTATTAGAGAGGTGTACCTAATAAAGTGGTCACTGAGTGTATGTGTGCTGTCATACGTGTGTGGTGTTATTTATCAATGGTGAATCAATGCTTTGCTATTATTGACAGGCAGTATAATTTAAATATGTCTTCCTGCCATACATCAGTATTATAGAAAGGACATGACGCTTACTTCAAGACGGCATAAGTAACACATCCCCTGAAAGCACTGCCTGTGATCTTTGTCAAAGCTAAATATTGAGAGCCAGGCATGTGGTTAGAAGCAAATGACTCCTCCCCTCCATCCTTTACTTACCTCTGCAGCTGAAGCCAGTCTGTTATACATTAGAGTTCCTAGCTGCTGACAAGGCTGGTGGGCTCCCTGTGTGGCCAGCTTCTTGACAATGTGGAACAAGATCTTTTCCATGTAGAAAGGGGTGCTCTGCATCCCTGGCTGCCCCGCAGCCTCGTAGCCATGAACAGCCAGTTCCACCAGCTCCACCAATTTACTCAGGTGTCCCCCGTCTAGCGGTGCAGTCCCTAGCTGGTGGTTGCAAGCCCTAATCACTCGGTCACACAGCGTCCTACCCTCCGGTCCCGGGCCTTTATTCACATAGTCCTGTCGGGAACACAAATCACCATCACAGCAAGCTAGCTAATCACTTAAAGTTACATTTTTTTATTCCAAATTGTTGGGGTGTCAGTTATCGATTAATTGAAATTAATCAGACATCAGACTTAAATGTAACACTACGCAATAACGACGTAACGTTAAGGTTAGCTCTACAAAATAAACTAGTGAACACTTCTTCACGTTACCTGTAGCTCTCCACAGAGAGTATCGATGTCTTTCAGACAAGCTGTCCGTTTGACGTACTCGTCGACTTTCAAACACTTCATTCTCAGCTTCAGAGGTTTTTAGAGCTGTGAAATTGGTGAACATAAACAAAATTCGCTAGTTCATAAAACCTGCTAAGAAAGAGCTATAGGCTAGCTAACGTAAGTTGTCGCAACAGTTTGCCAAGTAACGTCTTTTCACAATATACGTTAGCAAGCTAGAGCTACAGATCCACTACAGACACCTTGGTACCATCACAAGGATAACCGGAGCTAACCAGAGTTGGTTTTTCGGCTAGAAAGTCTCTTAACCTCAGCGAACATAAACGTTGCTGGTTAGTCTAGCTGTGGCCCGTTAGCATCTTCTAGCTAGCTGCACAGCTTCACATTAACGAGCTGGATGACCAAATTACATCCGTTCAGCATTGTTCTTACTATTTCCCACCTAGTTCTTCCAAGATATGGAAGGATGCCTATTGTAATTTTTAAAATCTGCGACGCATATACCTGTTCGCATATGAACTTGAATAATGGTTCTTTCGTTTGATTAGAAACTCATAAGTTAGCTTACACCACTTCAGATGATAACCATCAACGCAAACAAAGCCGCGCACCTTTTTTAAAAAATTAACGCCTAGCACGCGACTGAGAACGTCATGACGCTAACGTGGAGGAGATAGTACTTGGTCATTGTAGTTCTTTTACTGTACGCCTTTCCGTCTGGATGCAACTACAACCCCTGGCAAAAATTATGGAATCACCACACTTAGAGGATGTTCACCCAGCTTTTTTACTTCGTAGCAAATAAACAAATCACAGATATGACACAAAACAATTTTTGTTGAATAGCTGAACATTCTGGCTTTGTGAAACATACCTCAAACAAATTAAATTAAATTAGTTTAATTAATGGCATATATTTTTCCAGATCAAGTAGAGGAAAAAATTATGGTGGTGTGTATATGTGGTGGGTGTATATGTGGTGATTCCATAATTTTTGCCAGGGGTTGTAGATCAGCAAATTTTCGCATCATTTTCTGGATTTCATACTCCAAATGCTTTGAAAATAACAACTTTAAAACTACATTTTAAAAATAATATACATGTCATTATCATTAAAATCTAAATAGTGTATAAGTAGCATATTCACCTACTTTTTTGCCATAGTACTCTTTTCAAATCTCTCCTGTCCAAACACCGTATGGAGTTCATCTTAAGTATCTAACTTCACATATTTCTCTACCAATCAGACATAAACTCATAAACCCAATCAGACACTGCGTAACCGGTCACATGATTTTGTGTCCTTATTGGATTTTGTGCACGAGTGACAAACTGCGTGAGCGATTTTTTCTGCTCATGTGAAATGTGTGCAAATAATATTTCCACTAATGGCAGTTGCTACATCAAAGAAACATGCCTGTCGGAAGTCAATCACATCTTGTTTATACAAGCGTACACATTCCAGTAAAATCCAATATTTAACCATAGGATATTTTTACCATTTTTAATGCATTCAGGTTAGGCTTAGAAATAGGCTGTCACTCCCCAGGCAAGTTCCGTCTTATATTCAACATATTAATTAAGTATAATTGATTATGAATGATAAATATTAATTAATGGTGTTTCCAGTCTTTCAGGTGAAGTAAGAGTGTTTTCCTCTACACTGAAGTTGGGATAATATGGAGGAGGGCTGAAAGTGTTGATTTTGTAGTGCAAAGGATTCAGATACCAATTCAGCAAGTGCTGAATTGTACTGTGGTTTTAAGTTAATATGTAACTAGGCAATTTCACCTGCAGCAGGTGCGCGATTATATTCAACTATTAATCAACATTGCTAAATTGACGAGAACAACCAGCAAAAGTGTGGTGAAGAAAAGGAACAGGGCTTGTAATCCAAATGCTGTATGTTCAATGCCCAAGTGAGCCACTGCTATTGTACCCTTAAGCAAGGTACATATCCTGAATTACTTCAGTAAATACCCAGCTCTATAAATGGACAGCATATAAAAATATAAGCCATGTAATTAGCTTTAGATAAGAATGACTGCTAAGTAAAATGTTGTATGAAACATAATCAAAATAAAAAATGATTTGATATGTGTCCGGATATGGGGTGGGGGAAGCTATGCTGAATACATGGTGTATGGTTCTGTTGCTCTAATAGTGTTAAAATAAATGGATGTTAATTATTCTAGGGCAGTGAGATGGTGTGGTGGCCAGGGTTGGGGTCATTTTGTCTCAGTTGTTGTCTCATATCAATTGTCTATTAACAAAATTAACAATGCGGCATAAAATAATATGTACATGTGTAACTATTTGATCTGAGTAGTGTTTCCATTTTAAGTATTATTTGAAAGAAAAAACAATTGCACTTTTTCTGTTTTATTGCTGCCTTCTTTCACACCGAACTACAGAAAGACACAATGATACCTCTCAAATTCAAGTACAAGGACAAGTCGCAGCATTTATGTCTTCAGCTAACAACAACAGGAAATATAGCTGCAAGCAGCGATGAGGGGGCCAAGCAGTCCAGCAGGGCAGAGTCGCCATGGCAACTTGATCTGATCATGTTAAAAGCATGGCTGTAAGCACTGACAGCAAGTTCTATGTCAATTGGCCAAATATTGGGTGTAACTGAGATATGAGCTCACGTCCTGTTTGGGTCGATTGCCTTTGATTTGGCTGTAGTAAATTAATGTTTTTGAAAATCAAACATGCATCAGAGAACGTTTTTGAAGGTTGGTCTGAAGATGATCTGTGCCAAGTTTGGTGAAGATTGGACAAAATATGTTGGTGTTAAAATGTTTTTAAACATTTTGATCAAGTCCAATATGGCAGCCTCATCAATTAAGTTGAGATAACAAGATTCACGTGACACAAGAAAAACTTTTGTCAAGAGAACACATTGACACTTACAACGCAAAAAGAGTTTTTGCTTATTGCAGTGCCCCCCAGTGGTCAAATGACAAAAAATCCAATGGGGCAGGCACATCAATAAGGTTGACTTGACAAGTTGCCATGTGTTGGCCTTGGGACCTCCCACAGTATCACCAGACACAAGAATAATTTTTTAAGGCAAACACATCAACAGTTACTACCCAAAATGCATTTTTGCTTATTGCAGCGCCCCCCCTGTGGTCAAATGATGAAGATGTCCTCCCCAGCCCATCCAACCTGTTCACAGGGGGCAAAATAGGAACACCCACATGCCCCCTGTGTTCCAAGACAGGGACCCTTGAACACATCCTGAGCAGCTGCTCCAAGGCACTGAGCAGGGGCGCTATCACTGGAGACACGACCAGGTCCTCAAGACCATCACTGGGGCAATCAGCAAGGAGATCAGTGACAGCAGATAGGCCCACGCCACAGCCAGGACAATCATGTTTGTCAAGGAGGGAGAGTGGCCGAAGAAGAGACCCAAGGAATGCTCTGTTGGTTTGCTCTCCACGGCACAAGACTGGGTGATGGCTGTTGACCTGGAGAGGCAGCTGAAAATCCCATCACACATTGTCCAGTCCTCGTTGAGACCAGACATCATCTGGGTCTCTGAGGCCACCAGACAGCTCATCTTACTGGAGCTAACAGTGCCCTGGGAGGAGAGGATGGAGGAGGCACATGAAAGAAAGAGGGCGAAGTACCAGGAGCTGGTGGAGGGCTGCCGCAGGAACGGGTGGAGGACCAGGTGCTTGCCAGTGGAGGTGGGCAGCCGGGGGTTCGCAGGCCATTCCCTAAGCAAGGCCTACGGAACCCTGGGCATTATGGGAGCAAGCAGGAGAAGAGCCAACAGCAACAGTGTGGAGGTGGCAGAGAAAGCGTCTAGATGGCTCTGGGTGAGAAGGGGTGACCAGTGGGGGCAGTAGAATGCCACTTGGACACAGGCCGAGGCTTGATCAACCTCGGTCAGGTCACCTTGACGAGGGTGTCTGTTGTGAGACCCGAAACACCTGAGGACTCCAGGATACAACACTGATGATGTGTCCAAGGTTGTGCATCAGAGGACGTATGGAAAACGGACATCCTCAGAATGGGGTCCCGAGTCCATGTACCAAGTTTGGTATCGATACATCAAAGCATTGATGAGTTATGACCTCACTTCCTGTTTGGTGGCTTCGCCACCATTTTCAATTGACTTTAATGGACGAACGCTTTTGTCTCTGTCCTGGGACCTCCCAAAGTATCACCAGACACAATAATTACTTTTTTAAGGCAAACACATCAGTAGTTATTGGGCAAAATGTGTTTTTACTTATTGTGGCTCCCCCCGTGGTCAAATGACGCAATTGTTTTTTTTTGCACAACCTCAGGAAGGGGTCCCGAGTCCATGTACCAAGTTTGGTGTCAACACATCAAACAGTTGCAGAGATATGATCACACTTCCTGTTTGGTGGCTTCACCCCTGATTTCGATTGGCTGTAATGGACAAACGGTTTTGAAAACCAAAAATCCATCTGATAAGTTTTATAAGGCTTGGTCTGAAGATCACCTGTAGCAAATGGTGAAATTGGACAAAATTTGTGGCCTGTGAAAAATTTTTATTTTTTTTTCATAAAATCCAATATGGCGGAAAATCCAATATTGACGGCATGGGGTGCGTTGAATTCGGCTTGATCCAAAGAATCCAACGTTACCTCTTTTTTTGAAAATTGGGCATACGGTTCAAAAGTTGTGTGCATAAATCTACCTCCAACTTTGACCCATTGGTGGCACTAGAGCGTTCAAGGCGCTGACATCAAACTTGGTGAAAAGAATCATGGGACTGTCCCCAATCAGTGTGCCAAATTTCAAAACTTTTTACCATACGGTTCTAGGGGCTGCCATAGACACCCTAGCCAGAAGAAGAAAAAGAATAATAAGAAAAGCTACAAACACAATGGGTGCCTATGCAGCTTCACTGATTGGCCCCCAATAATAAGAAAGGGTAGAAACACAATGGGTGCCTATGTGGCTTTGCTGCTTGGCCCCCAATAAGAAAAGCTACAAACACATTGGGTACCTACGCAGCTTCACCCCCAATTTGCGATGCCCAGTTAGGCTGTCTATTGCTGCAACTTCCATGGTCAATGCGGGGGGCTGTAAACAAACACGTGCTCTCCTCCGAAACACGTGCTGTTTACACACCGCAGTCTCCATGCTTAACTTGCGCTGACGTGAGTCGAGGGGATTCACTTCATGCGCACATTTAAGCAAGAAGATATCTGGGAGCCCAATTGACCAACAGGGGTCGCTGTTGAGCGACAGAGTGAAATAAATCCCTGGCCAACCTACCCTCCCGTATATCCCATGGCAAAACAAAGCCAATTTGTTCTGCTGCTATGGGCTTCTGATAGAGACACAAAGTTAATCTCCTTGGTCATTACACATGGTATCAACTCTTAAAACATAACATCAAACAGGCCTGCTACACTAAACAGTCTCTCAACAGGTGCACACGATGCTGGAATAGCCAGATAGTTATCAGTTGACTGATATCCTTCTGTTGTTTGCAAAAATTCAAGGAATCAGAATCCTCAAGGACACATGGCACCAATTCCTAAACAAATGTTCACTCAAACATACACTTAACAAGGATAATACATACTCAAACAGTACATAAATAACACCACAAGAAAATGAACTTTTCATGTTACCCCAATGTTAAGCAAGTTCCACTGTTTTTCCAGGAGTCTCCTGAACACCTTTTCCCGGGGAATAATGTTCCATTTTCTTCTCAATTGTTCCTGGGTTTTATATTTTGTAATTCCATCTAGTTAAGTGCCCTGTATTACATTTTTAGCTCTTTATGCCAATTTCAAAAAATGTACCATAATGAATAAAAGTTGGTTGACAGATTGGTCAATTGAAATTCATCTACGTGCACTGAGAAAGTGTTAGTCATTTGCCACGGGAGGACACATTTGGGAACTGTGACAAAACTGACTGAAGCCTCCTAATACCAAAAGTCATTTTGTTTGATTAGAATTACTGTACATAGCAGGGCCAGCTCTAGCCATTTTGGTGCCCTAGGCGAGATTAGGATTTGGTGCCCCCCCCCACACACACCATTAGCCTATTACAAGCAAAAACATGTAGCTGCAGAGTAGCACAAACAACTGAAATCTATGTTTTTATGGATATAGTGTTATCCATTATCACTGATATTGGTCAGCGAAATCAGCACAATGCTTTATGTTCTAAGAAGGAGGAGTTATCCAGATAGCCAGCTACTGGCTTGCTATTCGGATTCATATCCTTCAATCTGTATCTGAGTCTAGCAGCTATCGTAGCATCATTATCTAGCATTAGCTTTATTGCTACTTAGCTAGCTAGCTACTACAAATGAAACGTCTACACACAAAACGGCATTTTAATGTTAATATAAGATGACATACCTCTATATTGGGCTTTCTTTTCCTCCTCCTCCTTTCTCCGTTTTCTTCCTTGCGCACCTGAAGGCTTGGTCCTTTTCATTATGAAATAAAGTGTGAAAATAGGTATCTGCCTCTTGACATCTGTCCATCAATCAGTCAGTCTAGCAACCTCTTGCACTTCTTACATCCCGGACTTGGGCTGTGTGTGATGCGCATCAAATGGTAGCCCATCCCCCACTTTCAGTGTGCACAGTACAAATTGACATAGCAAAGTAATGATAGCCTAATCATAGGCGGCATTGACTCCTCACCCATATACTTAACACATTTGCCATTTACATTTTTCTCATTTAACATATGCTCTTATCCAAACCAACTCCCACAGATACAAAGTCGCTCAAAAAGTATATCCAGAAAATGGACACAAGGTAAAATATGATGCATTAATTTCAAAATTGGGTTGAACTATCACATCAATACATATTTATAAAAATATTTGATTAATTACTTTTTACTATTAGCACTGTCATAGTGGGACAAAAAATTGAAACAAAGTCACTTTTATGCTTTATTGCCTCTTTTATGGGCATTTATACTCATACATATTACATACCGAGCAACTGAGAAGAATGAATCAAGAAACTGACAGCACTTGTGAAGTTTCTCTTTCCTGTTTTTTTCAAATGTATTATATTGTTAAATGCAAATATTGAAAAAAATGGCACACATCTGATTTCAGCGCAAGTACAGCTTTCTTTAGTAGGTAACATTACCTTCAGTGCACAGCAGACAATAATTGATTACTTGATGATCATTGATTACTTTATTCATGAAAAATAAATTATTTATGATTTAAATGCAAATCATGAGGTGTTTTCGCTGGGGTTACCGACAAAAACCGAAATGGCCAGACATTCTCCCACTAAAAAATGTTTATTACAATAGCATCTGCATTTCAGTCATTTGTTTCATCATGACAAACCTTTATGCATACACCCCATTATGTTTAAATTACTATCGCAATGGTTAGAGATCTAAAAACAGACAGCAGCGGGTGACTGGGTCTCATTCTTGAACATGCATGGGGTTGTAGACTGTGGTCGTGGCACCTTTAAACAGTGGATTTGGAGTCTGTGGAACAAACAGAGAAAATAGTTTGGGTTGAATGGATATTGTATTTCAGCTCCCTTAATACCTAAATATTCAATGGATTGTTTGCCTACAAATTGTAGAATACTCTCAAGTTAAATCCCTCTACAGAGACCAATAAAAGCAGGAAATATGGGTTCCTAGGGATGAGTGACAAAAAAATACAAGAAGAAAACAAAACGCAGCAATCAAAGGATATCACTGGGTGTAGACAGAGGCATGTCAAGTGTAAGTCCAACATCCTACTTACTTCATCCCACTTGACATTCCTCTGTTCCTTAATGAAGTTGTGGTACTCTCTACGGTAGTACATCTCCAGCAGTAGGCGGTAGACAATAATCACAGCGATGCCGATGAACACAATGCCAGATACAGCACTACCAGCAATCACCGGAGTCTTGTCAGTCGGGCCTGCAGGGCCAAAAGGACAGAAAACAAGGGCAGAAAAGAAATGGGGAGACAGAGAAAACATATTGAGGGAAAATGTGCATAGGATAGGCAGAGAGCAGCGGCATGGGGGCTACAATAGCTTATGACACCAGCATTAACACTTTAGACATCCTTGTACAGGCCAATTTATATACATTTTTGTACATATGATCCACTCAAGCAAATACTTACAGGTTAAGTGCCTTGATCAAGGTCACAAACCAGGATTCAACCCTGCCACCTTTTAAAGCTGATTTGTGTACCCACCATTCCATACATCACGATGCTTCAGTCACCTCAGTACTGAGTTCAGATAAACCTGTGCATTCCCTGGAGAGTGTAACAGATATTGGCCTGTGTCTGCACAATTAAATGTTTTAAAAGGAGCATAATGGCATGGGGCTGTTGCTTTTCTGATTGCATATTCACAAGATAATACTGATTATAATAAGCATATTACTATTAATGTTAATGTGTAACAACTTGGGCAAGGACTCAGTCACAGACCACAGGAGCTTCGGGTTCCAGACGGATTTATTAAATTGCAAGGCTAGATCGCAAACTCGAAACAGGCAGGGTCGAAACCCAAAGACCAGTCCGATGGCGGATCCAGAATCGGGAACAGGGACAGGCAGGGTCGAGAACCAGGAGGGCAGAATCTCGGACGATCAGGGCAGAGCGGCAGGTAGGAATCAGGTCGTAGATCAGGCCAGGTCGGATATGGGAATAGCACACAGAGCACAAACGGCGGGGACGAAACAGGCAAGAGAAACACACTGTAACAAACTAGCAACAGGACAGGGACACGCAGGGAAGATATAAGGCAGGGCTGACGAGGGAATGGGAAGCAGATGTGCAGGCAGGCAGGTGAAGGCGATGAGGCAATCCGGCGGGTGGAGACCGGGCGGGGAGCGGGCAGGACTAGAACACAAGGAAAACAAAAGCACATGGACAGGGGAAAAAAAAAAACCAAAACACCACAGCTAGGGAGGCGGAGTACTGACACAATGTCAATAATAATAACTATTGAAACAGTGCTTTTCATGCACTGTCTTCAAAGTACCTTCTAAAAAAGATTAAAACATGAACTGCAACCATGGTAAAACAGTATATTTTGAAGACACAGTAAAAAAATAAAAAATAAAAGCAACAATAAAGGCAAGAAAAAATAAGAATAAATGAAACACATAGCAGGTTACAAATAGTTAAAAGCCAAACTGAAGAAGTGACTTTTAAATTTGTTTTTTTTTTTTAGCCCATTCCAGAACATATATGCCCTAATCAGTGATAGACAGAAGGGTCTTAGTTGCAGAGTCAAGTTCTTCAATGTAACAAGGAGCAATGCGTTTTGCTGAAAGCTTAAATTTAAAATCTTAAATTCAATTCTGTAAGCAAAAGTAGCCAGTGCAGAGATGTCAGAGTCAGGGTGATATGGGATATCTCGTTGATTCTTGTTAGGAGGGTAGCAGCAGAGTTCTGCACCAGATGAAGCAGAGATGGGTCATTTAAATTAAGGGAACCACAAAGGTAGGAACATGAGAAGCTAAAATAACAGCACATTGTTGTGATTTAGTAGAGGGTGGTCTCAGAGTATGGCTGGAAAGCTCACCTGGGGGATCAGTGTAGAGGATCTTGATGTCGCTGTTTGTGTCAAGATCGATTTTGAAATGGACTTTGGGATGTCGACAGGTGTAGGTTTTGAGGTCGGGTAATTTTTCAACTTTTACAGAGTCACATTCTTCACTGCAGCTTCCATTTATTGCGCACAGGACACAGGCCCTAAAAATATGACAGGATTACAACCTGAGACATTTGTCAGCAAACTTCAAGGTATCAGGTCACAGTGGACACAGTTTAAGCATACAAATAATAAAAAATAATAATCACAAAAGTGTCTTCTTTTTATATCAGTTCCCCTTTTGCACCCCAGTGCCACAACCTCCGCAGTCAGGCAGGAGAGTAAAGGACGGCAAATCTGCCAATACACTCACACACCTGCAATGACTATTTTTGTACAGTATAAACCCCACAGTGCACCACAGTGAAACAAATGCTGATTGGAGTATAGCTGCATCTCTGCTGTTGTCATCTGAGCAGCTGTGGCTCACAGCGTGTGAGCCATGAAAAAAAAAAATTGCCATGGCTAAAATTAAGAAATGATTAATTCATGAATCTTCTTTAAAAATATGATTTTAACTTAAGAGGACAAAACCCAGAACCGGCTTCCTAGCACGTAATCCATCTCTTCCTCGTGATTGGTCATTTGGTACGCGTACGTGTACATGGTTATTTGCATATAGAGCGGGGAAGTGAGATCCAATCACAAGTGGTCACTCGAGATGCATGTGGAGACACATTCTAATGCCAGGTGTGAATTGACGTACTTAGAGCTGTCCACTTGTGATCGGATCACCCAAGATGCATGTAATGCCAGGTGTGAACAGGGCCTGTGAGGAGAGAGATGGGAAGCCCCTGCTGACAAACTCCCCACACCCCTACCCCATGGAAACAAAGCAAATTTGTTCTGTTGCTGTGGGCCCCTGATATTGGTCTTGGACCCAGGCCATTGCGCTCAGAATGCACTTGGAAACCAAGCCTTAGCAGAGTGAGCCAAGTGAGAGCTAAAAAAGTCTTACTTATTTTGCAATGTATAACACTTTCTAATCAGTTTTATAATTTACTAACATTTACTAATCATTTCACTTTTACATTTACATTTGTTGTTTATCAGATGCTCTTATCCAGAGAAAAGTACAAGGTGAGTACATTTAGCATTACATTTACTTCCCTCCCGACCGCTACGCTTTGCTACCGAACGGCGCCTGGTGGTCCTCTGGCATCGTGACGTAAAATCACTATCCAGGACTTTCTCCACCATTGTCCCCCGATGGTGGAATTAACGTCCACACTTCATCCATTCTGCTAAGTCCCTCTCTGTCTTCAAGAAACATCTGAAGACACAGCTCTTCCGCTCTCACCAGAGCACCTGAAACCCTACCCCCTGAAGGAACTTCTCATGTCTCAAACTGTCCCCTACTAAACTATAAAATAAAATTATAAAAAAGGTAATCTAATGGTTAATGCACATGTTAGCTTTACCTGCTAGTTTGTACCTTGCCTGGCCAACCTTGGAAACCTGGTCACACAGTGCTTCTAATATTGTTAACTCTGTACGATTTTTTGCTTGTGTTGTATTGTACCTCACAAGTCGCATTGGATAGAAGCCTCTGCCAAATGAATAGATGTAAATGTAACAAGAGCCAGTGTCAAACACACAAGGCTGAGGCCACTAATTCTCACCTGGCCCAACAGGCATCACCTGGCCTGAATGCCACATATATACCCGACAGGATCGCACCCATCCAATACAATGCCAACATGTATTTAGGGCCTCCCCTTGTGCCCCAGTGGCCTCCTAGACAGACTCTCTTGCCCTTGAACAACTAAGTCTTCATACTGCAAAGCTGAGAAACAAGACTGCCACTTAAGCGGAGACCAATAAATGCCCTGCTCAATGAACCAGCAGATGAGCAGCCAGCTAAGAGTGGAAGTCTAAACTACCGTTCTAATAAAATGCACTCACAACAATAACCAAAGCAAAAACAATCAATTTTACCTATCAACACTTCTATACACTGATGAGTCAAAAACATTGGCTCATCAGACCTTGACATGTGCCCTTGTTTGGAGATGATCAACGTCATTCAGTTCACCTGTGAGTGGTCATAATGTTTTGGCTCATCAGTGTATTTGCACACATTAAAGTATCAAGATGCAAAAAGAGGCTTATGATAATGCACTAAATGTAATAAAATACACAAACAGATAAAGCACTCACAAACACAGATGCACAAACAATCATACAAATATGTATTTGTAACATCTTCAACCTGCTTATTCATCAAAGTCTTTGATCACTTCCATCACTGACAATCACAAACATGTGGCCAATACATTTTCTCTTTTCTTTTGTTTAGTAAGAGATGTTCTAGTTCTTTCATAATAAACAGTAGCAAATGTGAAGTCATCTGCTGAAACAGAAAAAGGCAAAGGTCATTACTGCTTTGGTCTTTGTCTATTGGTGTGATACTCACTGGTATTTCTGGCAGTTAGGCTTAATCATGGAACAGTGTGCTCCATAGAAATCCGGGTGACAGTTACATTTGTTACATTTACACTCGCCATGTCCACTACAGATCTTTCCGGATTTTGCCTTGCACCCATCTGTGAGGCTGGAGCACTGACAATCCTGGCCAGTGTAGTGTGGGTGACACTCACACATGCCGCACTTACATGTTCCTTTGCCTGCAGGGACAAAATCAAGAACACACTTCCTTACTGTGAGATGACAAATCTGAGAGGCACTCTACCATGATACCAGTTCACCTAAAGCAGGCCTCACACATGGAGGCAGGTGCAAATGCCAATGGTATGGCACAACAGACAGTAACTGCATTACATTAGAAATGATATATACATTGCAGACTACTTCCTCATTTCCTGTTTTCTAATCAAAGTGAGAACAAAAAGCAGCAAATTTCATACTGATCATCACTTCATTAACTCCCTCCAACTTATTTGTGGTGATGCTAAAATAGGGTTACACAGAAATTGCACAGAATAGGACAAGCCTTATTTTCTAGTGAAGATCATATTTGACCACATAGATCATGTTACATATAGTACTGTAGAAAGAAGTGTAGCTTTAATACTTGTGATTGTAGTATTGGAAAATGTGATCCAGTTCAGCAGTAATTTCAAATTTTCAAAATCTCCAGAAAGACCTAAATGGAAAGGTGTCACAGGTAGCTAGTGCAAACTTTTATTGTTCTCAGAAATCTATTGTTCTCGCATACTTTGTTTTCTTGTTCTCACAAACCTTATTACATAATCTTATTACACAAGGTTATTACATTAGCTTGGCAAAATAATATGTCAAAATTACCAGAAAGTGGAATTTTTGCATTTTCTGAAAAAGACCACTACAGCCAGAGAGGAAATCACTGAGGTTTTTTTTTAGTGGTCCTTCAATTATGTTATTTATCTTGATCTGAAATTTCCATGAGACTCTGACTTACTATACTGAGGTAATATAATTCAGGGTTAATAATTGGGAGCTTCCCAGAGGTATCTGTTGTGCTCTTAACCAGAAACAAATTCACTGTGTGATGAGCCAGATTAGTTCAAGGGTCATGTTATTCTTGGTGTGTCGAATACCTCTAGGCAGCTCTGTTTGCCAAAACTTTCTTTGTTTTAATAAAGAGATAAAAGGATAATCAGATGCTTTGTCGCCAATGGTACTGTTGTGGGGTGTTTAGACATTAGAATTTATGAGCCAAGAAGGGATCAGATGTCTCCAATACGACATCTGCACCCCACCAACCCCACCCCTCCAACCTTTCCAGCAGTTCCTCTGCCTTACCAGCACACAGCTCATTGTTATAGCGAGGGCAGCTGGTGTCATCGCACTCACAGAACTGGCCCCTGTGGTTGCCTCGGCATACACAGTGCCCACATTCGCAGTTCCCTTGACCGCTGCACAGCTGGGAGGTGTTGGTCTCCCGGCACAGTGCCTCCATAGCCAGCATGGTGTCTCCAGCAAGCTGCTTTTCACACTCACACCTCTGCCCCAGATGTCCCTCATCACAGCTGGCCAAAACAAACACCGACACATTACCCTTGTCACTTCGCTGTGGCCCAGTATCAGCATCGTTAACTGTAATGAATTGCCCACATCCACATCTACCAAAATGCTAATATTGCTCTTAACACTCAGTAGGCTGCTAGTATTAGCACTGCCCTATACACATACAACTACTGTACCTTCCAAGCAAAACATAATATCCGACTGTCAAAATGCACTATTACATTTAAATGACAGTTACAATCATTATAACTATTGGAAATCAATTATGATCAATCAAGCAATTACTGCTATAGAGTGGTGTTTACATAGAGGAAACAAGCTTAACTGCTATAGCTGGGAACACAAGCCGCACAATAGCACAGCCATATTACCACATGACATGCATCTCCCTGCCCCACAGCCGTGATTGCTGCAATAAACTACAAAAAAAATTAAATAATGATTTCTTTTCATGTTCCTCTGTGTTAACAAATCTTTAAGTAAATCATTATTTACAATGAACATGAACATGTGGATGAATTTCATCCAAAAACTGAGAGCAAGCTGGTGAAGTAAAGATCAGGTCAGTGATCTCTTTACATCTGTGCACAGTTTTCACAGTTCACTTGTTTCACAAAGCTTATGAAAACACAAGGATTTTTTATATTGACTTTTTTTTCACTGGCCTAAGTTGACATATTTTTTCAAAATTATTGTCCTTGAAATGATTTTGCTAAATTTAACTCTTGCTCTTAATATTTAAAGACTCAATACCTGCATGAATCCCACAACATTCTCATTTTGATTTACATCAGGGATGTCATTCCCTGGAGGGGCATTTTTATGGCTTTTGGTACTACAAATTGCTGTAATGGTCAATTTATACTTTTTATATCTACCCACTGCGCAAACATTTACACCTACTTCCCAAAACTACACTGCAGAAAAATATTTACTGTGCAGAGACAATTTTTAGAATTGATTTATCATTTCCAGAAATGTAAAAAAAAGTCTGATGAAATGATTAGGTTAAAAAGTGAACATGGAACAAAACCAACTGCTCTTGTCATGGTAATGTCTCATGCATATAGAACACATTCAATAATATATTCTTCCTTTCAGAAGTGTGATCATATACACCCTAGTTTACACATTTCAAAAAAATAGTGGCAGCTGGGGCATTATGTGGAGACCTGCCTGCAGATGCCGCAGCTGAGGGTGCCATTCGCATTGCAATGAGGCGACCTCTCCTCCTGGTCCTCGCAGCTGCAATTGCATAGTGTCTCCACTGTGACCTTCAGCTCCTCGCTAATACCTTGAGGTTTAATGACGAATGTCTCAGACTTCATCAGGCAAGAGGAGATGTTCAGACTCACAGTGAAATTCACCTGAGAATTGAAAGTGAAACATAATGAGGTGTACTCCCGGTCAGAACACATACACCTGTGCCTCCCTCCAGCTCTGTCAGCCATGCTGCGCCCTCTTCGACTCACAGCAGGAGCTATCAAACCTGCTGGTTGATCTTGACATTGCTGCACTCGCCCCTCTTCTGCCACTGGGAGCGAACTCCACTGCTACAGTGCGATTGGTAGGAAATTTCCAGCTCTGGAGGAGCGTGCTGGTGTTCCAGTAAGATGGTGGATGTTAAATTCTGTGGATGTTCAGAAACACACCACCATCAGGGGCTGCCATTACTCTCCCTCGCATGATGAACATTATACCATCCCCCCCACAAATAATGATCATTAACAGTAGATTACACAGATATAATCACTATCAGTAAATTACACCTTGTGCAGAAATGATTTCTAACAGTACATTACACCACCTCCCTCTCCCATAATGATCGGTAACAGTAGATAATTACACCTCTTGCAGGAATTATCACTAACAGTAGACTACACAAATACAAAGCCCAGCTTAAGTATGCAGTGCTCATGCTTCATATACTGCTAAAGCGGCATTGCTAACAATTACCAAGACTGTTGCTTCCTACCGCTGATCACTGCTCAATAATATTTGTAACCATTTTCATGTGGTATTACAACAAATGACCAATTATCTTGAAAAAACGACTTCTGAACTGCATTATAATTAGACGAGAAAATGTTTTCTACTCTACACTGGCCTCCATAGTTACCCACGTTTGACTAGCAAATTGAAGCTGCAGTGTAGAAATGTGGATAGGCAACTATGCCTGCTGTCACAAGGAGGCAAACTGGATAATATGTGAAGCACTTCATTACTTCAGGAAATAGGCAGTTATTCAAAGGGATAATGTGTCAATTTAAACTATCTACAACACCCAAGATAATAGCATCTCCTACAGAAATAAACAGTAAGATAACCACCTCAGGTCATCAGCGAGTAGAAGGAGAGACTATGCTGCCTGTCCAATTAGAATGTCTATATCTAGCATTGTTAGCCCCATTTGTCAGTATTCCGGCCCCCTAGCTGTTGTTTTGGTGTTCCCTCTGTCTGTTAATGTGGTCCATGTGCTTTTGTTTACTGTTTTCCTTGTGTTCCATCCCTGCCCCGCTCTCCGCCCTGTCCCCGCCCACCTGCATCCCATCTCCTCGTCAGCCCAGCCCTATATCTACCCTGCTTGTCTCTGTCTTGCTGCCAGTTCGTTGCAGTGTTTTTCGCCTGTCTTGGGCCCGACTGTGTATTCTGTTTTGGAGTTCCCTGTGCTGACCTTGCCTGTTCCTTGACTTTGTCTCTGCCTACCGTTTTACCCTGATTGCCTGATCCGTCTGCCTGCCTGGTTCTGACCCCGTCTGCCTTGTTTACGACCCTGGCCCCTCGTCTGCCCCACTTCGGACTGCTTCCTTGGATTTGACCCTGCCTGTTCTGACATTCCGTACCTTCCCTGCAACTTCAAATAAACCTCTTAGAACCTGAGTACATCTGGTCTGCATTTGAGTCCGTGCCTGTGCCCTGACACCATTGTAATAAATATATTTACACTAGAAAGCTCACACTGTTAATTTAAACTCATCTTCAATAAATAAACTCACTGCTTCCATATGACAGCTGATGTTAGCAGAAACCGGGCTATTTCCCACAGACCCATATAGCAAACGTGGCATGTGTCGTATATGAAACATTGTATTTTAGGATGTGAAAGCTAACTTGAGGTAAGACTAAGAAAAGGTCAGGGGCTTTATTTTCTAATATGTGATCACAGTGTTCTTACACAAAATTATGAAGCCCTCACCACAGGCGACTTTTACTGTTTTTTTTTTTTTTTTTTTTTGAAAATTTCACTCCATTTAGTCCTTTTATGCCTTTCTTTATTGAAATTGCATGAATTCTGATAATGTCGACTTGATTCAATTTCACGTCATTATGCTAATTTAATCACATGAAATAAATAAATTATATCTTAAATTGATTTCATAAATAATTAAATGTAAAAACATGTTCTCACTATACATTGTATTGAAACACTCTTCACCATAGGAATAGGATAGAATATAAAAGTGAATGTAATGGCTGACCACTGAACCATTTCCATACACTGCTGTCAACTGAAGAGGAAAACCACCTTATGGACTGTGACATAGATATGGAGTAAAGGGTGCTATGTCAAACAGATGTTAGCATCTTGACTGATGGGTGGACAGATGTGTCAGCACTCCAGCCTGAGCTGCTGGTTTCTCCCTGTCTGTCAGCGTGGGTGTGTCTTTTGTTTGTTTTTCCCATGCATGTGCTTTTGTTTTGTTTTCAGCCTTCGCCCCACCTCCTGTCCTGCCTATATGCCCTGCTGCCACGCCCACCACCTGAAGCCCATCCTGCGCACCTGTTCCCTGTTCTCTCATCACCAGCCCATGTATATATACCCTGCTGTTTCCTTTGGTGTTTGCCTGATTGTCTCAGCTTTGTTACTGTGTTTTTTCCTGTGGACTTTTTGGTTTCTGATTTTGGACTGGTTTTTTCAGTACAATTTTGCTTATGCGTTTGGACCTGTAATTAAAGGATCTCCTTTACTGCCTGTTTTGTCTGCGCTTGAGTCCTCCCCTCCCCCGTCAACCCTGACAGGATGGATAAATGGACCTGTGGGCTTCGGCTAAATCCCAGAACTCACCCCATAGGCCTCTGAGATTAGTTGGACCACGTTGCTGGAGTCATCCTTCAGTACACCCACTACTGACTGGGGGATGAGCTTACTCAGTGCCTGGGGAGGTGCGGCGGGTACAGGGAGGGAGATGTCAAATTCAGAGCCAGTCAGAAAATTCTTAATACCTCTTCAGCTCACAATACTGCTAACCTGATAGCTGGGAACGCTCTTCTCTGTGACAGCAAAGATGAGCTGAATGTTGTTGGCTGAGAGAACCTTAGACAGATGGCCAACAGAAGGGTAGTCCTGAAACATGCAGGGAAATCACCAGCCTCTTGAGATGGGGTGGGCAATGCTGAAAAAACATCCTTTCAAGAGCCTAAACCATTCTGTAGAAGAGGAGAGCACTAAGAAAGACCACAGGATAAGGCGGAATGAATGAGCATCAGTGTCTTGCTTACATATACGGTGCCTTGTTCGTAATACCCTTCGCTGTTGAGGTGACATTTCCCATCATTAGGCTGGTAGATCCCAGCCAGCCTGCCATCTCCAGCCATGTGGAAGGTGTCATCAGAGGTGTAAACTAGGATGCGTGTGTCATTGTTCCAGCCAATATATTCCTGCAGAGGTCAACCCATGACAATCATCAGCAACCATCTGTGGCTCCTTTGTAAGCTGTAATTAAGTTGTTCAACCATATTTAAAATGGCAAAGATATGAAATTTAACCACACTTTATTCATTAATAAATTGTTGCTCTAATAATACCAATCAAGTAATAACAATAATCAATATGTCGTAAAAAATAGCGATTAGTGGATTGTTCTCCAAAGACTGTACATCTGCCTTCGACTGATTCAGACGCTCAATTTTGTAAAATCACATCAAATGCAGGGACCAAGCCATTCTGTGTGGAAAAGAGCTTGAGTGATAAGATTAGCGGGCAACTGTCTTCAGTTTTTTTTTGCCTTTGATCTTCACGTTTAAGGCTGAGGAGTATTTTAAAATTTCAACACACTGTATATGTGTAGGCTGTAAAATATAGAACAATGGTTCTCAAACCTGCCTGCACCCCATCTCCTGTATTTTTTCAGTGAATGCTAACTGCTAGCATTCTTGCACTTGCAAAGTAGGATAAAGATTAGACAGGTGTAAGGCGTGGTCTCTAATCAGAAACAACCTGCACAGATTCAGTGAAGTGTTCAAGTCACTGATACAATATGGATGTTTTTTTTTTCTGCCTGTTACTTCCCCAGACACAGATGTACAATTTAAATCAGCATTCCTAACTGATTGCTACATTTCTATATTACATTTTAATTCACACACAGGATCAACTACATACTATTGACATTATTCTAAATTTCCAAATAGGAGCATTATAAAATGCAGCTTAATTTCCAAAACACAAATACAAATGGTAAGATTCCAGACACAATTAACAAATAGCGGCCAAAAGGTTTGACAGCAAATGTACACAACAACAGAAAAGCAACTCCAGGGGCAGAGCTATGAAGGATAAAAGCTGGCTAGCTGAAAAATACATGTTGAGAACAAATGCATAAATAAAAAATGAAATAAATAAACCCATGTGAAGAATAAATAAATGCATAAATGTGGTCATGTAATTATTTATTTACTTATCTCTGCCTTCGATATGATAATTATGGTAAACTTGTCTTACATGCCATTGGTTTATCATAGACTTAGTTTTGAGTCAAGTTAAGAGCTTTATTACTCTTAACTTATTTTGGAGTGACAATTGGCGTGTTCTGCAAACGTTCTGCAAGAGACTTGTGTTTGTCAGTAAGAAAGGAAGAGGACAACAATGTATCCAGCAACTACATTCCATTATATACAGAAGACCTCTTGGAAGATTTAGGACTATTGTGAACCAATGAATGTGGTTTGGGTAAAATATGCTAGTCACAGAGACTGATAAAAAGCAAGCTTTGTAAGTAGCTTATGTTTTCAAGCTTCGCACAACAAACTGATCTTTAGCTGGCTAACTAATTACATGGCTGAACATGACTCAGTCAATGAAACATGCTGTTTGATTATTATTTTTTATCTAATCTAAATAACCTATTCCAAAGCTTTAGTTTTTGTATAAAAAGCTCCCTGCTGTTGCTAAAGAAGCTACCATTCACTGGATTTCTGTGTGACATCACCCTAGGGGATGGTTTAGTCGAACTTGCTAAGTTCTTGCTATGTCTCTGCTGCTGCTGTTCAGGCTAAGTTAGGGGTCTTCAACTGTCCCTCTCTAGCTCTGACATGAGTAATTAGCAAAATTTGCTATTATTAGACTTTTAAAATAAGCTCTAGACTCACACTTGAACAACTGTGTGGAATCATACCTGGTTATATATGCCTCGTTCACGTATGCTAGTGAGATTTTATTTTAGATTTACAAGTGCACTTCATTTGATGCTGAAGCAGTGTCAGCTTGGCCACATGGCTGTTGACGTGTATTAACCACTGCCTGTCTATCAGGTTCTTTTGGAACCAGCCAACGACCCATCTTTCAGAACAAAAGACAATGTTATGGTAATATCCAGTGTTAGGCTAGTTAAGGTATCTTTTTCAGTACTGGTAATGTATTAGTGTTAGGTTAGGCTCATTCCAACCACTGACACGAGTTGTTATATTTTATTTCTTTGATTCGGCACGCACTGCGTCATTACCAACGCGCAGCAGGGCAGTCCCTCCCTCACCGGTAAGTTTTAAAAGACCACTTGACAGGAAAGGGTGGTGATAGCAGGTGGCGGGAAAAGACGAAGAGGTGGTAGAAGCTGGTTTGGCGGGGGCTGTTTGAGGACTTGTGTTCATTCATCGGGAAAAAAGCTTTCTTGCAGATGGGTTGTGTTTTTGGGTGTCGGTCGGCACTTTTGTGAATGGGGTCGCTCCCCGCAGTCTGGATAAGGATAGCCGCGAGATTACATACCGTCTTTCGGGGTGCATAAGGAGGCTTTTTTGAAGGAACACCTGCCCTTCTACCTGTGGATGCAGCACGTCTATTTGCCCATTGTATGGCACATCGTGTGTGGGTGTTTTTTTCCCTTTCGCTTTCCTTTTTTTTGTGTGTTTTTCCAACCAAAAAAAATAATAATAATAATAATTGAACAAAGAAGACGGAGCAACGGCGCCGGCCAAGAGGCCTGGAGGCAGCACTGAACCACTCGTCACTGGTCATCTTCCTCCCAACCGGTAAGAGGGAGGGCTGCCTTGACAGACGTGCCGTGTTTTGTTTTCTTTTCTTGTCCCATCTGGTTTGGGTTAGACCTGCGCCTTACACGCACCCACAACACACACTAGGTTAGGGCCCAAGCCTTTAGATGAGCGGTTCAGTTTCATTTTTTTTTTCTTTCCCCAGGTCTAGTTGAGAGGTACAGCTAGATGGGGGTGGGGGGTAGACCAGGCGTGCACCGCGCCCGTGGGGTTTTGGGCTCGTAACAATTAGCCACTGGAGCCATTTATTTAGTCCAAAGCGATTGAACATGTTCACTTTATAAGGCATGTGTGTGGCACTTCCTTATCACTTTCATCTCTAGGCTGGGAAGGACAGAACCCCACTATAAGCTCTAATGTCTTAGGGGTAGGCTGTCATTGCTGGCTACAGTACATAGCACCTAGCACAGTACATAGCAAGCCATATAGCTAGATACAGGAAGGTTAGTGCTGCTATCTAGCTTACTTACTGGTGGTTTGTGCTAATGTGTTAAAACATAGTTAGCTAGCTACTTAGCCAGCCAAATCACGACACAATGAACGAAAGTGGTGCCGAGTTTGGAATTTTGGTGCTACTATGCCCACCCATATTAGTGGGAGGGTGTGTGTAATTCTCCTCACGTCCCTTCAAAATGAGCAAACTAGAGACCTAGACAGTACTACATTACTGAGATAGCAAACATGATGGAAAGCCCTGCCTACTGCGAAAGCTCTGTTCATCCCCACCTGACAGACAGCTGCCTGCATCATAGCGTCAAAGCCACCCTCTGGAGAATCCAGGTTGCCTGAGATCTTCTGGTTGCTGACGCGATCTTTAAACTCTGCGGCATTACTTGTGAGGGGTAGCACATTCTTGAAGCTGAAGGCAGGTTGGCAGGTGTCTAGGCGGCTGGGGCAGGGGTTAGCCAGCTTGGCCTTTACTTGACTGACATAAGGCATGGCTTCTTTGTCCACAAAGGAGCCAAAGCCTGCAGGGGTAGGACAGTAGAGTTTGGCCAAGAGGCAATGAGATAGGTGAAACAAAGATAAACCAGCAGACCAATGACTTTCACAGAAAGCATGCTCTCACAGTATATCACTCTTTCCAGAATAGACATCTGCACTTGATACTGTTCATCAATATCTCACCAGTTTCAAATCAGGTACCCCTGCTTGCATTTTGACCTCATAATTCTGCTGTATGAGTAAGTCTGAATGTCATGATCACTGTCACATCTGACCTCTGTACTCACCAATCCTAACTGACTTTGTGACACTCTCTAGGGTAGTGAGAATCTCCTGGCCCAGATTCTTAATTTTCTCCAGATCATCTTTCATGGAATAAGACAAGTCCATCAGGTAATACAGGTCAATGGGGTAGCCCTCTGCCCGTTTGAACATCACTTCAAAGGTCTGGGGGACACCTGACATGAAGAAGGAGTGGGAAATTTGCATCTGAATCAGGGACAAATAGCTTCCTACAGAAGAAGGGATACTTTCCATTGTAAAAAGGTCCTAAAATAATTAGGCACATGAACAAGAATTAATACACAAAATTAAGTATCACATACTTGTTGAAGATGTTCAATGTTGATGGTGTTTCAACAGTTTCCATATGAAGTTGATGACTTGTCATACTGTGCATATATTACAGTGCAGACTGCAATTCTATCTTCACTCAAGATTTTCAGATGTGAATAACCTTAATGTTAGGTCTCTCCACATTGAATTGCTAAAAGCATGAACTCCAACTAACTTCTCATTCAAAGATAATGAGTTCGAACACAAAGATTCAATGTGGAAGTGGCAGTCCTTACCGATCCGCAACTTGAGATGGAGGTTTTGTGGTCGCAGCTGTACAACATTGTGTGGGTCATTTCGGAGCTCATTGTCTTTCATGGGGTCTTTATGGGGCTTGGGGTCAATCACATTCTCCTCTTTACAATCCTTTTCCTTAAGAGCCTTTACTGTAGCACATCTTCGCTCATTTGGTTCCCCAGACATCAGAAAGACCTACAATATACTCAGTTGAGTTCCCTCTTAAGTGTAGAAATTAGGGCTGTCAAGCGATTAAAAAAATTAATCGAATTAATTACATGCTTTGTAATTAATTAATCTAAATTAATCGCATATATCAATATTTGCCGTGAGAAGCATTTTATGTTCAAATTGTACTTTATACAACAGTTAGTTCTGACCAAGTAATTTTATTGGAGAAGAGGCATTCCATGAGTGCTGATATTCAGTATAACAGCACTGGCACTTTTAACTATACATGTATCACTCCGCTTTACAGATGTTCCGATGCAATTGTTGATTACACCAATGCGAACTTAATTCGCATTTACTGACAGCGCAAATGTGGATACCTTTCATGTATGATATAAAAGAACCTAGCTAGCCTGCAGTTGGGTCTGATAAATGTTTAAATGCACAGTGACGTATGGGGTCAAGGGGCATCATGGAGTGCGATTAATCTGCGTTATTTTTTTGATGCGTTATTTTTTCTATAATTAATTAATAGAAATTAACACGTTATTTTAATAACCCTAGTGGAAATGCATCCAAATGCAACTTCACACATTGTGATTGATGTTCTTCCTTCCTGTTTCACCAGCAGCTACTACACTGTTTTCACAGAATGTTCAACCAGCTTCTTAGCTTCTTTCTTAGCTCATACTTCCTTTTGGTGCTGTGCTTCATTGATAGCTCCAGAGGCTAAGTTTCAATCAGGAGATAATCTGGAGAGCAACAAGCTATGGCAATTCAAATCAGTCAAGCTCTGACTATAAACAAAAACTTAATTATAACTGTAACTATAACATGTTTACTGACAAGCTGCAGCAGTCAATTATGCAGTCAGTTGTGCACAGGGTTGGGTTGCATAGTAACATTTAGCTTTAAAATGGTGCAATCATGTCAGATGTGAGAAAAGAGAGTGCTAGAATCCTGTATACTGATTGATTAATCAGTTCTGCAACAGAATGGCATGTGACTAATACTGGAAATGTCTGCTTGAGAGAAGATTTCTGATTACCATCATAGGTTATCATTGTGGCACATTTTGAGTGACACATTCTCATGTTCTCACTTGCTACCTTGCCAACACATAGGCTAAAATGCATGAAAAACAAAACCCTCCAGCTCCCCTTGAAGGAAAGAATGCCCAAACACAAGAGCTAAATGCAACCATGACAATGGGTGCTTGATGCTAATAAGGTATTGGACAATGATCCTAGTAGTGTGGCCAGAAACACATCAAACATCTACACATGGGCTCAAAAGTGCTTCAGCAAGCAGAGCCACTGGCCGGCCAGGGCTGGGGTCAATTCCAATTTAAAGTGAAGTTCATGGGACAATTCATAAATTCACTCATGATGTGGAGAATTTGTCATGAATTGGAATATCAACAATCTCCAAGCAATGGAATTGGAAATGAATTAGAATTCAAGTTATTTGACTAAGAACTGAATTGGAATATCAACAATCTTCAAGTAATGGAATTGGAATTGAATCAGAATAAGACGTTTAAAAATTTGAACTTAATTAAAACTGAATAGAAGATCCAGCTAATAACACTGGGGTATTATTAGACATCCAGATTGACAGAGCCTGAGTAGGAATGCCATTACATTAGCCATTACACAAGGGAACCCCCTACTTTATGCAAGAAGTCCGACAGGATCTTTAATGACCACAGACAGTCAGGACCTCAGTTTACTCTCTCATCTGAAAGAAGCCATCTGCTACAGCACAGTGTCCCCATTACTACACTGTCGGTCTCCTGTTACAACCTGAGAGAAGACTGCCCCCTAATGGCCTGCCAACATCACTTCTAGCAGCAACCTGTTCTTTTCCAGAAGGTCTCCCATCAAAGTACAAATTAAAGCCCATTGCTGTTTAGTTTCAACCTCTAGGCAAGAGCAAGCCACAAAATTGTATTGTTGCTGACAAGGGATGACGTGGCTGCTGTAATAATTATATAAGAATATGCCAATTTTCCACCAATTCTGATCATTTTCATATGTTATGCAAATTGTTGTAAAACATACCATATTTCAAAACACAGACATACTTACCTGGCAAAAATATATCTGGAGCCATAACTGATTATGGCTCCAAACCAAATAACTTTGCTATAATTAACTTAATGTTTGATGGATTTTTAGTATCCGAAAAGAGTCACATTTTTTGTTTGCATTATATACCACCAGGGTGAGAGCTTGCAAGATTTAACCGCTTTACAACTTCAGACACATTTCAGCCAGGGTGGAAATTAATTGCGAAGACATGGAGGACTCACCTTCTGTTTGCACCAAGCACAGCCTGGGCTCCTCAAGCACTCTGTGCAGGTGGGCTGGGGCTGGCACTCCTTGGATGACCCTGGCAAACACAAGCACTACAGTCAATCAGAACTAACTCCAAAGCATATTTAACAAAACAGAATGAAATGTTGTACAAAGCAAGGACACAACCAGGCATACTGAAACATGTGTGAGAGTCAAACACAGCGCTGAGATCACAAAAAAATGTACATGATTCAACACATAAAGTGAAACACAGTATTTCCATTATGATGAAAATGAAAAACTACAAAAATACAAAAAACTGCAAACAACAAAATTACAATACATAAAAAATTACATAAAAGAAGAACAAGAAAACACCTCTGGGCAGGGGAAATGAGGTGTAGTCTGTAGGGTCTAACAATAGATTGCAGTCAAGGGGGAGCCAAATCCTGTACTGCCTGGTAGGCTCACACCAGTGATGAAAACAGATGTTAGCCACCATCACTAGCCAGCCAGGGAGAAAAGGAGAGAGAAATATGGGGGAATATGGACCAACTGGGCAACAGCATTCTGAATGACCTGCAGGGTTTTGATTGCACATGCAGGTAGGGCAGCAAGCAGGGAGTTGCATAAACCAGATGGGGAAAGGACAATGAGTTGAGTGTCATCACCATAACAATGATATGAGAAACCATGAAGAAGAAATAAGTCATCAAGAATCAAGTAGTCTTTTGTATAAGGCAAGCAGAAGGGAGCTGAGGACTGAACCTTGAGGGTCTCTAAGGTGTTGAAATGACACCACTCCAGGACAACTGATAGGTGTGTTCTGAGAGGTAAGATGAGACCCAGCTAAAACAGTACCTGATGTGTCCATAGCTTGCAAGGTAGACAGGAGAACATGGTGATTTACTGTATCAAAGGCTGCAGAAAGGTCTAGGAGGATCAGGATAGCAGATTGGGAAGTATCTCTTGCAGTGTGAAGGATGTTTGTGAAAGAACAAAGAGCTGTTTCAGTAGAGTGGCCAGCCTTGAAACCAGAATTGTTGGACTCATGCAGGTCATGAGTTATACAGTTGATTCAAAACCACACGTTTAAGAATTTTGGAGATGGAAGGGAGAAGGGAGACAGGGCAATAATCTTGAACAGCAATGAGGGCCAGTGTAATTTTTTGAGCAAGGATGTGACATGAGCCTGCTTGAAGGTAGGGAGGGAACACAGCCGGTGGTCAGAGAGTTGATAATGAGAGGTGATGAATGGGAAAGAATGGCTTGAACCAGCCTGCCTCAATCCCTGCTTGCTAGAGGATTTGTGGTTAGCATTATCTGGCAGTCTTCTTTGCCTATAATTCTCCCATAAATATGTTCAGGGACAGGCCTTACAGAATCAACAATAAACACCCAGATGCAAAATGCAAAGCAGAAATGTTCAGAAATAGCAAGTGATTATAAGAGATCATTAGCACATAAAATATTGTGGAATGCACCTACCCACAGTTCCTCTTAGTCCCACGCAGTGGACTAGAACAGCTACCAGAAGCCACGCCTTTTTCATGATCTGTACAGAGACAGAGACACAGTGACAGACAGAACACCGCAGACTGCACACTTCCGTCTGACTGGCTTGCTACATTCTTGAGCCCCACCACAAATTTTTCCATTGCATTCAGGAGTGACTCTGCTTAAAGGCTGCTTTGGTATTAATAAAATCAGCCTTTAATTAGAATAAGCTAAAAATTACAGGCTGTTTCCTGTCAGTGAACATTGACTTGCCCCAGAAAATTAGCTTAAGAATTGATGTGGAACTTAATGTCTCAATAATTAAAATATAGACTTCAGTTGATTACAATTATAATGTAGTATTTGCATGTCTTAATCAGAAGAACATGGTTAGCTTTGGAGTGCCCTGGAGCGAATGCTAGTTAGCTGGCTAATATTGGCCCTGGCCAGGGTGATCTACACCAACAACAATTTATTCAGGAAACAAATTCATCTGAGGTGCAGAAAGGACATATATGTGTTGTATGTCATGTGACAGATGTCCCAATGTCACGTGACACTATTGGCAGAGTTGTGGGATTCATTTTTACATAACTAATGGTATGACATGAGAAATGTGTTACATATCACGCATAATGTCCTATGAGTGTTTAAAGCACCCATTGTGCCATGCTTACGTGGAATTTCTGCACTCACACTAAACTACCTGAGAAAATTTAAATTCATTATGATGGAAGGTGGCTCAGTTTACAAACTGCATACTCATTCCCCAATCTTGATTTGAGTTTTTAATTTCTGAAGCTGAAACTGTAAGCCAAACCAAAATCAATAAACCAGGAAAACAATACAAACACCACAAATTTGACATTACATTACAGCACACTACTTATCAGAACAGAACTGAGTACTGGTGTCAGAGAGAGAAAACAATCAGTAACATCACTGAACATCATGCCTAAGTTTCATTGATAACATTAAACTTGAAGGGGCTATGTGTGGACAATAAATAATTTCATTTTCAAATGTATGTTTTATCTGTGCATTTTAAAATAGATTCATTCCACAAATTATAACAAAACTAGACCCTTCAATATTACATTAAACAACATTACATTAGAAACAACCACCGTTAATTTGGTGCCAGGGAAGTCAGCACGAATATCTAAAACCACAGAGCAGCCCAGTTATCTGTTTCAGTGCAGAATGTTGCAATTCAGTAAGACAACAGCACAGGTGCAGTCAAAGTGAAAGTGAACTGCTGAAGACAGAAGCAGCAATGACAGCTGAAAAGTGAGGAAGAGAGCATAAATCTTAAAGCACTCAAATATTCTCTCATGACTCATGTGTTATTGTTAAAATCAAAAGAAAAGTCCTATTGCAATTTTAAATGTAACCTATTTTATAATGTACCCATGTATAAAAGAAAGGTACTGTAAGAGAAAATTTTGCTGTCTGACATGAAAATATACTATCTGAGATTCATTCAAATTACAAATTATTTTTTTTCTAACATATTTTTAACATATTTGGAACAATATTAAACAAAATAAAAACTTGTGGGGCTGTGTGATTTGCACTGTTTACTAGTATCCTGTCTGTACACACACCATATATGCTAATGTATCAGGCATTTTAAACCTAGGAAATTAATTCTCAAATCACAGATGTCCAGCAGTTGCCATCACTTAATAAAATAAATTTCTGCAAGTGCCAATGTAAATGGTGAATTTAAGCTATGATGGGGTAGTGTGCAGCTCCCAGTTTTGATGTAATCCTCTATCTATAGAGACAGTACGATAAATCTGGGGGCAGGAAAAACAAACATTTTCTTCCAGAACTTAATCTGGGACATGTTAATGGGACAAAGGAAAACTGAAATGTGAAATATGATCTGACACTGACATTCCATCTCAGACGGATTGGTAACTATGTAAGCAACCATGCTTAGAATGAATAAGACACTTGCTTTGTTGGCTGTTTGTTATCTGTGCTATTTGACATTTTTGCAGCCTTTGTGGTGAGCAAGCTTCCTCTAACTGACTTTTCCTTCCTGTGACCCAATTCTCATGTCTTTCACTTCATAGTTCTCTCAGCTGTTTTTGTGCAATACTACTATAGAGCTACGGACCTTGAATGTCATTAAAGTCCTAGTTTTTATTAAGTGACCGTTAATGTGAAAGTTAAAGTGATCTTTGTTGAAATTATCTCAGCTTACAGTAAATTTAATTATTTCATTAACTGAGAGTAAGAGAAGTCCCCTCACTTCAATTAGCACCTGAACATTTTGAAGAAATGCCGTATATAAAGAATTGCACTGTACAATGGTAACAGTAAATATAATATTGACTGGTAGGCAAAGAGGGGGAGTTTGAGGAAAGTAAATCTTCAATATTTGTTAGTGTAAAAAATCCCAACATAAATGAGGGTAGGTGATCATTTTGGGTAGTAATTTTAGTGGGCAATTTGTGATCTAGCTGTAAAGTAAAAACTGGGCCCAGACACCATGTCCTTATGTTGATATTTCATATATTGGCTACTCAGGATTGAAGATGTGCAACTAAGTGCAACTTAGTTTGCTCAGGATCTGAATACTACTACTATTATGACTACTACTGCTGTTAATAATAATGGATTATATTTATGTAGCACCTTTCTTGGTACTTAAACCACTTTACAGTGAAAGGAAGGGTTTCATGTCAGTCACCACTAATGCATAGCACCCATCTTAGTGATGCTTGGCAACCATTTTGTACCTTATCACACATCAGCTAAAGCAGAGAGTTTAACAAATTAACATAACTGTACACCTGACCGATGAGCATCTCACAGTCATGATCTTTGTGCTGCTTTTGACACCATTAATCACCAAATCCTCTTATATTGGCTTGAAAACATAGTTGTAACTGTATCTATCTGACAAATTGCATCTCCTTTGAACTATTTAGCATAAATTATGGAATTCCTCAAGGTTCTGTCCTTTGCCCATCACCTTTCTCATTATAAATGTTCCCCCTATGGGATATCATTAAAATATGGGGTAAACTTTCTAACATTTCTAAACATTCTAATGCTAATGACACTTGGGTAAATTTCATTAAAATCCCGTGACACTATGCTGGTTGAAAGACTCACGTCATGCCTCCATGATATAAAGATCTGGCTGTATGCACATTTTTTGCTTCTTAAACTGAGATTGTTCCTCTCAGCTCCACGACAGTATGGCAGACTTTAAGCTAAATATTGATGAACTCTCCCTTGCCCAAAACCCGAAATCAGAAACCTCGGAGTAACACTTGACCCAAATTTCTCCTCTGAGCACAACGTTAAATGTATGGCCCAAGCTATCTTCTTCCATCTTAGGAAAATTGCCAAATTAAGATGTGTTCTGTGTTGTAACAATTCAAGAAAGGTTATTCACGCTTTTGTGTCTTTAAATCTTCCCTTTATATGGTCCAAAATACAGTGATAACGCTCCTGACTAAGCCCAAGAAATATGACCACATAACACCTACTCTTTTTTCTCTTCATTGGCTTCCAATCAAACACCGTCCTGATTACAAAATCCCACTACCAAGTTGTAAAGCATGGGTTTTAGTGACCAGCACGGGTTGGGACCAGCATGCTTGAGTGATGTTATAATTCCGTATCACCTGAGTAGGTCCCTGCTGTCTCAGTACATGTATCTTACTGTGCCTAAAATTTTAAGGCTTAAAACTGGCAGCAGAGCCAGGCCTTGGAGAGGCCTTCCTCACACTGTGTGGGAAGCAGAAAGTTGCACTGTATTGCACTCCCAGATGGACCTCAGTGCACCCCCAGTTGTCTCCTTATATCCCAATGTCTACATAGTATTTATGACTTTTTGTGCCCCCAAGATTGCAATTACACCCCTCTGTATTTTCTCCTGGCACCAGGACTGGATCGTGGGCACATTGGGGCTCATAAGTTTTGAGGAGCTTCATTATATGCTGGGGCTAAACCATTTAGTACTGCAAAAATAGTTAGGAGTTAGCAATCTAATCGGCTCACAAAAATAGTTAGGAGTTAGCAATCTAATCGGCTCACCAAAGAGGTATACATTAACAGTTTTCTGTATTGGTCCAGAATAGAAAAGGTCTGTCTTTCAAAATTAACAGATTGTTGTCTAGAATGTCTTATTATACAATGTATTTTCATATCCAAGTATTAAAGCAGGGCTCCACATTAACAGTTTCCCAGTTCCCCTCTCATAACCTTGCAATGATGGCCAACAACAAGCTATCATCTCTCACCATGGCAACCCAACAATTAAACAGCCTATTATCTTCTCCTGTCTTCCTTAGGACTACAACCGCACAACTTATATTTTCATCCGGAGGAAAAAAAAACTGACACTTCTGACATTATGAACCCCATATGTGAAATCCATGTTGCAACTACTCGATCTTAGCGAGTTTGTAATTCATGACTGCTGTAGACATTATATCTACGATCCACCCGCTATTGCGCTGTACGTGATTCTTTCACTGCCGCACATACTTCAGCAAGCGTTCTGATAGTTCTCAGCCCTGTCTTCAAGTGAACAGAACTCCTTACCAGCTACACGTTTTTTGTATAATGACCGTATTGTATTGCATCTGTTTGAGTAAGAGTATGGCGTCGATTTTGAGGCTGAATTGTACCGTCCTATTACTCAAACGACCTACAAGCATCAAGCAAGCTAGCTATCTAAGCAGCAAGTGTTCCCAAACGGAGCAGCCCCTCCAAAACAGAGTGCAGGAGATTGTTTGGTGTATTGGCACGCACTGTGACGGGACGATCTCGTTTTAGCATTTAGCTCGCTAAATTAGTTTTATCTCTAGCTAGCTGGCCAGCTAGATACCTTACATTCAACTTAGTTCGGTCGTTGTTGTTTTTGAGTAACACGTGAGTATCGGGCTATTCATGAGGTTATTTGGACAAACAGGCTAGCGCTTACGACAGGGTAAGCGCTATACATGCATTTTAGTTTCCACTCAAGCTTAAGGCTAACGGCTAAGAAATAACCTACACATCCTGCATTGGATATTATTTTATTGCTTCTAAAGTGTTATTGGCCCAAACAGAAGAACATAAAGTGTGGATGCACTTATATTGTAATATAATTGACAGTAATAAGTTATTTGACTTCACAGTCTGGCTGAAACAAATTCAAGTAAACAGTCTCTTGTCAGCAGTTCACCTTTGCAGGGGTTCAGGCTGTCAAAATACAATCAAAAACTAATGACTGGTTGCCCATCTAAGTGCCCACATGGAAAAGTAAGCATCGAGTGCTGTAAAGTGTTGCTTTCTTTCTTCTTTTGCTAGATCGTTGTCTAAACATATCTTTACTGACCATACATTCCATTATTTTACCTCTATGCTATTTTGTTGTTTTAATCACAAAATGTTCTACCACACCTATAATGTAGAGAGAATTCGACCGCTCCAAATTGTAGAATAAGTATATAATAACAATCACTATGCCTCTTCAGTTACAGTTAAAAAAAAAAAAACAATTTAGACCTGGGGTACATGACCATGCAACGCTAAATATCTATAATGTTGATGGAAGAGATTGTGTCAAACGTTGGAACGTGGAAACGCTGGTAAAATTATACTGGACATTGTCAAACGTCGCTTTCGTTTAAAAAATTTCAGCAATGATATCACAAACCATTGGGCTGTAGCCTTATAGGTTACAGCATTGCAGACAGCCACAGAATTTTATAAATTAATATGGGTTACCTTGCAAGTGCGGAAGAGCTTCCACCATTACGAACCGATACTAACGGGCTGATGCATTCGACTGATTCCAAGCAAAAATAACTTAATCAACATGCATTATTAGATTGTGCAAAGATAATATTTTTAGATTTGGGGGAAAAGCCGTCCATAATATGTTACTTTTTCGTGAAACAATCAACTGCATGGTTAGGTGGCACTAATCATTTTCGACGCTCTGCTTCCTTATTGACCTATTCCAAATACAATAATATACAAACATGAAATTAAAGTTAACCTAAACATTTGTGCTAATCAGACATCAATATTAAAGGTGATTTGTCGAGTCCCCTGGGTTTTATCCCCTGTCTCGTTCCATCTGATCCCTCTTTTTCATCATACAAGGAAAATACCGTGCCAGTTTCAAGACAGCAGTTAAACTAGCATAAAATAAAACAGATTCTGAGAATTCCGTAAGAGCGCTTTTTACTTTTATGTCATGTACTCACATTTCTGCGGCTTTTAAGTTTGCCAGTGGTTCCAGAGAGCGAGGTTGCTGGATGTGTAACGTACTGTTCAACACGTGAATTTCTTGCCCGACGCACACACCTTCCGCCCTCTGTCTGACTGGGAGCCTTGTCTTGATTTGTGTGATTTTGTGTGGTTTCACAAAACAAATTGCAAATTAATATGTGGCAACTGTGCAAGCCTTATTTCTGAAATTATCTTGCAGATACCCGAGGAAATTTATTAGTGATGTTTGATTGCATGTGATACATAAGATATTCTTTAAGTACATTTTTGGGGAGGGAAAAAAAAACTCGCTGCCACTTGTCACGTTCGGGTAGATCAGGTGCTGCAGTTAATACCAGACGCCGTTACGTTATGCCTCTAGAAGTGTGAGGTGTTACTGCCAAATATAGGCAAACTACCATTTGCTTCAGTGTCCAAGGGCCACTCACAGAAAGCTGCCATTTGGCAACTTAAATGTTATGCATCACCCCAAGTGCCAGCTCTCTCAGAATCTTGGGCATTGCACTATGCTAACCTTAAAGACTACACTTTAAAATATATTTTTTATACAGCTTTCCTTTGGATGTGTTAACAGATTATTAATACAATATAATCTGAAATGTCTGAGAATGAAAGAGAATGTGGGAAGAGGAGCTGTCAAAATACAGGCCAGGGTAGGTGACATTAGCCCACAGGTAGCTATCTAGTTTAAATCTACATTACTATACCCAAGTGGCAGTGAGACACAAGTTAGTTTTCCAAATATAATGCTCTTTATGCTGCACATTCAGTGGTTCTTTATAGCAAGTTTGCAGAATTTACTGTAGGTAGCATTCTTGAGACCTGTTTCATGAAGAAAAATCATCAAAGTTACTTTTCTTTCATTTAGGCAGTCAAAGTTGGCTGCCTGCTGACTGAATACATGTTATTTCTTCTTCATGAGGGCAAATTTGGGATTTGCCAATGTTCTCTGGTTAACTTAAGTTAGACTTATGATTAGGGTGACCAGATGCAAACAGATCAAATGTGGGACAAGTAGTTTGTGTGGGACAATGTGGGTCATGTTACCAACGCTGAGAGGTAACCTAAAACTTTGATATAATGTCTATCTAACTGAATAAGAAACATTTTGTATTCTGCCTTTCGGCTCGTTAACACCTATACTTTGTCCTCTAGTCAATTCCACAGCACACCAGTTAGGCCATAAAAGATACAGGCTACAGTTTTTGCTATATGAAAGATATGATGAGCACAGTGCTGTTTGTCATCCCAAAGGCACACTAATTTTGCAACATAACATGTCTAAATTGATAGACATCCGACATGCATTGGCCATTACAGGCCCATCAAAGGCAATTGTCCTTAAGCAAAGCAGCAGGCATCATGCAGCTCAAGTCTTTCAAATTATTCTCCTGAACAAATCCAACTACAACATAAATAAGGCACAAAATAAAATATTATATAAAATAAAACTAAATAAGACCTAGCATTGGGGTAAAGAATGCACATAAAAATAGGCAACTTATGATGTGCTGTGAAAAAAAATCGGACTACACAAGGCTTACAATATCTTCTTCACTATTCAAATGACAGCGTTTATATGCCGAATTCTCACTCAAAAAGCCCAAGAGAACTACACAGCACCTTGGCGAATTTCAATAAACGTTAACCCACACAAGACGCAGCTAACTTAGCTAATTTCAGCTAACGTTTGCCTACACAACACGCAAATCTCCGAGTGTGACAGTGAGAAATGTTTACGCTTACTCATTATTTATTCTTGACCCTGCATGGCATTTTATCTTGTTCACCATGGGCGTTCTCCAGCGTGACTTAGCTCCTCCCGCATTACCGAAACTAATCGGCAAGTCGTTGTCTTGTGAATAGAGTTGCAAGTAGGGGGGTTGGGTTTACGCTGTCCGGACGGTTGACTGTGGAATGTGCATAGCTGTATTTTTAACTTATTTTAGATTCTTTTCAAACGATAATTAGTTTTTTTCATTAGGTTTATTTAAAAGAAAACACTTTGAGGTTTCTGTCAATGCTAATATGATATTTATACACCAACGGGGTATGAAGCATTTAATCTATGTTCAAGATGAAACTGGGGGTAGAAAAATCTGCATCGGCGACGATGCAGCGGACTCCAGGCGGTTAAATAGAGTAAAAACTATGCCGCAATGGCATAAGCGGCTCATGTGCCGGGCGGGTAAAAGAACGCATCCAAGTGTTCTTATTTCTGACAATTAAAAACCAAATGACCAATGAAAATGCGGGACATTATCTCATTATGCAGGATGCAGGACAAAGGGTCAAAATCCTGTGCAGTACAACGCAAAGCGGGACACCTGGTCACCCTACATATGGTTAGTGTGACAGGGAGCAGAGTGAACCCAAATACAGACAGGACTCAAGACTCCGGAGGATTGGTTCAAAATAAAGTTGTCTTTACTGTAGACTTGCAGGATACAAATGGACTGTAGACAAAAGCACACACACACAAACACACACACACACACAAAGGGACATGCAGAACACAAGGGAATTATGTGGTCAACTCGGGAAGCAACAGCTGCATCCCTGACTAATAGGCTGATTGCAGTTGCCTGTTTCACTTCAAAAGGCATGAATGTTGTGAGTCAAATCCTCCACCTGTACCTATAAATTGTATGTCTACAGATGGTCAAGAATAACATGGGATGGCGGATGATGATAATTTTAATTATAGGTGCCAGGGTGGTAGCAGGTTTACAGTATAGCATCCATTTCATCATCTTCTCTTTCCTGATACCATACATACTAGGGATGGTAAGATTCACTGATTCGCATCGGTGCACCGGCATAAAAGTTCACGATGCGATTACCCCGATTAAAAAAGTGTGCACCGGATACAATTTGGGATGTCCTTGGGGTGCATTGTTTCTAACATCTTTGCATCAGTAAAATCCGATTTATTTAAATATAATTATGAGTAGAGGCCCTATGCCTTTATTATTTATAAATGTGACCAATAATTTGTATATAATATATAATAATTTTAATATATAATATATAATAATTTTATATTTAGATTGATTTTTCCTCTCTTATCTGTTTCTCAAGCACGCTCTCTCATCTCCACTACTGTCAGTGGCCAATTCTCGTCAAGTTTCTCGGCCAAGTCTCGCGCGAGTTGGAGGCGTGTCCGGGCGAGTCACAGATTAAGAAACAGCATAAATGAGATGCTTACTGAGTTGCAGTACTAGAGAAACAAATATGTGAAGTAAAAATGGCACTTTTCTAGTTAATTTATGATTTGCTGTCTGCTTAAGAAGAACCAAAGAAATAAAATCAGAACTATCTGTACCATAATGAATTGCATAGCATCATATTCTTTTGCATCGCATCGTATCACGTTGAATCACATCGTGTTGAATCAAATGATGTTGAATCGCACTGGATCACAATAGGGGTGAATCGCATTAGGGGTGAATCGAAGTAGTTGCTTCATATGTGTCTTTAATGTATCGGATCGTTGGCAATGCATCGAAATGTGTATGGCATCGGTCTCAGTGATGGAAATGCACATCCCTATGAAGCACTATGAGGGTAGAGCGAAAGGTGACCGAGCGGTAAGACTTTGAAAAATGAACTGAAGTCAATGGGAGGATGGAGGGATGAGTGAACGACAAAAAGACGAGTGTGGGTCACTATGGCTTTCAATGAGTGTTGGGTGGCATGACGTGAGTTAGCATGTGAGGTACTGTGACTGTAGGCCAAAAAGTGACACGCGGTAAGACATTGAAAAATGAACTGAAGTCAATGGGAGGATGGAGGGATGAATGAACGACAAAAAGAGGAGTGCGGGTCAGTATGGTTTTCAATGAGTGTTGGGTGGCATGACCTGAGACAGCATGTGAGGTACTGTGACTGTAGGCCGAAAGGTGACCGAGCGATAAGACTTTGAAAAATGAATTGAAGTCAATGGGAGGATGGAAGGATGAGTGAATGACAAAAAGACGAGTGCGGGTCAGTATGGCTTTCAATGAGTGATGGGTGGCATGACCTGAAGCAGCATATGTGGTACAGTGGTTGTCGGGCCAAAGGTGACTGAGTGGTAAGACTTTGAAAAATGAATTGAAGTCGATGGGAGGATGGAGGGATGAATAAACGAGTAAAAGACGAGTGCGGGTCAGTATGGGTTTCAATGAGTGTTTGGTGGCATGACCTGAGGCAGCATATGTGGTACTGTGACCGTAGGCCGAAAGGTGACCGAGCGGTAAGACATTGAAAAATGAACTGAAGTCAATGGGAGGATGGAGGGATGAGTGAACGACAAAAAGACGAGTGCAGGTCAGTATGGGTTTCAATGAGTGTTGGGTGGCATGACATGAGCCAGCATGTGAGGTACTGTGACCATTGGCTAAAAGGTGACCGAGCGGTAAGACTTTGAAAAATGAATTGAAGTCAATGGCAGGATGGAGGGATGAATAAATGAGTAAAAAAACTGATTAAAAAAATGACAAACAGAGGAGTGCGGGACAAGACGGTCTTGGATGAGTGTTGGGTGATTTGTCCTGAGGCAACATGTGAGGTATGGTGGTGTGGGGTGAAAAGTGAGCGAGTGGGATGCAGAGGCGGAGCTAGACATTGGGAACATCCAGGGCTTAGCCGAGTAACACACACAGCATTGCTAGGGGGGTCCGGGGGCATGCTCCCCTGGAAGAAATTTTTGAAAAATAACCCTTTAAATAATGACCTCTGGTGAACTTTGTGGTTACTAATGGATGAATTGAAATTGAAAAAATGTGAGACTAACCCTTAACAAATTCAACATATCTAAATAGCACTGCAGTGAAAGACCTTGGCTTGCTGTAGAGGGGCTTATAGGAGGATATCAGATTTTTGCATTTTGGAAGTGGTGATGAATCAGATTCATCATATGTAAATTCCATTCCATTTTTGACTAGAACAATGACTAAACAGGTACGTTTGTAAGTGCAAGGCATTCCTCATATATATAATATACATATAATACATATAATAGTGTAGTAGCCTATAAGAGTGCATTCAAGAATGAGCTCTAAATGTCAAATAAACTTTAGTTAGATATAGGTATTCTTTTAGCTGTAGTGGTGTTAAAACAGAAATAATTTAGAATATGTACTTATGTATTTAAATATTATTCATTTCATGTATTGATAGGGTGCGTTCAGACATAACGTCTTTTTTTTCACAAGAAAAGTTGAGCAGGGCGCTTTTTCAATTTGAAAAACCAATGGCAGCATTTTTTCCCCGAGAAAAGAAGTTGACAGTGTCTTTTGTTGCCATAGCAACATGAGCTAATCTAGAGTTGAAGTTAGCTTACATGCTAGTTTTTCTAACGACTGAAATAAACACACACTGACTGACCAAAAACTCTGGGACATGTCCAGTTTTACTGCACAAATGAATGTGGTGATACAGTATAACTCTCATGTCATACAGCTCACTGTGCTCAAAAACGATCATAATAAGTTTCTCCACCACTACAGTCTCAATTTCTGCCGGGAGTTATGGAATACCAAGGTCTCACTACCCAGCCAAAGATCTCAACCCTCTCTGACTCAGGCGTCAAAAAGAGCGCTTGACGTAGGGAGTTTTTCTCAAAGTTGAACTTTTTTTCAACTTTAAAAAGACGCCCTGGGATGCTGAAAAAGACGTCGCTCTGGACTTTTTTGAAAACAGGGTCTATAAGATCATAACATAAAACAAAAGCTGGCAGCTTTTAAAAAGACGTCAAGTCTGAACACAGCCAAAATCTGAACAGCAGCGAGGTGGCTACAGCTACGTTTGCCCCAACTCAGCTGTGAAATCAAATCACCAACCTGAAACAACACTTGATGGTATTGTCTTCTTGAAAAACTGTATAATATCCATATTGGTCGTCTTCTTGAAAAGCTTTCTAATAGCCTACTCTAATAGCCTACTAGCCGACTTCTGACACTCAGGTCAATGGCTTTTTGGGATGTATAAACTCATGAATATTCATGAGCACAGTGACAAATCCCCCTTTTAAGAGACCTGTAGTCTAGATGGCGATGTTTCCCAGAACTTTGTTTGGTCTCATTAAAGAAACCGATGGGAATATTCTATCAGAAATGAAATGATAGTCATCATCATTTTGAAAGCTTAAGAAAGATTCAGGGCTTTTGAAAAAACATTCGGGGCTTAAGCCTCGAAAGCCACCCCCTGGCTCCGTCCATGGTGGGACGGCCATGAAGGGTGAGGGGGGTGATTTTGAAAATGAATGGGAGTCTATGGGAAAAAAGGGATGAAAAAACGACAAAAACCAGAGAACGAGTGCGGGTACGGCTTAGCTGTATACAAGCAACCCGATCGGGGTCAGACCGGACGGGTTACAGTTGGTTTGGGGAGGATATGTCGAAAACTGTGGGAGGAGAAGCATCCCCAAATTTGGTGGAATAAGAAGAAGAAGAAGAAGAACTAGAAAAATGCAATTCCTGAAGAAAATGCAGAGTGTGCTTGCAACCCGGCAGCGAAAACGTGGTAACGTATATGAGACGATCGCTAGGATGTGGCTAAGTGGTTGCTAGTCTGTTGCTAGGTGGTTGCCAGGGCATTACTAGGTGGTTGCTAGGCTGTTGCTAGGTGGTTGCTAAGGTATGTAAGGTGGTTGCTAGGGTGTTGCTAGGTGGTTACTAGGGCGTTGCTAGATGGTTACTAAGGTATATGATTTGGTTGCTAGTGCGTTGTTGGGTGGTTGCTAGGGTGTTGCTAAGTGGTTGCTAGGGGGTTGCTAGGGTAAACAATATGGTCGCTGGGGCATTGCTAGGGCGTTGCTGAGTGGTTGCCAAAGTGTTGCTAAGTGGATGCCACTTGGTTGCTAGGGTGTTGCTGGGTGGTTGCCAGGGTGTTGCTAAGTGGTTGCTAGGGTAAACAATATGGTCTCTGGGCGTTGCTAGGGCGTTGCTGGGTGGTTGCCAAAGTGTTTCTAAGTGGTTGCTAGTTGGTTGCTAGGGTGTTACTATGCGGTTGCTAGTGTGTTACTAAGTGGTTGCTAGGCGGTTGCTAGGGTAAACAATATGGTTGCTGTGCGTTGCAAGGGCATTGCTAAGTGGTTGCTAGGTGGTTGCTAGGGTGTTGCTAGGCGGTTGCTAGTGTGTTACTAAGTGGTTGCTAGGGTAAACAATATGGTTGCTAAGGACTCACCCATCTTTGGTGAGTGTTGGGTCACATGACCCAAAGCAGCATATCAGGTCCTGTGGCTATTGGTCAAATGGTGGCCAAGTGGTAAGACTTTGAAAAATTAATTGAAGTCAATGGGAGGATGGAGGGATGAATAAACGAGTAAAAGATGAGTGTGGGTCAGTATGGCTTTCAATGAGTGTTGGGTGGCATGACCTGAGCCAGCATGTGAGGTAATGTGACCGTAGGCCGAAAGGTGATTGAACGGTAAGACTTTGAAAAATGAATTGAAGTCAATGGGAGGATGGAGGGATGAGTGAACGACAAAAAGACGAGTGTGGGTCAGTATGGCTTTCAATGACTGATGAGTGATTTGACCTGAAGCATGTGGTACGGTGGTTGTTGGGCCAAAGGCGACTGAGTGGTAAGACTTTGAAAAATGAATTCAAGTCAATGGAAGGATGGAGAGATGAATAAACGAGTAAAAGACGAGTGCGGGTCAGTATGGGTTTCAATGAGTACTTGGTGGCATGACCTGAGGCAGCATGTGTGGTACTGTGACCGTAGGCCGAAAGGTGACCGAGCGGTAAGACTTTGAAAAATGAATTGAAGTCAATGGGAGGATGGAGGGATGAATAAATGAGTAAAAAAACTGATTAAAAAAATGACAAAAAGACGAGTGTGGGTCAAAACGGTCTTGGATGAGTGTTGGGTGAGTTGTCCCGAGGCAACATGTGAGGTAGAGTGGCTCTGGGGTGAAAAGTGAGCGAGTGGGAAGGCCATGAAGGGTGAGGGGGGTGATTTTGAAAATGAATGGGAGTCTTTGGGAAAAAAGGGATGAAAAAACGAAAAAGAATACACACACTAAAAAGAATAAAACTATTGGATAACAATAGTTTGCTTGCAACGCTTCGCATTGCAAGCACACTAATAAAAAAGATTTGATATAATCTCGGACCTCCTTCTTACTGCAGCTACCCACGCCATCCGGCGTCTTCTCGTCATCTCCTCGATCTGCTTCCCTTTGTGTTTTTTCCACGTAGGAAAGGCGAAAAAACATATTCCATTGTCCAGTTTTCTCCCTGAACGATGGTGTGACCTGCTATGGCAGTTCTTGATGCAGCAGCACTGACCTACCATGGCGACGTTTTTCAGAATCACGACAGAAAATCAAAACACAGCCTCCAGCTGACAAACAGAAAGGCAGCAGGATCCTCACAAGATGGTGCGTAAACAAAATTCAGCACAGTGTGACATCAACTTCAGGAAGTGATAACCGTAGTTTGACATGCGCTGGGAAAACTTTAAAGTGGACATGAAACACTAGATGTAGTTAGCATAATTTACAAGATGGATTCCCACTCTAAAAATCCTTATAGTTTTAACACTGTCAGTGAAACTGGATTAAACATAAGTAACCTCAGTTACATTTTTGAAACAAGTGTAGCGCCATCTTGTCTTGGTGTAGAATGTGACATCATGAGTTTGGTTGTCTTGGAAATCCTACATTAGTTCACATTAGCTAACTAGTGACAGTGTTCCGTCTTCTCTACAACCCTTTATGTAAATTGATGGGCAATGTAACTCCCTGTACAATCATCACGCAGACGACACTGGACTGGCTTCGTCTTCCTTTAATGACAATTGCAGATTGGGTGAAACTAAACACAGTCATAATGATTATAAACACACTTCAATAAACATTAGCAACCACTACATCTGTGCCTGACCTTCAGTAATACAAACGAACTGTAACTTAACTCAATTATGTTATTCATCAAATAACTGAAAACATGTTTCGTAAAATATCTAAAACATACCAATGATGCTTGTATTAAGCTTGAACGTGAGCAAATTAACTCATGTTTGAACGAAGGTGACCGTTATTGAGTTTTTGTTGAATTGTTACCAATGACAACAATTGTAGCCCATTGCCACGGAAACAATTGTAGCTGCTTGCCGCGGGGAAAAACAACTCTAACGTGGGAAACTAAATACAGAGAACACACTCCCTGCCTGGTATCTCTAGATACCACCATTTAACCTACAACATCTTAAACTCTTTAGGTAACTATCTTACATTTATTCATCAAGTGACAGGAGGAGGACTAGCTCTGTCACTGGCCTCAGGAGCATTTTGGTTCCACCTTGAGCAGCCATCTTGACTTCCACCTTTCTGACCCTTCCATCTTTACTAATGCGTCCCCCAGGCCATTGGTTTCGCTTGGTTTGGTTGTCTTTGATGAGGACGATGCTTCCTTCTGTTAGGTTAGGTCTACCCGAGTGCCATTTCTTTCGTGTCTGGAGGGTAGACAGGTACTGGGTATGCCATCGGTTCCAAAAAGTATTGGCAAGGCTCTACACCTGTCTCCTCTGGCTTTTGTCCAAGGCATTACGATTGAAGTCACCAGGAGGAGTGAGGCAAGGACCAGTTTTCTGGGTCACAGGGGTAAGGGTTGAATTTCCACACATAGCTGCAATCTGTAAGAAACCTGTTCACCTTGCCCTCATCGATGTTAGAGGGGATCTGCAGCTCAAGGCTGGCGCCAATGAAGTTGGTCCCACGGTCTGAGTATAGCAGTTTAATTGGTCTGCAGAGGGCGGTGAATCTTCTCAATGCATTAATGAAGAAGTGTCCATAGACTGATTTCAATGTGGATGGCTTGGACACTCAAATAGCAGAATAAGACTGCCCATTTTTTGCTGTTGGTGGAGGCACCTCTTGTGCATTGTGAGTAGGGATGGGAATTGATAAGATTTTGATACCAATGCCATTATCTATTCTGCTTATTGGTCCGATTCTTTATCAATTCTATTCCTAATCAATTTTCTGTGTGGAAAAAAAGTAGGCCTACACAGGTTCAGTGTCAACACAGATGTTTTACTATCCGAGTCTGAACAGTGGAGAATGTCTGCCTAATGACATTTGAACATGTTAAAATTGCAATGCTCCTTTTCTTAAAAGGACATAACTTGGAAAACAAATATAAAACTGACTGATAATTCTACCTAGCTAACTAAAACTGCAAGGCAAGTTGGCAACAGCCACCAACACTGCAGCAATGCCCATATGGTTTGCGCCGTTTATGGCTGTTCCAACCAGTCAAATCCCGGGGGGACCTAGGGCTACTTTGGAGTCCCGAAAATAGTTGTACACAAAGGGGAGAAGTTTAAACACACAGAAATGGCAGCAGACATGGATCAAAAAACCTCCGTCTTAAGTCTGGTGGAGCAGAGTCCGACAATGCTCGTGTATGTGTCAGGGGTCACCAACGCTGGCCCCGCTACCCCAGCACAGGTTCCCCCTAATGGATCCGCCCGCCACAGACAACCAGGACACCGGAGTTGCAGGTAATAACTTTATTAAACTCTTAATAAAAACACAGTTCGTAGGTGGGACGGCTTACACCCTGCAGACCTCCCCTCTAAACCCCCTCCTGCGGCGGCTCTTCCCTCTTCCTGGCCTCTCCCACGAGGGCCCAGCACCAGGAGCGAGACCCCCCCCCCCCGACACCACAAGCCTGAGCACACCGCAGGTCAGGATCCCCCATGCACGCGCACACACCACATAGTGACCACTCCGACTCGTCTCCCACGCCGGCCCCCACGACAGAGGCCAGACCCCTCAGCCACCCGGGGGGGGAGGTCCACCCACGCACACAGCCTCGCTTGCGCCCCAAAATAAAAACCCAAAAGAAAAAGGGCGGGGTGCTGCTGGTGCACACACACCGCGGTAACACCGCCAGTCACATCCCTTACTGCACAGGGGCACCGCCCCATCCCGCCTCCTGCCCAGCCTGGGGCTCTGCTGCTCCGCCGCTCTCCCGAGTCTCATCCCCTTCTCTTTCCCGAGCCGACCTCCGCTGCACTGCCTGCTCCGTTATTCAACCCAGGGAGATGTCCAGGTCCGCAGCACTCCGCCGTCACTCACGCTTCCTCGCACGCTATAAAATAAAAGGAAATCCCTTCCCGGGATTTCCTCCCCAAATCAAACCAAAAAAACGAAAGCAAACAACCTCATTAAACCAAAATATCAAAAAAAAGAAAACCCGGCTGAAACGTCCAACAAAACAATCAATAAAGAACAACGAAAAAAATTCCCCTACCCCCACAACAACAAACCAGCAGAGCATTCCCTCTCCTGTGCCGTCCGAACCCCATCTGCCTAAATTGCCACCTTCTTATACCTGCAACTCCCGCTAATGACAATTCAGAACAGCCGCGAGCCTCGTCAGCTCGGCGGAGGCAATCATTCAATAATCCCCGGCTCAACAACGCACCCGCGGTTCCCAATTAACATCATGAACGGAGGCTCAACACGGCGGCCGCTGTCAGATTACCTCCTGACATATACATAGGGTTGCCACCTTTGATTTGTGAAAAACCGGGACACTCGGATGAATTTTTTTTTTTGGGGGGGGTTAAACCATATTTGCAAATATACTATGTTAACATGACACTCAACTAATTTTTTCTTTCCCCCTCCACCCCCAGGTCAACGAAAAGATCTCCGCGTGCCTGGCTGACATCTCCAGATGGATGGCCTCCAACCACCTCAAGCTCAACCTGGACAAGACCGATCTGCTGCTTATCCCGGCCAGGACCTCTCCTCTTCAAGAGCTCTCAGTTACTGTTGACGGCACCACAGTAACTTCCTCCACTTCGGTGAAGAGCCTGGGCGTCACCCTCGACAACAGGCTGGACTTCACCGACTACATCTCCCAGACGGCACGCTCCTGTCGATTCCTCCTCTACAACATCAGGAGGATTCGCCCTTTCTGACCACCTACTCCACCCAGCTGCTCGTCCAGGCCACTGTGCTCTCCCGCTTGGACTACTGTAACGCCCTCCTCGCAGGCCTCCCAGCCTGCACCATTCAGCCGCTGCAGCTCATCCAAAACGCAGCTGCTAGGCTGATCTACAATCTCCCCAAGTTCTCCCGTCACCCCCTACTGAGATCCCTCCACTGGCTCCCAATCGCAGCCAGGATCCGCTTCAAGACCCTGACTCTCACCTTTTCCGCTGCAAGAAAGACTGCCCCGACCTACCTCCAGGACCTCATCCTGCCCTACGCACCCGCTCGTCAACTCCGCTCTGCTACATCCGGACGCCTCGCTCCACCCACCAATAGTACGAAAGGCCCACGCTCCTCACAACGACGCTTCTCCATCCATCATCGCCCCCAGTGGTGGAATAAACTCCCCACCCCCTAAGAACAACTCCATCAATCCAACCCTTCAGACGTGCGCTGAAGACACACCTCTTCAGACTCTACCTGGACTGATACCTCCCTCTTCGACCTTGTAACTTTGATGTTGTGAATCTGACTCCTGCCTTGTACTTGTTGCTCACTTGTCTAGGTAGTATAGCGGTACTCCATTTTTCTTTCTGTAATTGTATTTGAGATGCAATCCTAGTTCAGATTAGTTGGCTCGCGTCACTGACCTTGCGCTCAGCTTCAGCACTATTTGCATTATATGACCTTTACACATCTTGCTCTTGTGCCTGTTGTTTGCTCACTATTTGCACTTTTGTACGTCGCTTTGGATAAAAGCGTCTGCCAAATGAATAAATGTAAATGTAAATGTAACAGTTGTAGGACTCCCAATTGTCTCTCTTACCTATATTTGTCCTGACGCAGACGCACTCCCTGACGCAGTTGCACTCACTCTGTGAACTCCTTTGTCTGCTGCTGTCCCTTTCTACATTAAATACAAATTTTTTACTTTAACGTGTAAACATATACTGTCTAATTATAGTTTATTATAAAATCTAATCATATGTCCGAAGGTATACTCCCTTTAGGAATGAAAACATGACTAGATATATTATAATCAGGGTTGGGAGGGTTACTTTTAATATGTATTACTTTCTGAACACTGTGTTTTTAATTTTTAAATGTATGTAAGTAAAAGTGTGAATGTGGCATAGACTGGTTGGGTGATTCTCATGAACTATGTCCAAGTGATGTCAAAATCTATATAGCTAAACTAAATCTAAATAGCTAATTTTTTTTACTGCAATACATAAAATAGTCTATATTTTTTTAATTATGATAAAATTTCACATGAAAAAAAACATGTAAAGCATTTTATTAAAGTTTTATAAGGACGTGCACCAGTATAACTCTCATTACTGATATGTTTTATGATAAAGGAAAAAGTAATTAAAAGGTCTATTTTACTGAACTTTACACATTTAGACAAACAGGTGCACGAAATGATCACAAGAGTACATTAAAAGTAGTTTTCAAAATATTTTAATATGGTTTTTAAATAATATTTCTCTCATTACTGAAATACAGAAGCCATGGATGGAATCTGAAGAATGTTCTTAATGGTGTTTTAAAGAATGTTATCCGACTAACGTTCTGAAGGGTTATTTTTAGAATGTTCACTTAGCATTGTTGTGGCTAACATTTTGGCACCCCCATGTTAAGTCTACGGGCTTCTTCAGAATTGTAAATGTTACTTCAAAAACTGCACATTACATGAAAACATGAGTTAGAAAAGGCACGAGCCACCCTAAATACATTGTGGGTGAGAAAGGAGTAGCTTAACAATTTAATGTATAATATGCGTAGTGTAAAATTGGAGTAATCACAGTTTTGAACATGTGAAATTTCACTTGTTTTGTCACTATATGTACTCGCTAGTTAGCTTTAATACTATACCTACTAGCCTACTAGCTAGCTGAATAGCTAATCCAGCGCAGCCAAACTATGTAAGATAGCAGCTAGCGATCAATATTAGCTTAAATAAAGAGAAAGAGAACTTCAAGATGCTTTTCAGGTTAGAGGTTGACTCTTTTGAAGTGGATAGCAGTTTGGTTGCTGGTAAACACAGCTTGCATGTTATGTTATGTTGCGACCTTTGCTAAATTTGAAAGTAAAATGGTCCTGGTATTTCCATGACAAACAGGTTGCGCTGGTTGCTTTCTGTCTCACTCTCCATTCTACTGTCTTGTGAGTCAGGCAGGCTGCGCACTTTTTTCTTCTTTTTTTGTGAGGGGCATATGGGAGATACAACCTGGGAGTTGCCTATCATTGGATAGATTTTCCAACTGAATAGACATTAAATGAAAAAATAAATTAAATTAAATGAAAAAAAATCCAATGTAATCCCTTCAGTAATCTAAATATTTTTAAAATGTAACTGTAATTTGATTACCATCAATCTAAATGGTAACTGTAATGGAATACAATTACTCATATTTTGTATTTTAAATACGTAACACCGTTACATGTATTCTGTTACTCCCCAACCCTGATTATAACAGATTATGAACAACTTTTTAACTTATGAATTTAGGCAACCTAACACTGACATTTCTCATCTCTTTTTCCATGTGTATTTTTCATCCCCTTTTCTCATCCCTCAGCCAATCGTTGCTGTGTTTTACCCGTTTTTACCCGTTTACGGACACAGGATTGGGTGTGTAAACATAACCAGGAAGAAATCAGAATAGCAGTAGAAGGAAACCAAATGAGGTTTTATTTCAAACTATGAAATTCTAAATTAGAAGTACATTTTCACAAAAAACGGTACAATTCGTGTCCCGAGAGAGAATATTAATTTTTTGGGACAGTCACTCAAAAAAGAACAATCCCAGGAAAACTGGGATGGGTGACAACCCTATGTATGCAGCGACCACTTTGTGAAAGGTAAGGCTAAAGTCATTTTGCTACCTACATAGCTAGCTAAAACTTACAAAAAATACAGACCAGGGTGGTGATATTGCAGGAAACAGCTAGCTACATCTGCAAAACTCCTAATACTTATTACACATCCCACAGTACTGATTGTGTTGCGTCTGTGGGAAGGTAACATTCAATTCCTAACAATCTGGTTTGCAAAGGTTCTTTTTTTCTTGAAGTTAGTATAGCTGCATAAGTTAGTATATCACAGATGTAGCTAGTTATGTTTCCTGCGATATCACCACCGTGGTCTGTATTTTTTGTTAGCCTTACCTTTCACTAAGTGGTCACTGCTTACACAAGCATTGTTGGACTCCGCTCCACCAGACTTAAGATGGCGGTTTTTGATCCATGTCTGCCGCTGCTTCTGTGTGAGTTTTTTAAACTTCTCCCCTTTGTGTACAACTATTTTCAGGACACTATAGTAGCCCTTGTTTTTTTCCCGATTTGATTTGTTGGAACAGCCATAAACAGCGCAAACCATATAGGCATTGCTGCAGTGTTGGTGGTTGTTGCCAACTTGCCTCAGAACCTGCCTCCAGTTGCCAGGCCTATGCAAAGAACTATGCGCAACTGCCAGAAAAACATGCTGGCATTGATAAAAGGAATCGATAACCTTGGAGACATACGATTCCAATGGATCGGACAATTTGGAATTGGTTCTCAACTGGAACCGGTTCTCGATTCCCATCCCTAGTCGTGAGTAGACTGACCATGGCCCAAACACATCTACATCGACGTATGTAAAAGGAGGTTCAATGCTGAGATGTTCTGCAGGTAAGTCAGCCATTTGTTGCACTTCACAGGAGCCACAGAGCTTACGGCAAGTTACACATCTGAAAATGAGGCTGCTGACACACCTTTTGGCCCCAGTTATCCAAAAGCCAGCAGAGCGGATGGCACCCTCAGTGAAGAGACACCCCTGGTATTGTGCTTGCTCATGGTAATGGCAGATAAGAAGAGTGACAATATGATGGCGCACAGGCAGTATGATGTTTCTCCTCATATCTGATTTCCGCTTCCTTGATGTGACCGCCAACTGTGATAAGGCCATTTCCATCAACAAAGGGACTCAGGGTTTTGAGGGTACTGTCTTTTGGCATGGGTCTTTGGTCCTTCAGGAATTGGAGCTCTTTTGCATATGCTTCTTCTTGCACTGAGCGTATGTGTTCTGGGCTTTCGTGAGTGTTTTCACCGTGTGACTTGTTTCACAGTGGTGCCAGCACTTGCATTGATCAGAACCGCTTTCGACGTTCTTCTTGAAGAGGCAGCATATGTGAAGGAGACAAGCAACAGCAGACATAAGTGATCTCCAGTTAGAAAAGTGCTCAAAGCATTGAGATTCAAGTTGATTGTCTTTTACTGATGTACTCAGTGTGGACACTAGGGGACGGACATCTATATCCTGTTCTGGATCCACCAGTTCAAAGGTGTCGTCTTTGTTGAGTGTCTGCTCTGGTTGTGACAAGAATGAGGGTCCCTTGAGCCACATGGTATCCTGCAGACGGGCTGCAGGGATGAATCTTGTTGCGTGATCAGCAGGGTTGTTTTCTGTGGAGACGAAGTGCCACTGACCAGGGTTGGTGGATCTCCTGATCCTTTGAACTCTGTTGTTCATGAAGATGTAGAAGTGCCACTTTTCATTGTGAATGTAGCCCAAAACCACCTTGCTATCTGTGAAGAAGCTAATGCTGTCGAGCTGGATGTCTAACTCAGAGGTAATTAACTCTGCTATATTGATGGCCAACACAGCGGCACATAGCTCTAGTCGTGGGATGGTCTATTCTGGTCAGGGGGCTAACTTGGCTTTCCCTAAGACAAAGCCTACGTCACTGCTTCCATTGGACTCAAGAGTCTTCAAGTAGGCCACTGCGGCTATTGCCTTGATGGAGGCATCTGAAAAGACACACAGTTCTCTGCGACAAGCTGCAGGAGGAGAAACTTGTGTGTATGGCCTTGGTACCTGCAGGTTTTGGAGAGCTTGCAGAGAGTCTCTCCATATTTCCCATAGCTGCTGTTTCTCAGGAGGTAGAGGTGTATCCCAGTCAGGAGAGTCGATCGTCAGGTCTCTGAGAATGTTTTTTCCTTGCATTATGACAGGGGCGTCAAACCCCAAAGGGTTGTACAAACTGTTAACTGTGGACAGGACTCCATGACGAGTGAAAGGTCTTTCCTCATCAGAGACATGGTAAGTAAATGTGTCAGTCTTAAAATTCCAGCTGACGCCTAGATTGCGTTGCATAGGGAGGGAGTGTAGGTACAGTGCCATCCACGGATAGATTCGTTCATTTTATTTCTTCAACTTTTACGGACAGTAACACATAAATTGCTTTAATGTGATACGTGATCTCACGGGAAGTGATGTTGCAGTTTCACGACCTCTCACCCAACCAAGGACAGCTACAGTAAACAGGAAATGCCCCCCCCGCACGCAGCGATGTTAGTAAAAACCAGGTGCATTCCTTTGCTCTCTCTCTTGCTCCGTATGTCCGAAGAAGAAGGACGTACTTCTTGCTCTCTTGCGCCAGACATCCTAACAAGACAGACATATCTCTCTTGCTCCCCGCATCCGAAGAAGCGGTGGACGCACCTCACACTCTCCCGAAGGCCGCACCACACGGACGGGACACGGACAGCCGAGCTAAAGGCCCTGTCCTGGCTTAGATTCTCCAAGCTAGCGACGCATTGCTAGCGGAGATCAGTAAAGCAAGAGCCGACTTTCAGCACCAGCAATCAGAGCAGTGCAAACTCGCTACCAGCCAGAGACAAAGGTGCGACCAGATCCACCCCAACGTGTCTCCCGAAAGAAACCCTCATCCAGACCGAACCAGACCAGCCCTGGCCCCCCGACGACGGAACCGCCAGCGAAACCACCCACGGAACCGCAAGATTTGGACCTCATTTCATGAGCTACAGTAGGCTGTTATCTCTGGGCATAGGACATTGCATAGCTAAACAACCGATTGTTAGCTACATTGATGAATGTTGTACATCTGTGTGTTTCAGATCGTTACGAGTAATGTAACTAGCTATGTTTCGTTGTTCCGAACTGATTTGTCACATACTATTCACTGCACAGAGTTAGTTAAGATACCTCACAGAGACATAGGGTCTTTGCATGTGCATCCTCTTGCTAACCCTGGAACCTGCTTTTAATCTGCACAAAATAACCCTGCCGTTATCAGTCGTCCGAACATATCCTGTACCAGACAGACGTTATGTTCGCTCACACATGCAACTCAAACCCCCCGCCACACACGTGTTCCTTTGTTCTCTTTGAACACGTGTGTTCAGCAAGCACGCACAGCACACGTGCATGCGCAGCACACGCACGACTCAGAACAAAGGAACACACACCCTATGACACGCTCACACACTAGCGCAAGACATTCACTCAAATCTACACATAAGTGTAAATACATACATGTTTCACTCACTGTACATATGACATGTGTGCCTTGATGTTATATCTCAATAAATGCATTATTTTTCACAATGTTGTCTGTTGTAATATTACATGTGGAATGAATATCGCCAATCTCTGCTGCTCAGAATTCTAAATACCCTCACCTCTTAGTTGAATCATCAGTGTTATTTGTTTAGTTAGCTAAATAGATAATATTGTGATTTGATTAAGATTAACTGTTGATGTGGTAATTTCGATTACGATTATTAATTATTAATTCCAAATTAAGTTAAGTTCCAAATTAATAGTTTAGTATATTTTATGAGACTGATATATGAAACTGAGACTGATATTTTATTTTAACCACTATGGTAGACGCCATATCCTGTATGGCACCTCCATGTGTTTAATTTAATTATTCCTTACATAATTGGTGCCCCATGTGAGGAAGACTAATCGTAGGCATGGTTCCCTACAGGAGTCTGTGCCTAGATCCAGATCTTTGAGGTCACTGGCATGGTCATCGGTGGGGAACGCTGCCATGACGGCTGCGTTGTTTCAGGCTATCTTGTGCAGCTTGAGGTTAGAGCATGCTAGCATCTCCTGTGTTCTTTTCAGCAGGTTGATGGCACTTTCAGCAGTTGGAAAAGATTTAAGACCATCATCAACATAGAAGTTTCTCTCAACAAACTTCCTGGCATCTTCTCCAAAGGTCTCCTCTTCTTCCTGTGCTGCTTTTCTGAGACCGAAGATAGCCACAGCTGGGGAGTGGCTGTTGCCAAACACATCTGTCATCCTATGCTCAATGACGTCTTTGTTGGGGTTGTTGTCTTGATACCACAGAAAACGTAAGAAGTTCCTGTGGTCTGGTCTGACTACAAAGCAGTGGAACATCTGCTGGATGTCTGCGGTGACAGCAACAGAGTCTTGGCGGAAAAGGATGAGCACACTGAGGAGGCTATTGTTTAGGTCTGGGCCTGTCAGGAGGACATTGTTCAAGGAAACACCGTTGTGCTGGGCGCTGGAGTCAAAGACCACTCGGATCTGTCCAGGTTTCTTCGGGTCGAGCGCTTGAGCTTTGTTGTTGGGTAGACAACATCTGGGTGTCTTAAAGGGCAGAGAAGCTGTCCAGCTATTATCTTTATCTTTGTAGAAGCCTTGTTCCATGATCCTCAAAAAAGCCATGTCCTCAAACGAAGGGGCTATTTTGTCATTGTTTTTCGTCCTGTCAAAGACACCACACCCTGAATGCAGGTTGTCTGCATCGCAGAGGTGGTTTTCAGGATGGACAGGAGAGCTGAAACACCAGGGTCTGTTGGTGTCATACTTTTCCTTAATGACATAGTGGTTTGGACATGGCTTGAAGAGGGATTGCCATCCATTCTATAGCGTGTTGGTGTAAAAGGTGCTCGTCTCGGGCTTGGACCTCTCCAAGGCAGACATTGCCGACTATTACCCACCCCAACATCAGCAACATGATGGGAGCCTGTGGGTGTAGATCTGAGATTTGCTTTGCGATTGGCTGGAGATGAGTGTGATGAAGAGCTGCTTTGGGGGTGGGAATCTCTGACCACTCATTGGGAATTTCACTGCACTCTGAGTGTAAGCAGGGTGAGAGTGACTTCTCCGTCCATTGATTCAACCTGAAAGCCATGTACTCTTCTCCCTGCCGTCTCCACAACACCAGCACACATTTTGAGTGAGTATGGGGCACTGTTGCCTTCTATTTGGAAAAGGTTGAAAAACTCTGATCTCACCAATGACTGGTTACTTTGGTCATCCAGGATGGCATATAGCTTGATTGCTTTCTCGCGTTGACCAATGGGGAAGACTTTAACTAAACAAATCTTGGAGCAGGATCTGCCTGCGAGGTCTCTGCCACAAACCTCAGTGCATTTTTCCCTCACAGAAGTCTCTGGAGTGACGCTGTCTCCCTCCCTGCCATACTCAAGCACAGCAGTGGACGTCTCTGAGGGCTGTCTTGTGGGCCCTGGGTGTAAAGCTGAATGATGTCTGTCACTATTGCACTCTGAGCACTTCACCTCTTTCTCACAGTTCTTTGCGAGGTGCGACGTTGAAGCACAGCAGCGGAAACAGATGCCATTTTGTTTGAGAAAGGCCTTCCTCTCTTCCAGAGGCTTCTGTCTGAATCCATGAAACTTAAAAAGGGGGTGAGGTTTGTTATGTATGGGGCACAGTTTCGCTGGATCTCCAACCTTTGACTGCACAGCAGCATCAAATGATGAGTTTGCCGACGAGACTTTAGTCTTATGGACTGATACAGGTGTTCGATGATTTGTGTGCTTGAGTGTGTGCTTCTCTTCATCCAATCTCTCCCACGCAGCTGTAGAGCTGCCTGTAGAGCTCTCACTCGAACACACCAACGACGGAAGTGAGTGAGTGGCGAAGGATGGCGTGCCGTCTTACCTTTGGTGGTTCGGGAACAGAATTTATTAAATATAACTGTTTTGACACATCTGACTCCAATTTTGTTATTGTTAACGTATTTTAATTTAGTAACCGGACTATTCAAATGCCTCTCTGCTAATCGCTAAGATAGAATGCTTACATATGCAACCGAGGGACTGTAGCCTCTGGTCTCGCGTAGTGTTGCTCTATACGGGTTGCAGTCTCTCATGGAGATGCACACATGCCTGTGGCCTGCGCTTGACCTAAAGTGGCACTAGTTGTATAGGCGAGGGACTACGGAGTATACCAACAGCATAATGATTCTATGAGCGCGTAATTAGCAGTTACCTTACCGTACAGTGATCAGGTGCAGCGAGTAAGACGGACGATGAGCATCGAGTTACGAGAAATGAATTTATTGTTACAATGTATGATTATCCAAAATAATAAACAGTAGACAATGCAATGGAAAAACAGAGTACAATGGAGAGGCAAAGAATAATGAATTGGCTATACGCAAAAATGCGCAGGAGGTCGTGCTAACGAGTCTCCCCGAACTATGCCAGTTTCCCCCCTATATACCTGAACATTAAGTGTGGTAATTGGACTTTGGCGCCATGACCAAATATGATAAGTTCTGAAAACAACAGTGTAGTCACGATTCAGCAATTACAAATACCGTCGTAACCAGGGGGGTAGGAGGGGTGTCAGCGGTGAGGAATGTGACGATAAGTGCATTCCTCACTGTCCACTTTTGTGCCACCTATCACAATCTTTATTATGAACCCGTCATACCTCCCTGCTACATCATTGACATGCATGTGAAATTAGCTTTCAAATGACACCAAACATGATTATGTTGCACATGAGAATGGCCATATTCTATACTTTTGCCAAGAGATGAACAGAGTCCTGAGGATGGCTGTGCTGTAGGTTGCCTGGCAGCAGACAGAGTCCAGGATGCAGCTGCCCTTAGCGTGACATGCTGACCAGAGATTAGCGACATGGGTTGGATTGCCGCTACCCCCCGGTTGAGTTGCTTAATAGTCATGTTTGATGGGTGTTGCAAGGTAACTGAGATATCCAGGTATTGATTGCACCCTCCTGGCCTCCTGCGAGCCCAAAGGTAAATACTTGCACTCTGTTGGGGGGGTTTGCAGGAGATGTGGTCCTGCAAATTGCCCTACACAGCCCTCACACCATTTTGTGGGTAGCTAACATGGACAGTTCTCAAGCGTTTCACATGTTCTGCAGATTGAGTGCCAAGCCATTTTACAAACAAGTCAATTTCTTTTTTTGCAGATACATTAAGACTCTCAGGTTGGTCGTCAAACTTCAGCACCCCTGTTGTGACTATCTCACATCGCATCAAAAAACTCACCAAGTCTGTCACATCATTACTCTCACCTGGGTAGGTCTTCTGTGTGTCAGCATGCTGGTAAGTATTGACAGGTGTCACTGCCTAGTGGTGATGTTGAGTGTAGGCCCCCGGGTTGCCCTCGTTCAGGTGGGTGCAGCGGGTGTCATCATGATGGTGAATATTTGTGAGTGGTCTTGGAGTACAACGATGGCTGTCACATGGTTGTCTGTGATTCTCACTTAGGTGAGCTGAACCTCAAAATATTGGTGAGTATTGACAGGTTGTTCTGGGGGGTAGCGACTATTGTCGGATTCCCATCTGCTACTCTCACATGGGTGAGCCTGTTGCATGCCTACATATGGGTAAGTATTGGTAAGTGTGTTTGGTATGATGTGCACCTGGTGCCCACTATTTCTTTCCCTTCTCACAGGATGCATTTCTCTGTCATCAGTCATGGCTGTGTCTGCTGTGGGGTGGCTATTTAGCAAGGGAGAACATGTTGGTGGACAGCCTGTTTCATTTTGAAGTTTCATTCATGGGGTATTCATTCTGCATATGGTGATCAACAGGTGATGTGTTTGATTGCTGTAATGCTATTGAGGGCAGATGAATGTCAACAGGGGAGCCCATGATGGTGAGTTAGGCAGTCTAACATTGTGCAACTTATTTTGTTCATGTACAAAGTCCTCTGTACGTTGTTCACATGACTGCAATGTGCTGTGGATGATTTCGAACCCTGGTTCACTTGTGGGCTTAGGGTCTGATTTATCATTGACATACTCCAGCACTGCCTCTAAGGCTTCTGCTTTCGCTAATGCTGCTGCTATCCTAAACGTGCCTTTTCAATTTTAATTTACATCTCTTCTTCTGCATATGCAACTTTCACCCTCACTGCCTTTGCTTCGGTGCGCACCAGGGCTGCAGCTGCAGTAGCAGAAGAGCTGCGTGAATGTCTGGACAGGCTTGAGACATGAGACCTCGTTGTCCATGACTGACTCATTGGTGTACGCTGTCTCTGCATTGTTTTGTGGTTGCTACCTGCGTTCCTATTGCTTGTTCTGCTGATTAGCTTTCTGGCGAGCTGTTTTTCACTGTTCCGTCCTTTCTACAACCCTTTATGTAAATTAACGGGCAGTGTAACTCCCTCTACAATCATCACACAGATGACACTGGACTGGCTTCATCTTCCTTTAATGGCGATTGCAGATAGTTTGAAACAACAGTGCTCATATTAAGCTTGAATGTTAGCAAATTAACTTATGTTTGAACGAAGTAGATCAAGTTGACCGTTACTGAGTTTTTGTTGAATTGTTACCAATGGCAACAATTGTAGCCCATTGCCACAGAAACAATTGTAGTTGGTTGCTGCAGGGAAAAACAACTCTAACATGGGTAACTAAATGCAAAGAACAACACAGACAGCACTGACAATCATTTACATTTACATTTATTCATTTAGCAGATGCTTTTATCCAAAGTGACGTACGAAAGTGCAAATAGTGGGCAAACAACAGCACAAGAGCAAGATGTGTTGTACAGATCAAACAATGCAGATAGTGCTGAAGCTGAAGGTCACAGGGTCAGTGTAGCGAGACAGAGCTAATCTGATCTGAGGTTACATACATCAAATACAGTCACTGTGACAATAAAGTGCTGCTATACTACCTAGGCAAAGGTGTGCTACAAATACAACGTGCTACAAAATACAACACAAGCCAAGAATCTTAGAGTTCACAAGGTCAAATGGCAATGGTGTCAGTCCAGATATAGTCTGAAGAGGTGTGTCTTCAATCACTGACTCAATGGAAAATAAGAAAAGCCAAACTAAAAAGTGATGCAAGGCAAAGCGATTGCCCCTGGAGGCAGCAATGAATTTTATAGAGTCAAAAACGAAAGAAAGATTGTCCACTTTCATACTTTGCCTCTTAAGCAGCAAGCAGTTCTTTATTGTTGGCTAGCTGCACTGAAACGAAAGAATCCTCCAGTTAGCCGTGATGGTAGGGTTTGTAGTGAGCACTTTGTAAACGAGGACTATGTGGACGAGAGGGTTTTTGAGTCAGGCATACTGGTGGTTCGCTGGACCAACAAGCTGAAGTCTGAGGCCACTCCCTCTGTGTTTGATTTCTCCTCTTATAAGGTTGGGTGTACAGACCGTCTGACCCAGTCTAATAGCAAAGAAGTACCCATCTGGCAGAGCAGAGAGGGGTACAACCAGGGTTATGTTACGTCTTTTCTCGTCAAAGCACAGCCATCTAGTTTACAAGATAATGAGTACATAATATGTAAGGGATAATGTATAGCGAACCTTTCATTATTGCGAAATAAACCCAGACAGGGTGATGCAGGACCCCGACGCAAAGTGGAGACTCGCTGTACATCATCCCGCTAATTACACGGCTACTCACTAAAGAAATCAATAATTTGACACTAAATATTGATTTAAAAATGATTTTATTGCTTTTTTTCCTCTCGAATAACAAGCAAGTTTCTCTCTAAATTGTACATACCACCGCTGCAACTGCTGTCTTCCTGGGTTGACTTTCCAACTAACCAACCTCATGACGTAGTCAGTGACGCAACAGCAATATGGCGGCGAGCCAGAACGAAAGCACAAGTTAGTACCAAACATAAATCTATTATAATTTAACATGTAATCGTTTTATATCTAAAATTTTATCAAAACAAATACCAACACACTTAATTCTGTACAAAACTTGTCAAAATTAGGCTGCTTCATGTCCATTTTAATTAGACTTAAGTCTAACTGTACAAGTTATCTTGTTTTGACTTAAGCTTAATGTAACTATTTGTATGTCACTCTGATCGGTCTCAGGAGCTAATTGCAATGAGGAAAAATCATTGTACGAGTCACGGATGTGTCTAAACACATCTCGTACAAGATCAATTCAGCTACACTACTCATGATGCCACCATTAAACAATAATACTCATCGCGTTATTGAGGTAGGCCAGTCCATTAGATCAGGTGTTTAATGTCAATGTAGACACTGAAATTTAAACTAAAAAGAGGTAAACAATTTTATCATCATTATATTAACACTTTTGTGTGAATAGAACACCGATAAGTTTGCAGCTAGCTAGCTGATACTCTGTATTGAGGCAAGTAACGCAACTGTAATTTTGATACTTTTTCCAAAGATCAAAAAAAAAAAACATATCAAGGAGGAGTGACAACAATCATATTTAAAAGGTGTATCTAATGTAAATAAAGAGTCAGATTGTCTACATCACGTGAGTCACTAGGAACTGTCACCAAAGCCATGTGGTGCTTTCGAACTGATCTCTCTGAATGCCTAACAATACATTTTCCCTTTCCACAATTTAGCCTAGATGCTTTCCATTTACAGATATATAAGAAATGGTAAGATAAGGCAGGGCCATGTTTCATGAAAGGATTTAAGTTAAGATTGGGTATCATTGCTTTGGAATAATGCTTATTCAGTTTGTATGAGATAATGATTCCTAAACTGGTTGTTTTACTTTGCCTCATTTTGACGTCAGTACTTTTAATTGTAGACCCAGTTGTGTTTACAAGTGAGTCACCTGGCATTTTTGTAAGTTGAAAATGTTTACGACCCCATCTAGAGTGGGGTGAACATAAACCAGACGTCTTCCAACCCCTGCCACCTGACCAACGCACACACTGCGTATTTCACATCAGCCTTTTTCATTTATTTTTCTTTTTTCTTTGAATGAAAAAAAAATACTTCAGGGGTGAACCAGGCCAAATAATAAACAAAACACTACTAACTAGGGAAGAGGGAAGCTAGCTAACCTACCGGAAAAAAAAGTAATGAAACGAAATACAAAACAACTTCCCTAACTCCCTAACTAATGAAAAACAGGGGAAAACAGTCATCAAACAAAAAAAATGGCACCCAACCTCTACGAACGTTCAGGCTGACAAGGAAAAGAAGGTAACATATATAAACATATATTTACAATACGGACGCACACGTCCACGTTCACACTCCAGCACACACTCTCCGACAGTATAAGCAGCAGGGGGTTCGCAGCAGGAAAGGAGGTCCCGGTCCTGCCCAGATGCCGGTTTTCAAATCTCCCCGCCCGTCTTCAAGCCAATCACCATGATCCGGCAATTTTACAGTAACCTGGACAGGGAGCAAGAGGAGGAGAGAGAGAGACATGCACACACACGAATACGCCCTAGGACGTATCACCCCCACCCAAAAAAAACAAACATCAATGTTTGCACGCAATATGGCACCTAAAATAAACCATTGCAATCACACAGTGGTAATATTTTGCACCCCAGAAGTCACCCAACAACTTCACATATGGGACAAAGCATCTGCCACCACGTTGTCAGACCCTTTTTTGTGTTGGATCTCTAATGGGAATGATTGCACTAGCAATGACCATCTCATCAGCCTCTGGTTTGAGTTGCACATACGGCTCAATAACACCAGCGGGTTGTGGTCAGTGTAAACCACGATGGGAAGAGTGCTTGACCCAAGATATACTTCACACTGCTACAGTGCCAGCAGGAGGGCCAAGGTTTCCTTCTTGATGGTACTATCATTGATTTGGTGTTTGGTGAACTTTTTAGAGTAGAAACTAACAGGATGGTCAATGCCAGAGGAATCCTCCTGCAGCAAAACCGCTCCAGCACCAGCAGCACTAGCATCCACCTCTAAATCAGGAGCGAAAACAGGAGCAGCAAGTACAGGGGCGTTACAGAGCAGGGACTTCACCGCATCAAACACACGTTGACACTCCACCGTCCACACAAACTCTTTATCTGCACGGAGCAGATCAGTGAGCGGAGAGACACAACACTAGAAAAATTACGGCAAAAGGCTCGGTAATAATCAGGCATGCCTAGGAATTGTCGCAACTCTCGCCTTGTCGTGGGCACGGGAAAACTCACATACAGACTGGTGCAACAAGTGCGACTCCAGGGGCCACATGTATCAACGGTGCATATGCACTAAAATCTCGCTGAGCACTTTTATACACATGAAATCGTATTTATGAAAAGATACTTGCCGGGAAAACATGCGTACCTCTGCACATGGTCTTGAGGTGGCGTACGCATAAAATTTGTAATTTGCAGATTGACGACACCAAGAGGTACTAACAGTGATGCAGGTCTTTAGTCAATCATTGATGTTTGTTATCGTGCCACGTTCTGGCGCCAGGATGAAGTGACTGAGGGGGCAGTTAAAAATGGCAAGGGGGCAAATCTTTTGTAGTAAAACAGTAGATTATCATCCTGCTATTGCCTATTTCTGCATTTTTTTCATCCTGCGGGTGGCAATATAATGGCTTTTTGACTAGATGCAAACAATTCCCTACCTTACCTTTTCCACGTGTTTGTGCATGTCATGGCCATTATATGAAATAGGAATATTTGGGGCAGATTGCCAGGTCACCACCTAAAATTGGTCTGGTGGTAGGTTTAATGAAATTCATTGATTTAACCACGCAATAGCCTCTGAAGGGCTAAATAACAACAACACAAGAATACTGTTTCAAAATCAAATAATATATTTCTTTCACAGCAGTGGTGAAGCCAGTATTAAAAGAGAGGCCAAAAAACGAATAAGTGCACACAGGACCAGTGTGTCCGCACCCGGCACCACGAGAGGGCAAGAGTTTAAGTTTTATGCACGCTATAGAAAAATAGCACAAACAAAAATATTGGAAACATTGGAATACTCGTTGGAAATGACACAGGGAAGTAAAGTTTCGGTCAACGAGAGTGAGGGAGAGAGAGAGAGCGAGAGAGCTGCATGCATGACATGAGTAGAAAGACAGACAAAACGATCCGATTATCTTTGTTTTTTTTTACTTAATGACCCTGACAATGTTGCCTATTATTTTGTTGATTTTAGCAGTCATCTCTCAGTGGTTAGAATCGTTCATAAATTCTATTATTTTTCATCTTGTAGACGTACGTTCTGAGTGCTCCGATTCCCTAAATGGTGCGAGGACACTCAGGTTTAAAATCCGACCACCTCTGGGGAAACTGCATTCATAGCAGTCACCACTTTGAGCCACTCTGCATTTTTCCGTCCATTTGAAATGGCTACATTTTTTCTCCTCTCCACCTCATCCAACATCACCTCTATCTCCGTGTCCAAATAATTTCTTTTCTTACGTCCTTCCATTTATCCTCAACATCAATCTCCATTTCCACTTTATAGGCGTGTCTCGGTCCATATAAGAATAATTGTGAGAGTGGACGTTAAGCGCGTTCATGTGCACATAATCTCACGCTGATTTGATTTACGCTCAGATTTATGAAGACAATTAGGCATAGATGGTGTTTGATAACTCTGACGGAAAGCCTCCTTTCACAAATCGTGAGATTGTGCGTATGTGTGTTCCTACGGCAAGTTGTACACAAAGATTGATACATATGGCCCCAGGTCTCCTAAAATTTCGGAGTTCTGTAGCTGTCCACATTACACAGGGGCAGAGCGTGTTACCAACCCATCCTCCTCAGGACAATCAAAGGGCACTAGGGAAACAGAGGCCACACCCTTCACCTCAGAGTTCACAGGTAAAGAAACGTTATTTTCATCAGCATCATGGTCAACATAAGGCTTCAACATGTTGATGTGACACACATGAGTTTTGCGCTTTCTGACTGGTGTCTCAATCACGTAATCAGTCTCGCTGAGCTTTGACGCAATCACATAAGGACCAGAGAACTGAGCTTGCAAAGCCGATCCGGGAACTGGAAGCAATACAAGCACTCGCGCACCTGGAGCAAAATCTTGGTGCACAGCACTTCTATTGAGGTGGGCTTTCATTTTAGACTGAGACACCCCCAAAGACTCTTTCGCGGCAGCGCAAGCCCTGTGAAGCCCCTCATCCCACTCATTGCCACACTCAAGGCAATATGTGCATAGCATGGATTTGAGCATTTGATGGAATCACTCCAGTGCACCTTGAGACTCAGGATGGTACGCACTTGACGTCTGATGTTTGATGGACAGTTGTCGCAAGACCTGAGCAAACAATTTCGAGGCAAAATTAGTACCTTGGTCAGTTTGTATCACTTTAGGTAACCCAAAGGTCGAGCAAAATTTCACCAAGGCTTTCACTACTGCCTTGGCCTTGAGAGTGTGCAGCGGAACCGCCTCAGGGTAGCATGTAACAGCACACATCACCGTCAAAATATATTGATTACCAGATTTAGTTTTTGGTAAAGGACACACAGTTGAGGACGATGTGCTCAAATGGCCCTCCAATGACCGGGATAGGAGGGAGGGGAGCTTGGGGAACTACCTGGTTAGGTTTTCCCACCAGTTGGCATACATGACAGGAATGGCAGTGTTTGAAACAGACGATTTTAAACCTAGCCAAAAGAAATAACTTGAAACATGATAAACTGTTTTTCTGACCCCCAAATGGCCAGACAATACATTATCATGTGCCGGCATTAACACTTGAGGTCGATAACCCGAGGGAACTATGAGTTGGTAAAAGGAATTCCAACCCAGGTTATCTTGTGTTGATGGCATCCACTTGCACATCAACACACCCCCATCACAGAAATAGACCACCTTTTTTGTGACAACTCACTTCTACTAACTGCTGCGGAAAAACAGCCAGCCAAGGACGGATCAGCCTTCTGAGCGGCAATGAGTTGCTCTCTTCCGAATCCCAGCGGCGGCGCTCCGTCAGCGTCAGTCACGGACAATAGCAATTCAGTTGTGGACCTACTAGGATCAGGTACATTACCCTCCACGGGCACATTGGACATGTTCATAAAAGTATCGGTAAGGTCCACGTCCTTACCAAATTTACGCACTTGAGCACGCGTCACAACACATGCAGGAAATACAGAGGGAAACTTTTCAGCCAACCCATCACAGTTTACATCGGGCTGGTCAGTTACCTCGGGCAGGGGAAATACCTTACCTCTGGCCAGATCATTGCCGAGGATGAGAGACTGTGCACACACTCCAATTTTTATCGAACCTGACACTAGCTCCGAGTCAAGGTATATGCTATGGGGAGGAACCTTGACACTTACCAGCTCAATTTCCCGCACCAACACATGTGACCCACAAAACCACACATCAGAAAAAGGCAGCACACTGTTAAGAATAAAAGATTGTGCCGCACCTGTATCTCTCAAAATAGTGACAGGTTTTCTCTCCGTTTCATTGCTGGTGAGAGACACAAAACAAAAAATGGTCGTAACTGGTATCGCACCCTTGTGCCACCGGGTCAACCGGCACCAGAGGCAGGGTTTGCAGAAGTGCAACACTCTTAGGATTGTTACGCTTTTTGTTCCACGCTTTGCAATCCGCAATTAAATGTCCAGGTTTTCAACAGTAAAAACATTCACGCGTTTCCCCCCCCACGAGAGGAGACAGCCGGCCGAGACACTTTAGGACATTCCTCAGACCATCCTGAGGCCACGAAACCTCTGGGCTCAATAATCGGCAACCACCCTTTTCACTCACTACACTTCAGCGAAGAAAAGACGGTCTTGTGCGTTAGAATAAACTCGACGGCCAGTACCGCCGCATCCACTAGCGACATCACCTTCTGTTCATTCAGGTACACCATAATACTATCAGGCAAACATCTTTTAAAATCCTCCATCAGGATCAATTCCCGGAGCTGGTCAAAATCAGTAAACTTACTGGCAGCACACCATTTGTCAAAAAGAACCCCCTTTTCGCGAGCAAACTCGGTTGACAGTTGGTTGGCAGTTTTCGAATAGGACCTGAACTTTTGCCTATAAGCCTTGGGAACCAATTTGTATGCTTGCAGGACAGTGCTCTTCACGATATCATCTACTGACGTCAAAAACAGGATGAGATGCAGAAGGTGTTCCTGCGGATACTATGGGAGATGGGCGAATAGGAGATGCAGCTGCAGAGATGACAGGACTGGAGAGGCAGGGGAGCTGGCCACTGGCCCAGCCCTATGAGGTGCGGGCACAGGCATAACCCCCTTATCAGACTTAAGCTCAAGTCTGCGCAGTTGTATGTCCTGGTCCAGTTCTATCTCCAACGCTCTTATGTGCAGCAGCTGAGTCTGGTACTCCTGTCTTTTGAGCTCCAGATCCAATCTCTTCAGCTCAATAGCCAATTGGGGATCCACCAACGCCGTCAAAGGAATAGCGGGGCTGTACAGCTCAGCTAATTGGGATCCTATAAACAATAAACAATAAAGGATCCATGGCTGGTGGTAGCTCCGCCTCGGCATCGGCCTCCGCCTCAGCCACGGCCCCAGCCCCCACCGGACCAACACCAGCAACTTCGGCCACATCACCCTTAGGCAAGACTCCCTGCTCCATCAACCCAGATTGCACCACAGGCTTGATCTCCTTCTTTGTAGCATCATCGGACACCAATATGCCCAGATGCTGCTTTTCAAATCTCCCCGCCCGTCTTCTAGCCAATCACTGCAATCTGGCAATCGCATAGTAACCTGGACAGGGAGCAAGAGGAGGAGAGAGAGAGACTTGCACACACACGAATACAGTCCCCTCCAAAAGTATTGGAACAGCAAGGCCAATTCCTTTGTTTTTGTTGTTCACTGAAGACATTTGGGTTTAAGATCAAAAGATGAATATGAGGCAAGACTTCAGAATTTTAGCTTTTATTTCCTGGTATTTACATCTAGATGTGGTAAACAACTTAAGACATACCACCCTTTGTTTGAACCCACCCATTTTTCAAGTGAGCAAAACTATTGGAACATGTGACTGACAGGTGTTTCTTGCTGTCCAGTTGTTGCCTTTTAGATTGATTGTCCAAACATTAAATAGCTCTGCATGAGGTTTTAACCTATCAAGACTGCATTTCTTGTTAAAGAGGATAAACCAACATGAAGACGAGAGAGCTGTCTATGGGAGAAAAGCAAGCCATTTTGAAGCTGAGAAAAGAAGGAAAATCGATCAGAGCCATTGGACAAACATTGGGCATAGCCAGCACAACAATTTGGAATGTCCTGAAAAAAAAGAAACTACTGGTGTACTGAGCAACAGACATCGAACAGGTCGGCCAAGGAAAACAACAGCAGTTGATGACAGAAATCTTGTTAGAGCTGTGAAGAAAAGTGACATCACCAACAACCTCCACAGTGCAGGGGTGAAGGTATCGCAATCCACTGTTCGAAGAAGACTCCGAGAGCAGAAATATAGAGGCCATACCACAAGATGCAAACCACTCATCAGCAGTAAGAATCGGAAGGCCAGATTGGAATTTGCAAAGAAGTATAGAGATGAGCCGCAAAAGTTCTGGAACACAATCTTATGGACTGATGAGACCAAGATTAATCTCTACCAAAGTGATGGAAAGGCCAAAGTGTGGAGAAAGAAAGGATCTGCTTATGATCTAAAGCATACAAGCTCATCTGTGAAGCATGGTGGAGGTAATGTCATGGCTTGGGCTTGCATGGCTGCTTCTGGAACAGGCTCATTAATATTTATTGATGATGTAACTGATGATGGTAGCAGCAGAATGAATTCACAAGTCTACAGACACATCTTGTCTGCCAATTTACAGAGAAATGCATCCAAACTAATCGGGAGGAAGTTTATCATGCAGCAGGACAATGACCGAAAACACACTGCCAACATAACAAAGGACTTCATCAGGGGAAAAAAGTGGAAGGTTTTAGACTGGCCAAGTCAATCCCCTGACCTTAACCCAATAGAGCATGCATTTCACCTCCTGAAGAGGAGACTGAAGGGAGAAACCCCACGCAACAAACAAGAACTGAAAGAAGCTGCGGTAAAAGCCTGGAATAGCAGTACAAATGAAGAATGCAACAGTTTGGTGATGTCGATGGTTCGCAGGCTTGAGGCAGTCATTGCAAGCAAGGGTTATGCAACCAAATATTAAATGTTATTTACTTTAAGATTATTTGTTCCTTTACTTTTGCTCACCTAAAAATGTTGTGGTCTGATACAAAAGGTGATATGTCCTAAGTTGTTTAACACATCTAAATGTAAATACCAGGAAATAAAAGCTGAAATTCTGAAGTCTTGCCTCATATTCATCTTTTGATCTTAAACTCAAATGTCTTCAGTGAACAACAAAAACAAAGGAATTGGCCTTGCCGTTCCAATACTTTTGGAGGGGACTGTATGTCCTAGGACATAACTGTCAGAGCTCCTGCCCCATAGCCGTTGTGTTTTTTGTTTTTCTATCCATGTGCTTTTGTTTTTTTCTTGTGTTCTAGCCCTGCCCCGCTCCCCTCCTGGTCTCCGCCCGCCTGATTGCCTCATCGCCTTCCCCTGCCTGCCTGCGCACCTGTTCACCATTCCCGTTGTCTGCCCTGCCCTATATCTTCCCTGCGTATCCCTGCCCTACTTGCTAGTTCGTCACAGTTGCTTTTGCCTGTTTCGTCCCCGCCGTTTGTTACTCGTGTTTATTGCTGATTTTCCCGTTTTCGACTTGCCTGTTTTTCTGACCTGTTTTTTGCCTGCCGCTCTGCCCTGTTCGCCTGTACATCTGCCTGCCCGGTGTTTGACCCTGCCTGCTCCGTTTACCTGCGTTTGGATTTGCCCCTCGGACTGCCTTTCTGATTTTGACCCTGCCTGTTTCTGCTATTACGATCTTGCCAGTGGACTTAATACAATCCGCCGGAATACGATGTTCTCGTGGTCTGCGACTGTGTCCTTGCTCGAGCCCTGACAATAACATCGAGATATATGAGCAGAGAGGTCTCCTTCATGCCATAGGCTGGGCTGCTCTAATGTCACAGAGGACTGAAGTGTCCTTGCGGTTTGTCCAGAGCTGGGAGAACGAAGAGCTCTCATCTCCTTCTCTCTGCAGGCTGTCAGGCTGTCGAGTCACAGAGAGAGGCTGTGCTTCCCTGGTTTCAGCTCTGCATTCAAACCCCTCACACCTGAGAGTGCTGGATCTGAGCTACAATCACCCAGGGGACTCAGGATTGAGAGCACTCTCTGCTGGACTGGAGGACCCCAACTGTAAACTGGAGACACTGCTGTAAGTACAGAGGACAGCAGAGGTTTGACGGTGTGTGGAGCTGTCCCATTGCCACAGGGCTCGGAGTTGACAGGCTATGTGTCTCTCAATCACTGTGTGCTCTTGTGCTGTTCCTACAGTGTAGACCAGAAACAAACCAGGACTGTGTAAATGTAAGTGTGTCTGCACTGAACAAGCTTCACTCACACAGATGGAAGAGATGGAGAGAGGTGAGAGGGATAGAGGACAGAGGAAAAAAGATGAAAAAGATGTTACTCAGTTTCCTCTCCTCTGTCTCTCCTTCTCTCCCCATTGCTCTTTAGTTCCTGTCTTCTCTGCCTCTGTCTTACACAAACACAGACAGCCAGAAAGACACAGAGGCAAACAGACACACACACTGTAGTGTACTACATTGTGTGTGTGTGTGTGTGTGTGCTTCATTTTGTCAGCATGTTCAATTTAATGCACATTTCAAGTGTGTTTGCTTACAGATAATGTTTACAAATAAACACACATAAATGCAGACATGTAAACAATGCCATAGAAACACACAAAACACAGCTGTCTCTGTGTGAGGGGGACAGGAGGGTGTAACACACATGGACAGAGTGCAAATCCTGATAACCCAGAGAGATTTGTGTACTGGTACCAGGTTCTGTGCAGAAAGAGTTTGTCTGGGACTCACTTTTTTTGGGATGCAGAGAGGAGTGAGCTTTGGGATTTATACTAGTTCAGTGTCCCTGTGGCAGCTGGAGTAGAGTCTTGTACCCCCACACACACACACACACACACACACACACACACACACACTCATCCACTGTAACACAAACACACACACATTGAATTGTACCTGGATGATGTCTTTAATGTTCTCTCAACATGTTTAACTGTCTCTAGTGTTGAATGTAGATAAACAGCAAGCCGCTGCCAAACTCTGTTCATGAGTCAGGAAGTGAGCCTCCTTGCTCCTTTAATGAGGTTTCCAAAACACACTGGAAGCAGATGAACAACATGAATAAGAGTAGAACTGTATAAGAAAAAAGAAATAACCACAATTAGACTTAAAACTAATCTAATAAGTATCTAAGGTAAGTATAAATGAAATTTACATTTGTTCATTCTCTTAACATCAGTGTTCTAAGTAAATAGCCAACTGATAGCAAATCACACAGTAACTAACGTATTCCTCACAGAAAACCATACGAATTAGCAACATGGTAACGAACGGTAAAAACACCACCTAATAACAATCAATTACATCAAAATAGAATGTTACACATACGAACAAAGATGAACTTACAACCATTGCTTTCTGAGGGCTACAGCGATAGAATTAATTGCGATGAAAGAGTGGCAATTCACTACCGTAAAAGAAAGAAGAAAACTATGGATAATGCTAATATAAACATTTCTATATGTTACCACCTAGCGGTCAGTTGTGGTATTACATTTTCTATAAACGATTAAACAAAACATAACATGCAGGGCAGAACAATGTCAATGACCTGCAGACTTCCGCATTTCAGGGCTGGTGTATCTTTGGGGATGGTGGATACCCTTTTCCTATCAGAACTGATATGCCATATGACCCCCTACAAGGAACCAGTTCAAGACCGAGCCCCTGTATGACCCCCTACAGGGAACCAGTTCAAGACCGAGCCGGCTGTCAAGGGTCCAAGGGTACTGCAGAGCAAGTATTCAGCATATTAAAAGCAAGGTGGTGCTTCATTTTCTTTAAAGTGATGCAGACACAATGGAGGCAGAGGTGGCACTCGTGGGCAGACAAACACAACTTAGCTCTTGACAGGAATTAGGTGACTTGTGGAGACAGCAAGACGGATCAGCTCACTGCAGCATCAGCACTCGCTGTCTATATTCCAGCTCTCAAAGAGCATGAATACCCCCAAAATCATTGTCATTTAAAATGCAAACCAATAATCATTTGCATGTTCTACATGGTCTGTTCTGTTCAGTTTTGGGTTTCTTCTTTGTTATTTTTCTTTGCACCAAACCATTTTGTTCTAAATTTGAATCAAACCAAAATTATTTTTAAGAATGTATTCATGTTTACTATTTGTAATGTGTCCACATAGTTTCAAGTGCTAAAATATTTTACCTGACCTCAGCATCTGTTAAGCACAGTAACACACCCTCAAACCACATATATCAGATTAATCTTATTATTGCATGATTAATTGTTCTGCTTTCTCTCTCTCTCTCAAATTCAAATTCAAACAAACTTCATTGACATAAGCACACAGATGTACAATATCACCAAATCACCTTTCACAGTTTTCCACACATCCTCTGATGCTCAACCTTGGACACATCACGAGTATTGTATCCTGCAGTCCTCAGGTGTTTCGGGTCTCACAACAGACACCCTCGTCCAGGTGACCCGACCAAGGTTGATCAAGCCTCGGCCTGTGTCCAAGTGACGTTCTACTGCCCCCACTAGTCACCCCTTCTCACCCAGAGCCATCTAGACGCTTTCTCTGCTGCCTCCACGCTGTTGCTGTTGGCTCTTCTCCTGCTTGCTCCCGTAATGCCCAGGGTTCCATAGGCCTTGCTGAGGGAATGGCCTGTGAACCCCCGGCTGCCCACCTCCACTGGCAAGCACCTGGTCCTCCACCCGTTCCTGCGGCAGTCCTCCACCAGCTCCTGGTACTTTGCCCTCTTTCTTTCATGTGCCTCCTCCATCCTCTCCTCCCAGGGCACTGTTAGCTCCAGTAAGATGAGCTTTCTGGTGGCCTCAGAGACCCAGATGATGTCTGATCTCAACAAGGACTGGACAATGTGTAATGGGATTTTCAGCTGCCTCTCCAGGTCAACAGCCATCACCCAGTCTCGTGCCGTGGAGAGCAAACCAACAGAGCATTCCTTGGGTCTCTTCTTTGGCCGCAATCCCTCCTTGACAAACATGAATGTCCTGGCTGTGGCGTGGGCGTATCTGCTGTCACTGATCCCCTTGCTGATTGCCTCAGTGATGGTCTTGAGGACCTGGTCGTGTTTCCAGTGATAGCGCCCCTTGCCCAGTGCCTTGGAGCAGCTGCTTAGGATGTGTTCGAGGGTCCCTGTCTTGGAACACAGGGGGCATGCAGGTGTTCCTACTTTGCCCCATGTGAACAGGTTGGATGGGCTGGGGAGGACGTCATAGATCCCCTGAATCAAGAACTTGACCCGCTGGGGGTTCCACTTCCAGATGTCCTGCCAGGTGACCTTCCTCTCCATCGCCTGTTCCCACTTCAACCAGGTACCCTGTTGTCGCATTGCCACAGATCTGCTTGTTCACTCTTCCTCCACTGAAGCGCCCACCTCTTCCTGCACCAGCTTCCGCCTCCCCTTCCTGCTGGCAGTGTCATATCGGGTCAATGTTGAGCTCCCGAGTCCAGCACTGTCCTGTGCCACTCTCCCAAGCAGGGCCTTGTGCTTCAGCTGAGCTTCCGCCTGCTGGACTGCCTCAGCTGCCTTCCACTTCCTCCCCATCCTCGTGGCTATACCTGCACGGGACACTTTGGTGTCCCTTGATTCGGTGTACTGCAGGTGTTCTCGTGCCCGTTCCACGATGAACTCCTCCCTGACAGAGCTGAAGGGGAGCCTGAGCTTATTGCTATTCCCATACAGCCCAATGCTACTCAGGCTGCGTGGCAAGCCCAGCCATCTGCGGAGATAGCTGCTTACCTTGCGCTCAAAGCCTTCTACCACAGTCATGGGGACTTCATAGATGAGCAGGGATGAGAAGATTCTTGGGAGGATCCTGTGCTGGTAGACCCAGGTCTTGAATCTTCCGGGGAGCCCAGACTTGTCAACAGCTCTCAACCAGCCCTCCAGGTTGGCACTAGTAGCCTTGATGGAGTCTGCGTCCTTCAGGCTGCAATTGAAGACCTTCCCGAGGCTCTTCACTGGTTTCTCTGTGACAGGCAGGATCTGGTCTTCTCCCAGCCTGAAACGGAACTTGTCAGTGATCTTCCCTCTCTTCAGAACCAAATACCTGGATTTTGCGGGTTTGAAACTCATGTGAGCCCCCGTCATGAGCCTCTCCAACCCCTGGAGGATCCACCTAGCTCCTGGCACAGTTGTTGTTGTTACTGTGAGATCGTCCATGAAGGCTCTGATGGGTCTTTGCCTTACTCCAGACCTGCTGAGGGGGCCCCAGCACTCTGTTTCTGCTGACTTGACCAGCATGTTCATTGCCAGCGCGAAGAGAGTCACTGAAATAGTACACCCGGTAATTATCCTCACTTCTAGCTGGTGACAGTCAGATGTCAGCCCGCCAGAGGAGACCCTCATGCTGAACTTGCTGTAATGTCCAGAATAAGGTCTTTCACCTTCTGGGGTACGTGGTGTTTCTCCAGTGCAACCTCGACCAGCTTGTGGGGTATTGAGCCATAAGCGTTGGTAAGATCTAGCCACAGTACAGCCAGGTCCATTCTGCCCTCCCTGGCCTCTCTGATGAGCTGGGTCACTACGCCTGTGTGTTCGAGGCACCCAGGGATTCCCGGTATGCCTCCCTTCTGTACCGACATGTCAATGTAGTTGTTGCTCAGCAGGAAGCTGGAGAGTCTCTTGGCCACAACACTGAAGATCTTAGTCTCTACGCTGAGCAAGGAGATGATCCTAAATTGGTTGATGTTCTCAGATCTCTCCTCTTTTGGTATGTACACTCCTTTAGCATATCTCCATGACTGGGCGATCTTCCCTCTCCTCCAGATCACCTTCAGGGCCCTCCACAGCTGATGAAGTAGCTTTGGGCAGTTCTTGTAGACCTTATAAGGCACTCCACTTGGGCCTGGTGCTGAGTTAGATCTCACCCTCCTCACCACTTCCTCCACTTCACTCAGGTGGAGCTCCTTCAGATTGAAGTCTGCTGTTGGCTCTGGTGGTGTTATCAGCGCGCTACATGAGTCCAGTGGCTGGTCTCTTCTGGTGTCGCTGTAGGTGCACTTGAGGTGGTCGTTGATGGCGCCTCTGGAGCAGGTCAAGCGGCCAGACCTTTTCTGGCCAAGGAGCTGCTTGGTCAACTTGAAGGGGTTGGCCAGAAATGCCGCTCTCTTTCTTGCCCTCTCTCTCCGCCTCCTTCTGTGGCTCTCCGCAGGGTCAGGATTGCCCGCAGGTCTCCCAGGCCTGCCTTGCGGATGGCTCTTGTTGGCTCTGTGCACACATGTCACACGTGTCACATAAATATGCGAACAAAATAACAATTATCTAAGGAAAAACAAGGCACAATTCTGAACTTTGTAGAAAAGACTTCTTTATTTAAAGGAACGGCAGTTGTCAGAAATACATCCAATGCACTCTGGGTTCAGCGGAGTCAAAATGAACCCAGAGTTGTTGATTAATACTCATTGTATACAGTACTGTTGTTGGATTTTTTGCTTTAAATGCAAATGAAAGAGGAAACTGAGGAAACGGCTCACTCCCGGCCCTCACACCTTTGCCCATTTGATTTGCTTGTGGTCTCCTGGTCACCACTCTAAGTAATTACCGTCTCCCAGCCACTTTACCATTTCAAAAGGAGAATGGCTGGAAGACCCCCAGACTGTCATCAGCCTTGATTAGGTATTATACAAATGGTTGAACAGGTGGTTGAGACAAAGGGTGGATTTACGGACTGTTATCTGTTGCTTCACAACCTTACAATTAACTGAAAAATATGCACACATACATACATAAACACACATCCTACATATATTTATTGAAATTCATCCAGTACCTGGGCAGATGCTTCCCATCCATTGTCTGTCAGGCTGTGGCACTCAGATACAAACCGTGCTGCTAAAGGTGCAATGTTTCCCTCCCCCAGAACAATTAATAATTTCTGTTATTTAAAGTATTTGTCTAATTGTTTGCAATTTATTACGGTGTAGGAAATTTAGTATGTAAATGTAAATGTAAATGTAGGAGAAAGTTTAACTCTGGTTCTACATCACCTGTCTCACAGTGACCACATAGCCTTTCTTTTTTTGGTAGCCATAAGTGTTTTCAATTACCGTTTTCAATTACTAATTACTGAGCCTGTACTTAGCCAGGGTCTGTCTCTGCTGTGTCTCTGACAGATAACACAGTAGTGTGTAATCCCTGTTTAGGGCCCAATAGCAATTAAGTTTATTTTGTGTTCTGGTTTCATTATCCCAATGTTCCAGATATGTTATTTTTGTTTTGTTTTCTTATTTGGTTTACTCTCATTTGTGGTTGGTTAGCTGTGCTGTTCTAAAACTGTTGCGTACTTCGATGTACCAACGGCAATAAGGGAGACTGAACAACGGAGATGCAGTTCTGCTATTTTTTTACTGTTCAACTTCAAGTTCAATCTAAACATATCAATACGCTGACCTAGAACTCAATTAGTCGCAATGTGTTAGTCCGCAAGGCAAACACACACAAAGTAGTGCCAATGCTCACATTCCCACATACATAACACAAACCCATGTGTATTAGCTGTTACTGGGTTAGTTTCAGAGCCAGCTGACTAAGGGGACCCTTTTTGGGGCTCAGCTCTTAGATCTGATGTGCTTCAAAATTCAGGGGTAATGGGGACTTCATTTTAGATGCATCCAAAATTTATCACTTTTTTGGACATTTACTTTCAATGGAAACCGGCCTGCACGGCATACATTGGTTGGTGTTTTCCTTTGTAAATTCAGTATATTTCTACAGAATTTGGCATGTATGGTCTCTATAGGATGCTTCTCCCATTTACTGTAGTCTTACTGACTGAGTGGACCCCATACTTCAGTCCAATATAATGCAATGGGAAGGATGACACTGTCAAATATTTTAGACCAGATTTTAACTGGAATATCTATTTCATGGAATTTGCTTTTTATTGCATAGAAGTCTTGACAGGCTTTCTCTTTTAATGCATTCACTGCCTGACCAAAGTCATCTGAAGCACTGATCTTTAAGCCAAGGTAACTGCAACTTTGATTGTGCATTTGGAGGCAAGCCATCAGATCCTATCTTTGCTTTTGCGTTCAGTGATACAGAGAGGGATAACGGTATGGTACAGCAGTACTTCTGTAAACCTGAAGGCCAGGCTGAGAGTATGCTCAGAGATTGGCCAGACAGCCTATACCAAGATTCAAAGAACATGTTATAACCAGTTGGTAGAACCACCTGTATCCCCTCTCATGTGTTATATGGCTACCAACTCATGAACTCAAACAGGTGCTTTTGGGTCCCACAGTTCAGACTCAACAGGATGAGGAATTTTTTTATCCCCAACACTTAAGCTACTCAATCAACAAATGAGCTGATCAGGGGATCCATGCCATGGATGATGTTGGCAATGTGCAATGTAAAGAGCTTGAGGCTATAAGTAAGGTGGGTTTGTGCAGTCATATAGGCCTTGGGCAAAGGTGGGGTGGGGGGGGATTTAAGAATATGGTTCTTGTGAATTTTAGGTGGACCCTGGGGAGGTGTGACTTACAATGAATGTGTATGTGTAAACTGTCTGTCTACTTATGTTAATTGTATATTGTGACAATGTAATGTCTAACAGAGCAGCTTGTGATCTGACAATAAAATGATCATCATCATCATCATCATCATCATCATAATATGAGATAGTGATGTGACACACCGTTTTATGACTCTTGATAATAATATTAATATATATTAGGGGTCGACCAATAATACTGATTATTAGTAATCAGAAGACCGATAACCGATATTTGGAACCGATATACATTTGCAGTAAAAATGAAAATCTTGGTGTCAAAATTTAGAATAACACAACCTCCAACACAAAACTTTCTTGAAATGCCTTTAAACATATGTTTAATTAAAAGAGAACTTTTCAACATTATCTTAAAGTGCAGAGCGCTCTCAGCAGCATTTCTTATAAAGTTAAATTACATTTTAATAAATAAATAAATAAATAAAATAGCTCCCCAAAGTTTTATAAAGTAAATAAAGTAGAAGTTGTGGGTTGAGACTGAGAGTATGACCGGCCCTGGTAAGTGACGTGCAAGAAATAATGTCAATAAATAAAATATCAATTTTTTTGTCAGTCAGCTGGCTAAATTATGGATCAACAAATGAACTTGTTGATGTTCGCTATCACATTCAAGTTAGCTCTACGAGACTCAACATTAGCTTACGTTATTATGACCATCGGCCACCTATAACATGTAAAAATACCAACTCATATGGGCGAGTAATGTTACGTTTGCAATATGGTAGCTAAAATAAGTTCCAGTTGCACTGGTACCAACGTTACTCAAAGATATAGTTATCGCTACATATATAAACTCTATTATCTCATTATAGTTAACTGTATATGACTGCAACAAAGTGCATTATTCAGGCATTTTCAGTGAAACTGGGAAACTGGGCATGCTTGTTATCATAGAAATAGATCATAAGATTGTGGTGTTTTTGCAACTTCAGCGTAGAGAATTTTAGTGGTGTACTGGCCATTGGCCATACCGGGACAAATCCTGGTGGGCCGACCGTCAAAAAATCCATAAAGTTTTTACCAGCCCTGTCTGTCTCTTTATCGGCCCTCTCTGTGTACCTGTCATCTCATTACCTGGTTCAATTGGGAGGACTGAGAAATGAACGTTTATTTCAATAACAAGATACCATAATTTCATGGATGCTTTCACTGTTAAGGCATGTTGCACAGCAGTTTTCAATGGCACACATTTGTATGTAATCCTTTACTAATCCTTTACAGTTTACTTTGACACTGACAAAGTCACATCACGATTAGTTCAAACAGAGCTTATTGTGTAAGCTTACCAACAACACGCTCATCTAACCTAAGTAAAATATTGCATTGTCACCAGTTTTTTTTAATTAATGCTAAATAAAACAAGACAAGTTTTCAATGTTAGCTGTGTCCCGTTATCAAGGCAAGCAAGCCAGCTAGCTAGCTGGCTACCTAGCGTACCTAGTGGGTTAAAGGGAACTTCAGGACCGCTGATGTCCAAGTTGTACCTAGCTAGCTGCATTAAACGCAATGATATAAACTTGCTATGTGACGTACATTCAGAAGAATATGATCATTTGTAAAGTCCATGCCATGCACATTAACTAATTAAGAGGTAGTCCAGTTGTAGACAGAACTTGAGAATCGTAGCCAAATATACTTTAATTCCCGAAGACCCCCCCCTCTGGGCCGGTCCTAGCAGATAAGTCCAGGGCTGAATTTCTTTCCCAGTACAGCCCTAGAGGATTGTGATGTTTATTGCAACTTCGGCAATATCTGCCGCCTTACCTTCGAAATACAGCTCCGCTCACTCACTGGAGCTGCTCCAGTCTGCAACTGCGTTCCTCTGTGCCCGTCTGTGGCACAGTAGCCTTCAGTGTTGATAGGCTATTACTCGTGACGTATAACCAATCAGATAGTGCTGTGGGCGGGACATTGCTCGAGACTACAGAGTGGTGACTACAGACAGAGAGAGGCGGCTGCATCAGAGCCAAAGTAGCGCATTTTTAAATTAATTTATTTTATCAGTTATCGGATAAAAAAATAACGATTACGATAATCGTAAAAATGCTGAATATCGGCCCCGATGTTCTCTGATGCATCTTCATAGTTCATTTAGTTCAGTTCAATTGGCCATGTCTACAGATCAGTAAACGTATATCTCATGTCTACAGTACACCTGTTCAGCCACAAAGACTGGTTTGTATGCATGGTCAGGAACATGTGTAGAGGTATGCACACTCTGTTGTCAAGTTCAAGGTTGATCAATCAAAACATTGGCATGTTTTTCTGCATACACAGATTTCACAATGAAAGGTGAATCCATCCACACTACATAAGTGTTTTGTTTTATTTACTTAGTAGATATCTAGGGAGACACATGCTGTTAGTTCCAGTGGCCAGACATGCATTCATACTGACACAGTTCATGTGCTATTAGCCCTGACACCAAACTCCCAAGCAAAGGTATGTTGAGCCTCTGATCATATTCACAAGACTTGCTAATCCCATACATTATACTGAAAAATAATGGACCCATTCCAAAAAGTAAACCAAATAATCATGTATATATTTGTGACGGGACGGCGAGCGGCAAACAGGTGACGACCACAGAGATTGGGGTGAACGAAGACAAGACGTTTAATTGTGCTATATAACGACAAACAAACAAAAAAACCAAAAAACCTATTTACAAGAATAAACAAATAACACTGGGCAATTATTCCCAGGTGCCTCCTTCTTCACTGGCTCAGAGTCCATGCTCTCTTACCACCTTCTCCTCCAAATGAGAGAACTCTGGTGCATAAATAGTCTGAGCCCCGCCCTGGACTAACCCATTACCTGGGTCAAAATATTAAAATAGATTTACAAGAACAAAGTGACAACAATTATAACAACAATTCATCCCACAATGAAATAGGAACATTACATTGACAAACCCACATGTTTTGGTTCCAAATAAACATATTGCTGCATAAATTCACATTGGCAGCGCAATCTCCCCCTTTCACGTTTCACCCGATGGGAACTACGCTACCCATAATACTATATAATTTCCATGATTAGGGTATGCACTCCTTTTGCCTGTTCCCGGGCAGGAGCTCTAAACCACAGGTGAGTCCTTTAAACTTAATTGCAATTATTCAATTTTGTTTTAAAGTAACAAATCATAATTGCTTAGTTGTTATATTAGCAAACGCGATTGCTTGTTCCGTGTGCACCCGAAACAAACACTCGTGTTCGCTACCTTAAGTTCAGCAAATCCAAACAAACAATTCAAACATACATTGTTGTACCAATCCTATATACAGTTATAACCATATTCTTTCCTTTTGCAGGACTGAACACAATATTTCTAGCCCAAGGAATAAACGGATGCAAGTTATACCGAGTCCGTGTATTATTTAAACATTGCGCAAAACACATGTATTGCCGCCGTCGCCCGCTTCCTCATAGCGAGGCGGATGCGCCCGTTTGTGCGGAGAATCCTTTCTCCGTCACATTTCCCACCCCTTCTGGTTGCTCGCACTCGGGGAGGCGAGAAAGAAAGTCCGCAGTCTTATTCTTTGCCCCACAGCAGTACTTCACTGTGAAACGAAAGGGCTGAATGGCAAGGTACCACCTTGTGAGACGGGAGTTGGTCTCACGCATCTTACCCAGCCATTGCAGTGCCTTATGGTCCGTTTCCAGGGTGAACTCCCGGCCCATCAAATAGTATTTCAAGGAGTCCAGGGCCCACTTAATCGCCAAACACTCTTTCTCCACCGTCGAATATCGTGTCTCCCTGGGAAAGAGCTTGCGGCTAATATATGCGACTGGCTGGTAGGCTCCCGGCTCCCCCTGCAAAAGTACAGCCCCGAGACCAACCCCTGAGGCGTCAGTCTGGACTGTAAATGGTTTGTCAAAGTCTGGGCTCTGCAACAAGGGCTCGTGGCACATACAGTTCTTAAGGTCCTGAAAGGCTCTTTCACAGTCATGAGTCCATTTCACCTTATTGCCCCCAGCCTTCTTGGTCAGCTCAGTCAGTGGAGCTGCACGGTCCGAGAAGTTCGGAATAAACCTCCGATACCAGCCCACAACGCCAAGGAAGGACTTCACCTGCCTCTTTGTTGCTGGTGTAGGACAGGCAAGGATTGCCTCAACCTTCCCCACCTGTGGCCGGATCTGTCCATTACCCAGCACATAGCCCAGGTACTCAGTCTCTGTGTGGGCCAGAATATACTTCTTGGGGTTGACTGTCAAGCCAGCCTCCTGGAGCTTGGTCAGCACCTGCCGCACATGGGATAGATGCTCTTCCCATGACTTGCTGTAGATGACAATGTCATCCAAGTATGCAGCAGCAAATTCCTCTTTCCCCAGCAACACTTGATCCATGAGCCGCTGGAACGTGGCTGGTGCTCCATGCAACACAAACGGCATCACCGTAAACTGGAACAGCCCAAATGGAGTACGAAAGGCAGTGTACTCTTTGGACCCTGGTGACAACGGGACTTGCCAGTACCCCTTGCTCAAATCAAGGGTACTGATGTACCTGGCTTTTCCCAGTCTTTCAATCAGTTCATCAATGCGTGGCATTGGGTATGGGTCAAACCTTGAGATGGCGTTGATGTGGCTGAAGTCTACGCAGAAGCGGATGCTCCCATCCTTCTTCGGCACCAACACCTCCAGACTGCACCACTCACTGGAAGACGGCTCAATGACCCCCAACTCCAGCATCAGGCTCACCTCCTTCTTGAGGTTTGACAGCAGCCTCTCTGGGGTCCTGTACCACCTTTGCCTCACCGGTATGTCCTCCTTAAGCTGGATGCTGTGCTGGCACAAATGGGTGCAACCAGGTCTCTCTTGAATGACACCTGCCCCCAGTTCTGCCCTCAGCTGTCGTTGCTGGTGAGTTGACAGGTGAGTGAGGTCAACTGAGTGAGCTCTGCTGTCGGTTGGGAAGTACTGTTCTGGTGTCTCCTCCTCTTTCTCAACAGCTCGCACAAACAGCTGCTGGCTCACTAATTCAGGACGAGACCTCCATTCCTTCAGTAGGTTGATGTGGAATGTCTGGTAGGGCTTTTGGCGATCTGGCGTGGCAATCTTGTAAGTCACGGGCCCCATTTTCTGCACCACTTTGTACGGGCCTTGCCACTTGGCTAGCAGCTTATTCTCACTGCTAGGGAGCAGAAGCAGAACATCTTGCCCTGGAGAGAAGGTACGGGTTCTTGCCTTCTTGTCGTACCAGGTTTTCTGCTTCTCCTTGGCTTCCTTTATGCTCTCCTGTGCCAGGGCCGTCATCTTCTCCAGTCTCTCCCGCATCTGTAAGATGTACGCCACCACTCTGGCTCTCTGTTTTTCCTCCCTCCCAGGTCTCTTTCAGGACATCCAGGGGTCCCCTAACCTGGTGACCGTAGAGGAGTTCAAATGGCGAGAACCCTGTCGATGCCTGTGGCACTTCTCGGTATGCAAAGAGGAGGTATGGCAGCCAAACATCCCAATCAGTCCCCATCTCATTGACAAACTTCCGCAGCATGGACTTGAGGGTACGGTTAAAGCGTTCGACAAGCCCATCAGTTTGAGGATGGTAAGGAGTGATCTTAATAGCCTTAATACCTAGGAGCTGATAGACCTGTCTGAGATGGTTGGACAGGAAGTTGGTGCCCTGATCTGTTAAAATCTCCTTTGGTATGCCTACGCGGGAGAACAACTGTATCAGTGCTACCGCAATGTGTTTGGCCTTAATCTGTCTCAGGGGGAATGCTTCTGGGTAGCGGGTAGCATAGTCACAGATAACTAAAATATATTTATTGCCGGTCTTGCTCCTTTCTAAAGGACCCACAATGTCCATTGCTATTCTTTCAAAAGGGGTTTCTATAAGGGGCAAGGATTGCAACTGGGCAGGAGAAGGGCATCTGTCTGATGTTAATTGACACTCTGGGCATGTCTTACAGTACCCCATGACATCAGTGTACATACTGGGCCAGTAAAATCTAGCAGCAATGCGCACATAGGTCTTCTGTGCTGCCAAATGTCCTGCCCAAGGAACTGAGTGGCCTACCTCCAGTACTGTATGCCTCAGGGACTTAGGTAGCGCTAGCCGCTCTGTCTTCCCCTGCCTGTGATAAAGTACATCCCCCTTAAGCACGTACCTCTCTTCCTTGAAAACATCAATGGCTGAGTCTGAAATATCCTTGAACAAAGGTGACAAGGTCACATCCTCCCTCTGCAGCTCTCCAATGCTAACTGGGGCAACATCTACAGGTAGGGGTGGCTCTGGGAGGTCTGCCTCACTCCTCTGCCTAACAGTGCCTCTGAGCTTTTCCTGCCTTTTCTCCCTCCTAGTCTTGGGTGGAGATGGAGACGGATGAAATGGCAACTCTTCAAAAGGGTTAGACTCTGGGCCACTGCTCTTTGCTCTGGATCTAGTGATTGCCAGATTGCTTACAGCTACCTCACTAGGCCTCACTGTGCACAGCAGATCTGACAAAATAGGCACATCCTGACCCAAAACAACAGAATAAGGCAGATCCTTGATGACACCTACCCTTAAATAGTATGACTGCCCCTGCACCACAACATAAACATCTGCAGTAGGGTACACCTTTTCGTCCCCGTGGATGCAACGTATGCTTAGGTTAGAGCCTAGATTCCACCAGTCCTGTGGTACTTTGTCCTGTCTGACAAGTGTCTGAGAGCTTCCTGTGTCAACTAAGGCCTCCAAGCACCGACCATTAAGCACAACAGAAACCAACTTTTCTGCGCTATTTCCCTCCCCCTCTGGTAATTCAGGCCTGGGAACATAGCACATATTAGCAGGTTTGGGTTTCCTAACAGGGCACGTGTATGTCACATGACCCTCCTGACCACAGCTATGACATACGACAGGCCTGGGCCTAGGTCTAGTTGAGTGTGTGAACTCTCTACGGTTGGCACTAACAGGCTTAGATCACTCCCCCCTTTCCCCAACAGGCTTACCACCGCTGGTGCTCTTCCAGGCAAAGTGGTAGCTCCTGGGACCTCGTCTTGCAGCCACGAAAGCCTCAGCCAAGTGTGCTGCCTCCAGGGCGCTCTTTGGGTTGTTCTGGCGGATCCACACTTGTAGCTCTGGGTTCAGCATCCGTAAGTACTGCTCCAGAATGATGAGCTCCCCTATTTCTTCTTTGGAGCGCTTGTCTGGCTGGATCCACTTCTCGTACTGCAGCTTCAGTCTCACATAGACCTCTTTTGGGGTCTCTCCCGGCAAGACACCTGTGGATCTGAACTGCAGCCGATAAGTCTCTGCATTGATCTCGTACTTTGACAAGATTGCAGCTTTCACCTCTTCATAATCTGAAGTGTCCTCATAGTCCATGGCAACATAGGCGCTACAGGCTTTCCCTGTTAGCAAAGGTACTAACCGTATTGCCCACTCAGTCTTTGGCCACCTGTACGTTTTTGCAATACGCTCAAAGGTGACTAAAAAATGTTCGATATCATCGCTGTCTTCCAGCTTTTGCAGCTTGGGCTCGCCGAACATCCCAGGTTGCTCTCTTGGAGATTGTCGAGGGGACATGGATCGCTGTCTCCACAGGTACGTCCCATCCTCCTCCTCCTGGTGCTGGTCCTGGATGTGTTCTCCCACTTGCTGCTGCAGCTGCTGGAACTGGTGCTGCATAGCTGCCCATCTCCTCTCCTGGAGTGCAGCCTCTTTGTCTCTCCACTCATCACGGGCTCTCTGTTGCTCCATAAAGGCCTGGAACATCTGGGTCAGCTCAGTCATGGCCCCCTCAGTGCCTTCTCTTGCAACAGTGCCTCTTCCTGGTGATGTGGAGGATGCAGCCACTCCCTCTCGCTCTTCTTCTGGCTCTTCACGATGCCGGATTTTTGGCGGCATAACGTCAGCGTCTTGTCTGCCCCGTAAGAACAGTGTTCTCTCTCTAGCGCCCCCTGCAGGCCAATCCCACTTCTGACACCACGTGTGACGGGACAGCGAGCGGCAAACAGGTGACGACCACAGAGATTGGGGTGAACGAAGACAAGACGTTTAATTGTGCTATATAACGACAAACAAACAAAAAAAACAAAAAAACTATTTACAAGAATAAACAAATAACACTGGGCAATTATTCCCAGGTGCCTCCTTCTTCACTGGCTCAGAGTCTATGTTCTCTTACCACCTTCTCCTCCAAATGAGAGAACTCGGGTGCATAAATAGTCTGAGCCCCGCCCTGGACTAACCCATTACCTGGGTCAAAATATTAAAATAGATTTACAAGAACAAAGTGACAACAATTATAACAACAATTCATCCCACAATGAAATAGGAACATTACATTGACAAACCCACATGTTTTGGTTCCAAATAAACATATTGCTGCATAAATTCACATTGGCAGCGCAATCTCCCCTTTCACGTTTCACCCGATGGGAACTACGCTACCCATAATACTATATAACTTCCATGATTAGAGTATGCACTCCTTTTACCTGTTCCCGGCGGCAGCTCTAAACCACAGGTGAGTCCTTTAAACTTAATTGCAATTATTCAATTTTGTTTTAAAGTAACAAATCATAATTGCTTAGTTGTTATATTAGCAAACGCGATTGCTTGTTCCGTGTGCACCCGAAACAAACACTCGTGTTCGCTACCTTAAGTTCAGCAAATCCAAACAAACAATTCAAACATACATTGTTGTACCAATCCTATATACAGTTATAACCATATTCTTTCCTTTTGCAGGACTGAACACAATATTTCTAGCCCAAGGAATAAACAGATGCAAGTTATACCGAGTCCGTGTATTATTTAAACATTGCGCAAAACACATGTATTGCCGCCGTCCCCCGCTTCCTCATAGCGAGGTGGATGCGCCCGTTTGTGCGGAGAATCCTTTCTCCGTCACAATATTTCACAACTTTTATAACTGTACAAAAAGACTGCCTTGGATCCATGTTATTGCTGCTCTTGTTGCCGCTATAATAAGTACTGCATCATGTCACACTGGCTTAATAAATTACTTTAGGAACAAAAAATGTTTGCCAAATAACAACACAACTGAATACTGTTAGGACTTGGGGCACAGACATATCACATACACACATTTGGTTGTTGTTTTGTTGCTTTTATTTGGCATGTACTACTGTTGTCATTGCACAGCTAAGTAAGCATAAAAAGGTGAATTCCTCACAAGAAGAGTAGAGAAAGACCTTAGCGGAAAAATTAAACTTGACAGAGACATTGGAGACTGATGCGGTTTGGTTTGGAGGGTGGAAATTGCCGTTTGTGTTGTGACCCCAGTAAACAGGGTCTGTTTGGGCCTACAACAACTGTGAGCCCTAGGTTATTCTGCCTACACTGTTTGTTTTTCAATGCTACTGAAAGACCTGCATTTTAGAGTCACCTGTTCCCCGTCAGTTCCTAAAGTGGACTGTTTTTTTAACTTTCTGTTTCTAGCTTAAGTCCAGGGTATGTTTTATGTTGTATGTTCATTACCACCATAATGGCTGTGGGAGTGTGGAAGACAGAACTGGCCCCAGAGGACATCCTGAGAGTTGGCCAGTTCACCTTTGCTTCAGCAGTTTAGGAGGTCTGCCACATGCTGCTTTTGGGTTTGGTTGTTTTCATTTCCTCCCCTCATGCACCACACAATGCACAAATAGGTTACTTCCCTTTTCAGCTGCATACCATTGTTTGTTCTCAAGCCAGGGAGGCTAGGTCATAATGATATTTACAGAAACGATTCAGATTCACTTCATAGGTCAAGGGTAAAACAGCTGTGCCCCTGAACTTGCAACCTTTAAGTAACAAGTTCCAGAACAACTAAACCTTACAAATGTAAGATATGTAAATCACACAGATAAGGTAATCTGTTAATCCAATGAATAAAATAAGTTCAGTGTTGCCTCCTACTGGAGAGCCCTAATTCCCCCAGTCAGTGCCCCATCTGACTGGCACCAATCCTCCATATGTCATGCCATGCCAGCTGCCATGCATATAAGTTCTCCCACCATGTCCATGTCTGTGCTTGCTGGGCTCCATGGTCTACACCACAGACATTTAGCTTGCTTTGAGCATTTAGCATGTAACATTTAGCTGCAGCTCAGAATTTTGTTGTTACTTTCAGCGTTCCTGCTGGTGTAATTATAATCAGTCCAGGCAGGGTCAGACTGGGAACAAAATTCGGCCCTAAGCCAGGGCCACCCAATTTGGGGCTCCCTTTGTTTTGGCCCGCCATGGCATTTGACTAGCTCATGCTTATTCTCCTATTTTGAAAGTTCTGTAAAATCCTAACTGTAATGACTATGAAACGTAACTTTTGTGCAACTAAAAAGTACATAATCTGAGTTTCTGAGTTTTACGGCAATGTACAGCACAGTGCTGTTAAGCTGCGTTTTAACCAAACGCGAAGCAAAATTTCCCTTCGTTTTCTTCAGCCTCACGCGGGTTTGATCGCTTGCCTGAAAAATGAACAATGTAATTTTGCGCCACGTCACAACAATTTTGATTACACCAATGCTGCTAGCAAGTTTTCTAGACACGATAGAAGACAGTTATCTTGCATTGCTAGCTAGCTAGTTAATTAGCATATATAAATACTGCACAAAAGCAGTTTGTCACTTCTTGTGATCATGGATCAGTTACAGAGAGTCAGTGCCATGGCTGTGCTTTACCTTCGCTGGAAGTCCCGCCGGACCTGCCGTCGGCGGTCAGTTTGGGTGCATAGTATCTACCTCAGACGTGCCCAGCTTGGTGAATTCCACATGGTTTGTTCAGGAGTTGCGTCTGGACGACGGCCGGTTTCAGTGGTACTTTTGGCTAACTCGGGGCCAGTTTGATGACCTGCCGTTGAGGATCGGAGCCCAGATTGCACGGATGGACACCAACTACAGGCGTTCCATACCGCCGGCGGAACTGTCTGTCTCCGGTGGGTATTCAATTCAATTCATTTCATTTTTATTTATATAGCGCTTTTTACAACACAAGTTGTCACAAAGCAGCTTTACAATGATCCCAGGCCTGAGACCCCCTGTGAGCAAGCCTAAGACAACAGTGGCAAGGAAAAACTCCCTAATAGGAAGAAACCTTGAGCAAAACCCGGCTCAGAGGGGGAGCCCATCTGCTTCTGGCTGGCACTGAGCAGGCAGAGTTAAAAGGCAAACTTAAAGTTGAACAGAGTACTTTAAGATATTTGAGATTAGAAGACAGTAAATAATAAGGACAGAGTGATCATAAAAATGTCTTCTAGGTTGTCCAGTTCTTGAAATGCAGCTTGCTTGATGGGCAGGGCGGCGAAGTAGCAGGACTCAACGTCGGGATGAGAAGCTTAGACTACAGCTCCAGGCAGGAGCCCAGAGCAGGAATAGGAAGCAAACAGAAAACAGTGATTAGTGGGTGATAACAATGGCAGGGGTGTAGAACAGGGAGGCAGGAGAGGAGGGGCATTGAAAGGTGCCAGTGTGCAACAAGGAAAAACCCCGGCAGGCTAACATTATGGCAGCATACCTAGGGGACGGGAGGCAAGGGACCGGCATAGTCATGAGGGCGACCCTAAGCAGTCAACACCAGATCACGGCACAGAGTCCATGATAAAGTGACAGCAATGACCACTTAGTCCACCAGAGACTCTATGAACCACGCCAGCACCAGGCCATGTCCCTCAGCTAAAGGATTTACTGTATAGATATGTTTTGAGCCTAGACTTAAAGTTGGAGAGAGAGTCTGCTCCCCGAATCTCGGAGGGTAAGCTGTTCCACAGAAGAGGGGCTTGATAGGAAAAGGCTCTACCGCCAATAGTGGTTTTGCCCACTCTTGGAACGATGAGAAGCCCGGCATTTTGGGAACGAAGGGCTCTCTGCGGAAGATATGGGTGTAGAAGGTCCTTAAGATAGGGAGGGGCAAGCCCATTTAAAGCCTTAAATGTGAGTAAGAGTATTTTAAAAATGATCCGGTATTTAATAGGTAGCCAATGGAGAGAAGCTAGAACTGGGGTAATGTGTTCAAAGCGTTTAGTTTTAGTTAAGATTCGAGCAGCTGCATTTTGTACCAGCTGAAGGGGTTTTAATGAGACATTAGCACATCCTGACAAGAGGGCATTACAGTAGTCTAATCTGGATGTTACAAAGGCGTGGATTAATTTTTCAGCGTCCTTAGTTGATACAATTTTCCTGATTTTGGCTATATTTCTCAAATGGAAAAAGGCTGTCCTAGAGGTGTTAGCTATGTGGGTTTCAAAAGACAGCTCAGGATCAATGACAACACCAAGGTCTTTGATGGCAGCACTCGGGGCAAGGGAGACACCGTCAAGGTCCAGTGTAAAATGAGTGAATTTGCTCCTGATTGAGTTTTGGCCAATTACCAATATTTCTGTTTTGTCTGAGTTCAGGAGGAGAAAATTTCGGGCCATCCAATTCTTTACATCTGTTAGGCAGGCCTCCATGTTTGATATATTCAGGGGGACATCGGGTTTGACTGATATGTATAACTGAGTATCATCCGCGTAACAGTGGAAACTAATGTCATGTTTACGGATGATATCGCCAAGGGGCAACATGTATAATGAGAAGAGCAGAGGCCCAAGCACAGATCCTTGTGGTATACCATATCTTACTCTGGAACGAACCGAAGATTCATTGTTAATGGAGACAAACTGATACCGTTCTGATAGATAAGACCTAAACCAAGATAGAGCCTGTCCGCTTATGCCAACCAAGTTTTCGAGGCGGTCGAGGAGGATACGATGATCGATGGTATCAAAGGCTGCACTTAGGTCTAGTAGCACAAGGAGGGAGATACAGCCATCGTCACAGGATAGTAGGAGATCATTGAGCACCTTCAGGAGAGCGGTTTCTGTACTATGATGATCCACACATTATTCACACAAATTATTCTTATTTGCGTATAACAGTTATAATTATACATATTATGAAGCAGTTATGCAGGAATCTTTCTTCTTTCTCTTGGCGGGGGAAAGATACCACAAAATTGACAGGTCTTTTCTGCTTTTGGTTAATAGAAGAAAAGGGAGGCAAAACCATAAAATGTGGGGGTATTAGTAGCCATTTCTGTATTATATTTTATTATATAGGCCTAACATAAAATAATTTACAGCAATTTCAACTTAATTTTCTAAAGCATCTTGAGTTGCAGGCACTTTCCTTAAGAAAGGTGTCTTTCCTTTTAAATATGTTTATGCTCCCAAAAAGAAGCATGTTTTATGTTTTTGACAATCATCTCTGCAAATTAATAAAATTACTGTTAAGCAGTAGTGTTTTTATTATTTTGGATTTAGAATGTTAATTTTCTATGAAATATAATAATTTTAATGTAATGTAATTTCACATAACGTCAGGGCCGGACCTAGAGGTGGGCAGGGGTGGGCATTGCCCACCCAAATTTTAGCATTGCCCAAGCAAATGACTGATCATTGTTCTGGTCAGAAGCATGTGTATATCTGTCAAACTAGTTACGCCCGTTTGGAATCCTGTAGGCGAATCACATTTTCTGCCCCCCTAGTGTCAATATCATTGGCTAGCTCAACGATTTCAAACTGTTCAGATTTCTGATTGGTTGGCTGGACGCTACAAAACTCGGAGACGGAAAAATTCATTGACAATAGTGGTGTTCAACGCTTCTTTTTAGTGATTCGGTTCCTTTCGTTCAGTTCAATAAAATGATTAGAATCTTTGACTCACTGATTCTTTCATTTCCATATCTGGTCGGGCGGCATACACAAATCTGTAAATAGTTTTATTGCATTTTAAAAGTTACTGTACATTGTTCCAAACATCATGTCCATTATTAGGCTGCTCTGCGGCAAAACAGCACGTGAGAAACCAAATGTCAATGAAATTAATAATAATTAAATCGTAATATTCATTACGTGAAACTGCACTATGCTATTCAAACAATCATGCAGCTGCAAAAGGTAATAGAACCCCACATTTTAACACGTATAATAGCCTAAGTACATGTCATTTGCTAGGCTAGGCTTATGCATCACATTTCTGTTTTGTTTTGCAGCCTACTTTGTTGATTTGTCAGTATTTATTAATAAGGACTTTATTTGTGTTAAAAAGATATGTGATGTCAACATTAAATACATCGTAGCCTATGTAAAATTGCAGTTGTGATAAACAAGAACTGCGATACGTTGTGCGCACCTAAAATATGCTACTGCTAAAAATAGAAATATAAAATAATATTCCAGGTAGATGAGCAAAATAATATTTAATAATATTTTTAATTCCTATAATAATATCACGGAAGCGCTCTGATTCCTTTTGCATCGTGACAGTCAATGGCGGATGTAGCCAAGCCTACTATACTGAGAACTAGCGATTCTGGCAACACGTAGTCACCAGGTCTTCATAGTCAGTGAATCTTTGGAGTCCGAAGGAACTGGTGAACTGAGGAACTTGTCAGCATAGTCACCAGTTCCTTTGCGTCCGAACGAACTGGTGAACTGAGGGCTCAAAGAAACTGGTGAACTGAGGAACTTGTCAGCATAATCACCAGTTCCTTTGAGTTCGAACGAACTGGTGAACTGAAGACTCACAGTTCCTTTGAGTCCGAACGAACTGGTGAACTGAGGACCTTGTCAACAGTTCATCAGGTCACTAGGGGGAGTTTAGAGTCTCCGTAGTCACCGGATCTTTTGCATTGTCCCACATCGTCAGCTGTGCCGAGATGGCAAGTGGGAGGTGCTTCGAGAGTTTTAGCATTTAGTTGTTGTCATGAACGTATTGCTGATACAGTTTTGTGATAGGCTGCTTCGTGGACAGACCGCATATCTAATATCCACTGGAGGGGGAGTTATAGCTGCCATGCCAGCATGTTTGCAAAGAGGAAGGAACGAATCTTTTAGACTAGGGATTCAGTACACTCAGTTCACCTCAAAGATTCGTTCAAAAGGATTTGATCGTTCACGAACTGCACATCACTAATTGACAGATCTACAGTGCATGGCGCTTGCTAGAAGATTAGATCATAGCGACATTTTTCTCATGTACATAATTTAAAATTGAAATATTAAAAAAATCATTGCATGTATTTTTTATTATTATTATTATTATTATTATTATTATTATTTTACAGTTTTACTATTATTGGTTTTGTGTTGTATAATATAAGGAGCGTTCTGGTGGAGTTTAGGATAGGCTACTTAGCTAGCTAGCCAGTTCCCCTAGCTAGTTAGCTAGCAACTGCTAGCTTGAAAGAGTGGTAGCTTTAGGAATCAGAGGATTTATAAATCTGATTTAAATCATTTCTTACCTGGCTAAATTACGTCGAGGACTTCTGATATCCTGCATAGTTACAGTCGCACAACCATGCAGCGATTTCTGGTTCTTATCAGGGGCGGGGCCGGGGGGGGCTTTGGAGGGCACGGGCCACCCTTGAGATTTGATTGGCCACCCCGGGTGCCACCCAAAACTCCTAGTCTATGATTGGCCATCAACCAGGTCGAAGGCGGGACTTTTCTTGATGTACTCAGTGATTCAAATCAGCGCGGGAGTCGGGAGTGACTGACTTCAAAAATTCAAGTACAAGTTTAGATATAGCCAAGAAACAGCCGTTCTATATGTGTAATTGGTTGTTAGCATGTGAGTTAGTTTACAACACTATTGCTCTTGCTAGCAAGCAAAGTTATCTAGGTAGCTAGCTAGCTATCTAGATATCTGCCCATCTAGCAAGGTAGCTAGCTAATCCATCTAGCTAGCTAGCTAACGTCAGCTAGCTTGATAATGAACTACAAAGCTCACCAGGCAGCTAGCTAGTTAAATGTTAATCATTACTTTAAAAAAAAGCCTTGTTCCCGCCTTACTATTGCTTCACTAAGCGCCGCTTCTGTCGCCTAGCAACCTTGACGACTGCTGCCAGCTAGCTGAGAGATGGAGCCAGAATTTTTAATTTTATTTTTTTTGTTTTTTCAATTATTAGAAGAAATGGAGATACTTCACTGCCGGCGCCGGCGGGTGATGTATCTCAGGCTGAGAGAAGACCATGGCCAGGTACCCTAAAATAAATTGGTTAAGCTGTGTCGGGGAGAGCTGGGACGAAAGTAAGACTTTTTGATTTAATGTAATTTACAAAGAGATCGTACAAGACTGAAAGCCGATATTTTTGTGACCAACAATCTACATCCGTCTTCTGTGAAATACAGTTGCATTTACCATACTTAAGTGTATGTCTGTAATCATACGATGTCATCATCAAACGTGTATCTTGCGGTTATGGAAATACAATGCGCCATGAAGGAGTTTGCTTTTTACATAGCCTAGAACAGTAAGTCTTTGCATTTGTTTGTATTTGCAAGTTTTCTATCTTGCAAAATGTGATCTACTGAATAAACATGAAGTTGAACCCCTACATGAAAAAAACACTGTTTAATACTCGAAAAAATCAACCGCTAATCAAATTTACAAAGAAACATCAAAAACGTTTATCGGCCATAACTCTGTGATAAGAGGACATAACAGGAAGATGTCAGGCAGATAGATGAAGGTTAAAATCCCTTATGTGCTGACCTTAGGATGTGTGTCTATCATCGTTGTACTTGGAGAAAACGAAAATGTTACTTTCGCCCCATGTTACTTTCGACCCGCTTCTCCCCTACTTTTAGCCAACAATAATGTTATCATCAGCTGGTTAACAAGTTAGTTAATGTATGGCTAATGTCATTTAACTTTGACAATATAATTTCATATTTAAAATAACCAGTAGTGGAATGTAACTAAGTACATTTACTCACGTACTGTACCTACAGTAAGTACAAATTAAAGGTACTATTTTTCATACCCTTCGTGTCCAGTGAAAATGTGTTGATTTTGAATGTGAATGTATTTGTGTATGTGTATTTGTGAATGTGTATTTAACAGTTTTTCTTCTCCTTCTTTCCCTAAACCAGCCCAGACCCCTGTACTGCAGGGTAAATTTACATGTTCCTGTGCTGGAAAGGTTTTTCAACCAGGAAGACACACGGCCTGATTTTCGGCTGAGCAGGGAGGCCCTGGCAGTGCTGCTGGACCTTCTTAGCCAGGAACGGAGACACAGATGGGGTGCCACAATTGAGACCCTGGTGTTTCTTTTCTGGCTGGCAAGTGGGGTATCATACAGGGTGGTCCCCAGAGTGTTTTGATTGCCTCGTTCCACTGTCCACTGTATCGTCCACAGAGTCACTGAGGAGGTGATGGCCATTTGCCACAAGATCATCCACCTCCTGAAGACCCCGGAAGACCTGGAGGCAGTATCCCGTGGGTTTGCAGGGCTGGCAAGGCACAGAGCCTTTCTGAAAGCAGCTGGAGCAATCGACGGCTGCCATGTCCGCATCAAGCCACCGAGCGGCCCTGATGGTCAGTGCTACAGGAACAGGAAACTGTTCCCATCCATTATCCTGCAGGCTGTTTGTGACCATCAGGGCTGCCTCATCGACACCTACGTGGGCTGGCCTGGGTCAGTCCATGACTTACGAGTGCTCCGCCACAGCCCACTCTACAGGAGTTCACTCTACCCTCCTCCAGGGCACTTTATCCTCGCAGACGGAGGGTACCCGTGTCTCAAACACCCACTCCCCCTCATCACTCCCTACAAGAGGCCAGTACAAGGTGTGGGAGCCCAGCGCTTCAACAGCCATCATTCCAGGGCACGCTCCATTATAGAGCGTGCTTTTGGGATGATGAAGACCAGGTTCCGGGCCATCTTCCTGCAAGCGCTGAAATATTTTGTGGCAAGATTTCCTTTATCAAAATAAGGTTGTGAAGTTGTATTTTGTATGCACTGTCTTTTATTCTTGCCTCTTTCTGAAAACATCTTAGTGACATGGCAGCCATCGACTGCCTCAGCCCTGCAAACCCAGGCGATGGACGATGCGGTGGACAGTGGAGAGATGCATCCCAAAACACACTCTGGAGACTACCCAAGATGATGTCCCACTGACAGAAGACACCAGGGTCTTTATTGTGGTAGCCCATCCAGGTGCAGCAGCACCACCAGGGACTCTCTGCTCAGCTGAACAGAAATACACATAAATGTACACACTTAATTATATATTATAAAAATGTTATAAATATTACTTATTTAGAATATATATTTAGAAGTTTTTTAAGGACCTGCAAACACCCTTGTATATAAGTTCTTTGTTGTATTGTATTTGTATTGTGTATATATTTTATTTTGTAAATAGTTACAGATTGCTGGAAATGAAATAAACATACTGAACACATACTTTAATTCATTCAATTTTTAATCTTTTTTTCGACTAATCTCTCAAGTAGAGAGAAGAGCCTATTCATTCTCTCTCTGCTCTCCTGTGCTCTCCTCTCCTCTGCCTCTCTCTGCAACCTCATGTCCTCTCTCAGTAGGTCTAGGAGCTCATCCTCTCTCTCCCTCTTTCTCCTTCCTGCTGCTGGCTGGCTTTCCTCCTCCTCCTCCTGGTCATCCACTGCTGCACTTGGCCCTGGTGTGTCCTCAGGGATGGAGGCAATTAGGACAGGGGGGGTGGTGGAATGCCTCTGTCCCATCACCTCATCCATGAGGACAAACCACGGCCAAGTTGCAGCAGTGGGTTTCCCACTCACTCCTTCTCCAGACCCTGGACACTTACAATCCTAAAACAGAGGAAACCAATTATGGCAGTCAAGAACAACAGCAGCAAAACAAATTTCAGCAAAAAGTGTGTTTATTAAATTGCACGATGAAAACAAATATAATTTCAATTTAAATTCACATGTACATACTTTGTATTTTTTCTTCAAATTCTCCCATTTTTTTTTAGCCTGCAGGGGAGTCAAATTCCCCAGCAGGCCTATTTTCTCCAGAATTGTGCTAATCACAGAGAGAAGATAAGAGAAAAGGAAACAGAAAGAAACAGCAGGACAGATACAAAATCCCCTAGAAATCATTTACAGCACTACAGAAAACACAACGAAGAAGAAAAATGGTATTGCCTCATCTACTGGTTGTCTTATTATCAAGGGCTTTGTTTAGGATGAGGGCTAATTCACCTGTAAACTTAAGTACAAGATGATCAAATGGGGGTATTCCAAACGGGGTATTGTTGCCTTACCCCCAGGCTACACTGGCCGAATTTTCGGCCCCATTGAACAGGCTGTCGTTTTGTCCCCTCAGTTTAATGAACTGAGCAGTCTACTCCTTGCTCCCTAAAAGTAAATAATAACGAAGTCCAGGTTAGCCGTGTAATCAATTACAACGTTTGTACTGGACTTTGAAAGTGATATTCAACCAGTGCTTAATTTGTTAATCAGGTCGGATGTGGGAAGCCGAGCTGCAGTAAGCTAGCTAGCTAGCTAACATCACTAACATCACGTAACTTAACATGTAACTATTTTAACGAAAATTTGAGGTTTTAAGGCCCCTTGGTTTTTTAACATTTGTATCATTAGCTATTCGATTAAGTTGAAACCCAATACTTACATTTAAATGTGTACTCCTCTGCCATTCGGCTCGTTGTGCCCGCCATTTTTTCCTTTTAAAAAAAAATTCATCACCGGCACGCAGTGAATCCTGGGATAGGTTGGCCAGCGAAGGATACACCCGTTGCATCCTTCGTTGCCAGGGAAAAGAAGGGCGCATTTGAAGGAGCCTTCGAAATGGGACAGCCTTGTCGCGCCGACTGTGACGCAATCGGTCTACAAATGCAGCCTTCGAAGGATGCAGCCCCTGAATTGGGACACAGCCCATCTCACTCCTAACCAACGAAGGCAACAATAGCCAATCAGAGAAGGTAAAAAAAAAGGCCAGTGTGTTCCATTCGGAAGGCGGTGACTTGCAGGTCACTGCCTTTGTAGGCAGCATCTTAACCCTAGGTATCTCAGAAGGCAACGGAAGAAATTGTGTTTGGAATGCCCTTTGAAGTTTGAATGCGTCACACGAGACTTACGTTTACTCCCACATCACCGTCTTCATCAAACAAGCGCAGTATTGACACTGCGCGTTCACACTAAGCGTCACAGGCACCAAACAAAATTACATTCAGGGGCAGAGCTAGACATTGCGAACATCCAGGGCTTAGCCTAGTAACACACACAGCATTGCTAGGGGGGTCCGGGGGCATGCTCCCCTGGAAGAAATTTTTGAAAAATAACCCTTTAAATAATGACCTCTGGTGAACTTTGTGGTTACTAATGGATGAATCGAAATTGAAAAAATGTGAGACTAACCCTTAACAAATTCAACATATCTAAATAGCACTGCAGTGAAAGACCTTGGCTTGCTGTAGAGGGGCTTATAGGAGGATATCAGATTTTTGCATTTTGGAAGTGGTGATGAATCAGATTCATCATATGTAAATTCCATTCCATTTTTGACTAGAACAATGACTAAACAGGTACGTTTGTAAGTGCAAGGCATTCCTCATATATATAATATACATATAATACATATAATAGTGTAGTAGCCTATAAGAGTGCATTCAAGAATGAGCTCTAAATGTCAAATAAACTTTAGTTAGATATAGGTATTCTTTTAGCTGTAGTGGTGTTAAAACAGAAATAATTTAGAATATGTACTTATGTATTTAAATATTATTCATTTCATGTATTGATAGGGTGCGTTCAGACATAACGTCTTTTTTTTCACAAGAAAAGTTGAGCAGGGCGCTTTTTCAATTTGAAAACCAATGGCAGCATTTTTCCCCGAGAAAAGAAGTTGACAGTGTCTTTTGTTGCCATAGCAACATGAGCTAATCTAGAGTTGAAGTTAGCTTACATGCTAGTTTTTCTAACGACTGAAATAAACACACACTGACTGACCAAAAACTCTGGGACATGTCCAGTTTTACTGCACAAATGAATGTGGTGATACAGTATAACTCTCATGTCATACAGCTCAGTGCTCAAAAACGATCGTAATAAGTTTCTCCACCACTACAGTCTCAATTTCTGCCGGGAGTTATGGAATACCAAGGTCTCACTACTCAGCCAAAGATCTCAACCCTCTCTGACTCAGGTGTCAAAAAGAGCGCTTGACGTAGGGAGTTTTTCTCAAAGTTGAACTTTTTTTCAACTTTAAAAAGACGCCCTGGGATGCTGAAAAGACGCCGCTCTGGACTTTTTTGAAAACAGGGTCTATAAGATCATAACATAAAACAAAAGCTGGCAGCTTTTAAAAAAGACGTCAAGTCTGAACACAGCCAAAATCTGAACAGCAGCGAGGTGGCTACAGCTCGTTTGCCCCAACTCAGCTGTGAAATCAAATCACCAACCTGAAACAACACTTGATGGTATTGTCTTCTTGAAAAACTGTATAATATCCATATTGGTCGTCTTCTTGAAAAGCTTTCTAATAGCCTACTCTAATAGCCTACTAGCCGACTTCTGACACTCAGGTCAACGGCTTTTTGGGATGTATAAACTCATGAATATTCATGAGCACAGTGACAAATCCCCCTTTTAAGAGACCTGTAGTCTAGATGGCGATGTTTCCCCAGAACTTTGTTTGGTCTCATTAAAGAAACCGATGGGAATATTCTATCAGAAATGAGATGATAGTCATCATCATTTTGAAAGCTTAAAAAAGATTCGGGGCTTTTGAAAAAACATTCGGGGCTTAAGCCTCGAAAGCCACCCCCTGGCTCCGTCCATGATTACATTTTAAAATAATTGAAAGGACAAAACCCTAAATGATAATACTACCTATTATTAATAAACTATTCAATGGTGCATTCTCCGACTCATTTTTGGTAGGAGAATCATTACTAGTAGGCTACATCATTAATGCTAGCTAGCCGCGGAAGAAACCGCTAGCCTTGATGACTGTGGAGTCTAGCTTGCCAGACTTTTCTACCTGAGCCATCCAGCTATGATAAAACGTTTTGCCCTACAATGTTTAATAAAATTCGGCAGGATTACTACTTAGCTAGCTAGCTACGCAATAAACAAATCAGACGTGCCACAGAACCACTGTGCATGTGAGCTAGCTTGCTATTTGCATCATCTGGTCATCATTTTTGGATGATTTACAGCTTAATTTAGCAAACACAAGTGGAGAATAACCGGTACTACATTAAATGTATTGGTGAAGTGGTGCAATTTCTCTGTGTGAATGAGCTTGCTTTTTGTGGGAGCACGGAGAGCACTCAATCACGTACAATCGATGATGACGTTTCTGCTGGCCTTTTCTTAAATTTGAGTACACTTTGGCCAAAGACACCAAACTTGTTGAAGTAGCTAAAACTATCCCCCAAAATGCAAAATACACCTCAAAAATATACAAAATGACATAATTGACACTCTTGCCAGTCTCGTGTTGAGGTGAAAAGGAAATTTGAAAATGCAGATACTGCAGGGGTCTGTATCAAAGGTGATGGGACTCGAGCCAGGTGTAATACTGAGAAACTGTCCTTAGTAATTCGATTTGTGTGTAACTCTGTTCCTGAGGAACATTTGATTGGACCTGAGTCAGTTGGATGCAGAATATATAACCATACAGCACAGCTACAGCACTGATAATATCAGCCAGTGTTATGATGGAGCATCTGTCATGAGTGGGATCAGGGGTGGCGTACAGGCATTGTTACAACAGAAGCTTGGCAGGCACATTCCATATGTTCATTGCTATAACCATCAGCTGCACTTATCTGTAGTTCATGCAGTCCAAGGAGAGCCATGTGCCAAAATCTTTCTTGATCTCCATCGGTCACTCCATTCCTTTTTCCACCATTATCATGTGACCCAGAATTACAATACCCCCTCACTTAAATGGTTACTTGAGATTCGGTGGACAAGTCACTATGATGTAACAGGATGCATAGTGGAGAGCCAGGAGGCTATCCTGAACATTTTGTCTGAGGTTTCAGAGGACAGTGAGGCAGCAATGGCTGTATGCACAGAGGCAGCAGGGCCCCTAGTACAGCTTAGGAAGCATAATTTTCTAAAGTTGGCAAATTCCTTGACAAAGTTCGCAGTGTCTTGAAGCCTGTAAATTCTATTTTGCAGGCAAAGTCTGTCGATATGAGCCATGCTGGGGAGGTCATCACTGCTTCTCTGCAAGGACTGAAAAACATCAGAAGTGATGTATGGGATGGCTTTGATATATCAAAAAATAACCCCCATGCTGCAAAAAGAAAGCGAACCATCACATCTCGCAAACACGTTTGTTCTCTCCACAGTTGGTCAAACTGACTCCTCTACTCCCAGCCAGTATTTGAAGAGATCTCTTCTAAACATTTTGGACAGGACAATTGGCAAAATGGAAAACAGATTTTCAAAAAGAAATCTTGACTTGATGAAAACTGAACCGTCTTCTTCCACAGTCTACTTGTTTTCTAGATTTGGCCCTCTTGAGCCCCCTCCAACTGCTTGCTGGAAATGACATCACCACATATAGTCTGGAACATGAAATTCATGTTGCAAAATCCATGTTACTAAAGAAATTCTCATCTGACAATGTAGACCTCTCAACTGTGTGCCAGCATGTACAGGGCTATAAGGAAGCATTTCTTAAGCTTCATGCACTATATGTCACCGCCTTGGTGATTGGGGTATCCACTGCAGCATGTGAGAGTTCTTTTTCTACCCTGTCATGTATCCTGATGTCAGGGCTCAGGCAAGGACTCAAGCGCGGAACCAAGAGCTTCAGGTTCCAAGTGCTTTATTGAGGATGTCAGGCGAAATCGCAAAACCAGAACAGGCAGTGTCAGTAACAGGCAGGCAGTCCATGGGCAAAACCAGGGCCGAAAACAGGAACAGGCAGGGTCAGGAACCAGGCAGGCAATCAGGGCAAAGCAGCAAGCAGAAACAAGGTCGAGGCACAGGCAGGATCGAAAACGGCAGGACTTACAGGTAGACATGGCAGGAACGAAACAGGCACAAAACACTGCAACGATCTGGCAAACAAGACAGAGACAGGCAGGGTAGATATAGGGCTGGGCTGATGAGGTGATGGGAAGCAGGTGTGCAGGCAGGCAGGTGGAGATGATCAGGTGGGCGGGGACAGGGCGGAGAGCGGGGCAGGGCTGGAACACAAGGAAAAACAAAAGCACATGGACACAATGACAGATGGGGAGAACATAAACATAACAGCTAGGGGGCCAGAGTACTGACACCTGGGGGGTATTTCAGAAAGCAGGTTTAGTGAAAACTCTGAGTTTGTTAACCCTGAGATGAGGGAAACTCTGAGTTTTCCGTTCCAGAAAGAGAGGTAACTCAAACTCTGGGTGAGTTACCATGGTAACTGACTCTGTGAACCTAACCTGCTCGCTGGCAGGTTTTCTTTAACTAACCCTGAGTTCCTCCCTATCTCCTCCCTCCTGCTGAGCCTGAAGCAGCTGTCGGACATGGCGTGTCCCTTTCTCGTTAACCCGATCGATGTTGAAGCTGAATTAATTCGAATAGCCTTACGTCAGGAGAGGATTTTGAGACCTCGATTAGATGTGCTGTCATTCCCTGATGATTACCTATTTGAACATTACCGTTTTTCGTCACACTATCATTTATCTGAACAACATTCTCCGGCCTTACATCTCCAATATAACACACCGCGGACGTGCCCTCACATCAGAGCAAATTGTTTGCGTTGCTCTTCGTTTTTTTGCCAACAGGAGTTTCCTTTATAACATTGGTGACGCAAAACATATCGGGAAAGCAACTGTTTGTAGAGCTGTAAGAAAAGTGTCCCTTGCACTTAAACGCCTATTGCACATTTTGTAGTGTTCCCTGGGCACAAACCTCTAAGGACCATCAAAGAGGAATTCCACAGGATTGCAGGCGACTTGTAGAAACCATTCAGTTGAAGTTAATGACGATATTTTAAATTGTATTGTTCATGACATTCTGCTGCGACCTCAGACTGGGATCAGTAATTAATTTTTATGTTGCAGGGTTTCCAAATGTGATAGGGATATGTGTGCCATCGATGCAGCCTATCACTGCTCCTTCAGTTAATGAAGTAGACTATGTGAATAGGAAGTCTTTCCACAGCATTAATGTGCAGGTACATTGACTACTCTACTGTCTTACCATAACAGACTATACATCACAATATACTGCAGCTAATATCTCATCCTCTGCATTGTCAAGATCATATGTGATGCAGCACACTTGATCACAAATGTTGAAGCCAAGTGGCCAGGCTCTGTGCATGACTCACAAATGTATCATGAGTGTACCCTGAGCAACAGGTTTGCACATCGTAAGTAAAACTTTGTACAAATATCATTCCCTTGTCTCCCTCTAGTAACACCCTCAAAATGTATCCACTGTATAATTACAGGAGAGTTTGATGGCCACCTGCTTGGTGACAGAGGGTACCCATGCCAGCCCTCTCTGTTGACCCCTTACCCTGACCCTGAGCTGGGCCCCCAACAGCGTTTCAGTGTGGCCCACTGCAGAACTAGAGCCCAGGTTGAGATGACAATAGGCGTGCTCAAAGCCCGGTTCCAGTGCCTGCGTAAACTCAGGGTAACCCCAGAGAAGGCATGTGACATCATTGTGGCATGTGTTGTTCTCTATAATATTGCCACAATTAGAGGAGAGCAACACCCTGCCGTACAAATGAACGACCCTGTGGAAGACCATCCCATCCACCTTGCAGATGTCCCGGATGGAAGAGCTGTCCGAGACATAATTTGCCGGAATCATTTCACAGGTTAAGCTACCACCACCCCCAGGAGTCAAATAAAGACAAATCATTCACATTTCATTTGGTCTTCTTTATTTCCTACAAATACAAATGCAACAATTAGTATTTTTATATTGTTCCAACAATTAACATAATTCACCTGTGACCATGCACCCACCTCTAACTGGCATTCCAGTAATTCAATTTCAAGATCTGCCTTTTTAATCTGCCGCTTCAAGTACACCATGTCTAGGTCAATTTTTGCCATTTTCTTGAGGAGATGCATTTTGTACAACTCCTTTACTGGTAACTGGGAACACATAAGGATGACATTACATTCTACAGTTCTACATGCAGAATTAACCTGGCATTTACTGAACGTCTCACTGTATTAATCTGTGCTGTGGAGGTTGATGGACCCTCCTCCTGGTAATGCCCAGTCATGCTCTGTTAAAAAGGAGTTGTTTTTCCATTCGTTATTTATTCTCATCACTTCAATGTACATTTCAAACTCAAAATTTCACACAAGAATCCAAAAATATTTAAATGGGGAGAGAACTATAAGTAGCTACCATACATAATATTAAGATGTATACCTCTATAGGCTTTTCTGAATCCCTCTCTGTGGCAGCAGACAACGTGTCTTCATCATCCTGTGAAGAGCATTCTGTTTCAGTATACTTTAAACTACTACATTTGGCAAAATCTCTGGAGTATTGAGTACTTACAACTGCAAGGGGTTCTGTTGTGGCAGGATGTCAACAAGGCCAATGATACCAGTGACTGTTGGGAGAAATTAAAAACCCAAAAAAAGGAATGTGTATATATATATATATATATATATATATATATATATATATATATATATATATATATATATATATATATATATATATATATATATATAGAGAGAGAGAGAGAGATAGAATACACACACACACTAACATCTTATGTAGGCACTTGTGCCCTGGGGGGTGATTGGCTTGGATGAGCTCACTCCAGGGATGCCTTCAGCCACTGGTCGCCCAGTGTTATGGCTCAGGGCCAGCTCTTCTGCCTCTGTCAGGGGTGGTGGTGGTGGCCCTCCACCCGTTTTGCTTGCCTCTGCCTTCTTTTTGTTGAGATGGTCCTGTTTGAACCATGTTTTTATATTTCATTTTCAGCTACTGCCAAGTGTGCTTTGTGCCCATGGGATTGCACCTAAATGAAAACAGAATTTTATTCATTAACATTCCACCACTTTTTCACCTGTAATATTAAAAGGAAGTGTGGTTGAATGTTAAATGAATGGACTACTGCATTCAAACTTACGCATTGACTCGGGCAGCAATTGTCTCCCACGCCAATTGTCTCTCCTTTGCTGCTGCAGCTGTGTTGCTTTTCTTTCTGAAAATGTGCTCATATTCCCCATAAGCACATATCAGAATCTCTAACTCCACGTGGGGTAAAGTAGGACGACCTTTTTTTCTCACCGGTTGCCATGGTGAATCGTAGTATCGGAGCTCCATTGATGATGGCTTTTTATAGTCATCACGCACGCACTTAACTCAGGGTGAACATATCCAGAGTTGATTGAACTAACTCAGATCAGCTGTTCTGGAACCGAAAACTCGGAGTTTCCCATCTCAGGGTTCAGGGTTAGGTTCAGAGTTTGTTAAACCTGCTTTCTGAAATACCCCCCGACAACTTCCCGTCGCACCATGCAACATAACAGGAAAAAGAATTTGGTCATCTTGGCTCATGAAAAATCTATAACAAAGGGAATAGATATGGACGAGTTTGTAAGGCTTTTTGCTAAAAGGAGCAGAAGACTAATGCTTTGAAGTGGTCATTTTGTGTGAAGCTTTTTTTTTTCTTCAACCAATATTCACCCAATAATTTTATGGGTCTTTTGATTTACTTTGATTTACTTTTCAACCAATTTGAAAAGGTTTATGAAAAAACAATGCATTCATATGTTCATAGTTCATGTATATGGTTAGTTCATAATTAATTCAGGTACTGGTATTTACAGTTTTTCACAATTGCTTTGGCTCATTTCTCAAATGATATTTAATAGTTTCAAAACAACAAGTGCAAAACTCACTTTTTCAAGGTTAAGCCAAAGTAATTGAGACAAACTGTAATAACACATTGACATTTCAACATTTTCATTTTTCTATCTAAAATGATTGGCTGTAGCAGATGACCTATCATCAACAAACACTGGCAGACAAGCCATGTTCAAACACCCTCAGTAGGATGCAACATGAAGCAGGATCAGAAACCATTCAATTCCCTATCTGAGATACTGCCACCCCTTATAGCTTACATTTCTGTCAAGTATAGGCTGTTGTTAGCCTATAGGCTATACTATGCATTTTTTGATATGGTGTAAAAAGAAAATTATGCATTGGTGAATAAAAATTGCCCACCCCAAAACTATGATTTCCCCCCCAATTAGGGGAATCTAGAACCGGGCCTGCATAATATCAACATTTATTTTTGGCCCGCGGCCCTCCATCCAGATTAATTTTTGGCCCTTCAAAGGAAAGAATTTGGGCACCTCTGGGCTAAGCAATAGATATTAAGTTGGCAGCGTCGCTGTTGTACAGGTTAACATTATTTATTATTTAATTATTTATTATTTAAAACAGCATAGCACATCGGCCTTAAGTAGCGAATAGAATAGAATAGCATGTCCTACCGTTAGCTCCGTTTGCTACGCTAGCTCCGTTAACACTGTCACTACATGCAGTATCACCTGCGATGTTGTCATGTCGCTTGTACTCGGCAGCGGCCTCCTCTTCTTGCCCCTGCTCTCCACTGGAATCTGCCTGTGTCCATACTCTTTCCTCCTCCTCTTCATCTGGCGCCGGTGGACTGTTAATGTTATCACTGCAGCTAACGTTAATGTTTTGCCTGGCACTGGCATTGGTAACGTTATTTTTGAATAAATTTGTTAACTTAAAACATTTTGCAGCATCAGCCTCGAGATTTTTTTTCTTTTTCTCTCTGACCTTTTCCGCTTGTATTTTCGATTGCTATCTAATCTTCATAATAGCTTCTTTCTGTCTTGATTATTTCCCACCTGACCTCTGACATTACATGGATGGACAGATCCACTTGAAGGGGTGGGGGGAGGGGATGACAGTAGCTCTTCCTGCACCTGCCTTACAGTATAGGTAGCTTTTATGGGACCGTGTAACCCCCAGTCAGATGGGCTGTCCCAACATCAAGTGGGTCGCAACCGGCAGGTCGATTTTTAATTCTTTTTTTTTCCCCCACAATTTATTTTCCTCACATTGCTGGTGGCCTTGCAGCCCACTAGGTGGGCCGGCTCATCTGGCATTTGCCAGATTTGCCAGATTGCCAGTCCGAGCCTGAGTCCAGGTGTGTGTGGAGATGAGTAATGGCCAGTACAGTGGTTTTTAAGGGATATTGCCAGCCTACCTGAGCTGGGTACAAAGTTTAATCGGACACCCTAAAGTGAAATTAAATGTTAATTTATTCGCTAGATTAGTGTAAAAGCCCTGCATAACGGGCATCCTAACTATTTCTCTCAGATAGTCTTGGTATTGCATTACCCCCAATATAAACATGAATGCCATCCAAGTAACAGGTATAAACACATTATTACGTGTGTAGTGCTTCGGACTTATCTGATATGCCTGTTACATATCCTTCAGCGTTGCTTTAAAGGCAAGTATTCCCCAACACAATGCCTCATTCTACAGAAATACATTTGGATTACTTGTCAGTGGCGTCACTCTCCGTGCACATTTTCTCTAATCGCGTCATGTCGTTTATACGTGCGCGCCCCGTATCTTTTCTGATTGGATACATTTTAGATTGAACCACGATTTGACCAATGAGGTCACTGCCTTGATGTGCCCTGCAAGGTAGCGTTTGAGCCATAAACAACTAATGCAAGGCCGTCATATTACTAGAAAATTATATTTGGCAAACGGCAAGTCATCTGTTTTATGGGATTGAAGTCCGTACTGGACAACGGGACTGTAGACTGCTCAGTGCCACAAATGAGTGAGTAACGTTAACAGTAACAAGCTAGCTATTTAGCTGCAGCAGCATACTATACTGTAGTTTACGTTACCCACCTACTCACCTAACCATCCACCCTGTTATGTTTAGCTGTATCCTCTACAGTAGCTGAGTTAATGCTAACTAGCTAACTACCTGTAGCTATTAGATGTAGCTAAGATACACTTTAGGACTCGGCTAGCTAGTCATATGGTTTGGTAGATTAAAAGATAACGCTACCTAATTAGCCAACTCGTCGCTTGGCTCATTGACAGCCCGTTGTACCTCCTTTAGCTTGACATCTAGCCAGTCAGCTAAACAACTTACCTCCCTAGCTCGGAAGATAACCTCGTCGACTAATTGAGAGAGACTGAAAACTTTTCTAGAATGCATGCAAAAACTATAGGGGGAAATATAGGGAGAAAATACAGTAATGAAAACAAAGAGGGTTCATCGTGTACGGAGTGTGTATCGTACATAGACAGATCGATGACTGTCCACTGCATGGATGACTTCGACTGAAGTTTGCAACGCATGCATAGCTAACTAAGCGTCCTGATACTTGTTTCTGTTACTCATAAATTCTTCTCCCCATTGAAGGTCTGGAGGACTGATTTATGGTTAGGGACCATTGTGTTGATCAAGACAGCTGCCGCCAGAAAGAACGAAGATGACGACGGAGACCCACGTGAAAGACATCAAACCAGGACTAAAAAATCTCAACGTCATTTTCATCGTTCTGGAGACAGGTGCTTGTTTTCTTCCACAGCTAGAATGTTAAAAAAACAACTAATTTGGGACCGATCGACAAGGTATCACACATTGACAAAAGACGCACGTCTGATATGTTCGACCTGTCGAGCTGCAGTGTTCTTCCTACTCATTTTTTGGTTTGTGGTACACCTGAAATGTTAGTGCTGAAATTTTACTGAAGCTGGCCAAGCATAGTATTTTATGGATCAGATCCTCTGCGTTATTCAGTGCAGCAAACGTTTGCCAATATGTCCTACAAGGGTCTGCGCGACTTTGACTGCTTTAAATTTAATTCTGCAGATAATAATTTTAGGGAAAAGATCAGGGCTTTAACCACGACAGGAGGTAACCACAACAGGTACTTCCATGTAACCAGAACTAAAATCTGCTTCAGTGCTGCATTCAGACCAATGTCACATCCCGAGGTTCCTCCGTGTAAATTAGTTATGTGGTTGTCGGAAGCGCAGCGGGAGAATGCAGCGAGTGCTGGCTGCATGCAGCTCATCTGCTGTTTCTCCATTAAAGGGCGTGTGACGAAGACGAAGGACGGGCACGAGGTGCGGACCTGCAAGGTAGCGGACAAAACGGGCAGCATCAGCATCTCTGTGTGGGACGAGGTGGGGGGTCTGATTCAAACTGGCGACATAATCCGACTAACGAAGGGGTGAGTCAGTCGGGACCCACAATGCACTGCATCTCAGGGACACAGTCACAGTAGATTTGAAGGGGACATGCCCTTTGTGTTATTCTGGATTTGGAAAGAGGAAGAGAACATTTCCCTTGAATGGAAAGGCTGATGCTCAAATAGAAATAAAAAACAGCTCTTTACGTCAGTGTGAATTGTATTTGAGTTTGGAAGGGATGAGACAGAGGGGCAGGCAGAGAAAGAAACAAGTATGTGTGTTAGAATGTGTGTGTATGTAGATGATTACTAGACAAAATTTTGTAGTCAAAAATGAGAACATAATTTGATTTACATTTTGTTCAGTGAACTTCAAATGCTTTGTTTTAATTACTCGTCCAATACAAATAAAGCTATTTTTATTTGAAAATTGATTATGCAGGTGTATGTGAAAAATGTTGGTTCACATAAAACTATCCATTACTGTGTACTAGAGCGTAGATAGTGTTCCATGTAGATGTGAAATAAGAATATAAGCAATGCAAAGGTTATAACAAGCCCATTCAGACCATCAGTGCCCGTCTCTCTCTGTAGTCTATAGTATTTCTGGTGCTGTGTCAGGGCTGCTTCCACTGTGAATCCTGTTAAATCCTGTGAATCTATGTATATGTGACCCTGAGTGGAAAAATTCTTCCGTGTTTCAGTGTGAAAGCTACCTTTAGTAATATTCATGTGACATATGTACTTTGAATTGCATTTTAGACATATTTACAAGGTATACTGGGAAATGATATGCAACTGTGGTTTAATGTTAGCAATCCCACCCTGTTCCCTCCAGATATGCCTCCATATTTAAAGGCTGTCTCACTCTGTACACTGGAAGAGGGGGTGATCTGCAAAAGATTGGAGAGTAAGTCCTGAGTGGTATTCAGAAACACTGTGTGTGGTGTTAGACTGCTATCGGATGTTAAGACTCCGCTTGCTGTTGGTGGAAGTTGCCATTTTCTGCTCTCCTTTGAAATACGTGATGTCATCCACCAACTGACTGACCAGCAGGGATCCCTGACGAGCAACAGGATGGACAAACCCCTGGCCGACTTCCCCAACCCCATATCCCCGGCAGAACAAAGCTGATTTATTCCGCTGCTGTTGGCTGCCGGTCACCATCAGCTGATGAGATAGCTGAGATCAGACCTGGTTCAGACGGAAATTGTTATTTTCAATGAAATGTACCTTGATTGGTGTAGTAGGTCTGTGTTTGGTCAAACAGTGTTGGATTTTATTTGCCCTGATTTCAAGTCAGTGTCTTTTCCCACTTCCTCTGACTGCAGTTAGAGGTATCCAAACACATACATTCAGCACAGCGACTCTCTTACCTCTCACCAGTAGGGTTTAGGAGTCCCTGGGCAGGTAAATGGGAACCACAACTACTTCCACCCAGTCTGCTGCACTGTTTGAGCACACCCCCTCAACAGGATTGACTCTGGTACCTCCCACAGAAGCAGCCATTGGCTGTCATTGTGTCTTTTCCTTTTGCAGGTTCTGTATGGTTTATTCTGAGGTGCCAAACTTCAGCGAACCTAATCCGGAATACTTAGCCCAGGCAAGCAAAACAGTAAGAGAGCTCTGTCCTCCCACTGCAACACTAATCAGGCATTTCAGCATCAGTTCACTTTCCATATAGGACACCCTGTCTGACCAAATTTGGAATTTCCTCAAAGGCTGTGGTATAGGATGCAAATCTTTTCCAATATGTCAGCTCATTGTTTGTCAGTGCTGTGTAGAACATTTTCTTTTTAGCAATTGAAGCATTATAATGACTGTGTTAAGGATCTGTGATTGACAGCAGATGTCTTTCGTCTGTGCCACTCCCCCAGGCACTCAGTGACCAGGGAAATGCAGTCAACAACAGCACTACCCCTGCCAGCGCGGCCGGTGAGTCTGCCCTGAGAGGGGCCACGGGCCCCCACTCCCGAGTCAGTGTCACAGCCCCTTAGTAATTGTGGAGCCACCTCCTGAGTCAGTCTCCTGAGTGAGCCTTGTAGCCCTCTGCTACCGGGGGCATTTCCTGAATCAGCTAGTAATTGATAAACTTGTGCCTCTGGCAAGTTAGGAGGGCAGTGATCCTTCAAATGGCTCAAATGTAAACTGCTATAATGTACACATCAAGGGGGAAAATAACCATGTTAAAGTAAGAATATGTTAACATTATATAAACTGCAAAGACAACACAAGTATGAGGAAGCTCAGACCTGCAGCCACCAGACAATGACAATGTTACCGTTGTTAACGCAGCTTCATGCTAGTAAACTAGCCCTTAGAGGAGCTGTCTAGCACCTACCACCTGCCACACACTACACCTACACACTGCCACAGTGACATCATCTCCCCTGACTGCGTGCAGAGCTGCACTCATATAGACATGGGCTCATTGTGTAAGGTGAGTAAATCGTGAGTACAAATAGATGTATTAAGAAGTTTACATATAATTAATCCTCACTTTTCCATCTCTGAATGTGATCAGCTCTGTAGCTCAGTCCTCTTGAGTAACATGCTTGCACTCCCACACCAGTCCCTGGCAGCAGCGGAAAGAAGAGGAGGGGAATTTACATGTCATTGGCTGTAATTCAATTCAATTCAATTGTACTTGTATAACGCTTTTTGCAACACAAGTTGCCACAAAGCAGCTTTACATTGTTACTAAGCCTGAGAGCCCCTGAGAGCAAGCCTAAAGCAACAGTGGCAAGGAAAAACTCCCTAATTAACAGGAAGAAACCTTGAGCAGAACCCGGCTCAGAAGGGGAACCCATGTGCTTCTGGCCGGCACTGGGCAGATAAAATTACAGAGAATACTTAAAGTTGTATAATCTACTTAAGACATTTGAATTAGATAATATTAATTACACAACAGAGTAAAAATGTAATCCTGGAATGTCTGGTTCTTGGCACACAGTTGGCTTGATAGGCAGGGCAGCGAGGTAGCTGAACTGGAAATCAGGATGTGGCGCTTGAGCTACAGCTCAAGTAATATGTAATATGTCCTGAAATTGAACCTCTTATGCATTACTATTCAGGGAATGAAACCACCAATGGCAATGGAGTAAGCGCTCCAGCTCCCAGCAACTCCACCAATCCCCATCCAGGAGGGCGAGGGAGCAGTGGGGGCAACAACAGAGGGGCAGCCAATCAGGGAGCAGGAGGGACAGCTGTGAGCAATGGAAAGGAGACCCGGCGCTCTGCTAAGAGATGATTGAGGCTGAGGAAAGGAAGGCCCCCCTCCCTCAACGGAACACCAAACACAGAGAAAGACTGATTTGTTCCACTGAAGACTGTGTCTCACCTACACCCTTCCATCGTACCGTCATCTCCATACCAGCCATGGCATCTGATCATCTCAACTCTCTTCTGTCTGGGTTGGCCCAGGTTCAGATCATCACTGGGCTGATTTTAAACCAAATAGCTTTAGCATTGAAAGGGTCCCTAATTCAGATTTAAGAATGCATTACTGTGTACATTGTGGGAGACTAAATTCATAAATAAATGTTGTACAAAAAGTTCTATTTCACCGATGAGGTTATCGTGGAGACCTCAGGCAGAGCTCAGATATTTGGTCATGACTTTTGTGGGATGGAAGTGAAAATCAGGTCATATCATGATGTCAGTTTATAAAACATTTTATATGGACTCAATGTTTTATGAATCCTTTTGGCTGGGCTGTTTTTATCTGTCTTCAGATTGTAGATGGTTCAGTCAGTTTGCTGCACAAAGTGGGCAAGGTAATCTTTTGCCACCCACTATTCATGAATCCCACCCCCTAAACAAGAGTTGTGTAAAGTCCCACTGTTGTAACAGATGGGACGGGTTCCTTTCGTGATGTCTCCAGTGTAAGAATGTGTCCCACCCCCCTGTCCCCCACTTCAAAGCAAAGGTTCACTTAACCTTAATCCCTATATGTTTCTATTACATGAACTGGATAACTGATGTCAGGTTCTCTGGTTGTCAGGTACTGTGTCTATAAAGTATATTTACTGTTTTACAGTGTATGTGGGTCTTTTGTTGTTAAGATTTGTTGCTTTCATAGGAGCAAGCCAATACTAAGTCAATGCTTTTGGCTGACTGAAACATTCTGACTTTTGTGTTGCTTGTCTTGTTCATGTAAATTAGTAAGATAAATTGGTCACTGCAGTCCATATCTGAGTGAATGATGACACACTGCAGTTCATAAGAAGTCGTGTGAGTGGGTAGGACTGGTGTATTTAAGAGTGAAGTTTGGTGTTGTTCACCAGTCTGCAGCTTGTCATTCATTGTCATTCAGTTGATTCCCCTTGGTGGGTATGTATCTGATGGAAGAGTGGAACGAACCATTAGAACTGGAACCCCAGAACAACACTTTGGCCTTACCCAGAGGTCAAATGTGTACCAGCTTATTGAGGTGATACTATGTAATTTTGCATTATATTTGAGTATTGGAGTCAATGTCCTCCACAGTCATTTATGTGGCTAGCTATGCAAGCAGCAGGGCAAAGACATAATTCTCTTAGAGCGCAATAAAGTTGATTATATTTTCTATCTATGTATGTATTTCTACCTATGGCCAAGCAAAAACCAATCTGTACAATAGACTGCAGCTAAAGAACAAGTTCAGGACAGCATGACCTTTTGTTAACTGTAGGTCCAGAACACCTGTCCATGTTGCAAGGCATCCAACCACTGCAAGCCTACCTGCATGTGGTTGTAGGCAAACCACTCAGCCGTGGACTTGAGTAAGCATATTTTCAGGTGACTCGGCTTGGATTTCTGTTTGACTCACAGTTCCTCTCTATTGGGAAGGAGGAGCTGGAGAACTCCACAAATTAAGGGTCCATTGACAGATTAGTGTTCACAGACCTAAAACTGAGTATTATGTATCTGAAATCCATTGATTTAGTTGATAGTACAAGATGAGGGCCGCTACAGCAGAGCGCTCAAGATGTGCAGAAGTAGAAGCAATACCAGTGCCACATATTTCTGTTTTTCATTGTGTTTTTGGAATGTGTTACTGGCAGAGGAGCACATCGATTCCTATAGGAAACCGGAGTCTAAATTACATCTAAATTACATCCCTGCCCTAACATACCTGTACCTGTATACGTGAGAAAGGGCTAGAATGAAACCAAAATGAAAACAGCTGGTATAGAAAGGGTCTGGGGAGAAGCTCACCTGTAGCTGTATTTTATCCCCCCAGGTTTCCTTAGCTAGCCCTGGTGTTGCTTATCATAGGTGGGTAGCCTGAGTGCTGTGTCTCCAGGAGTGGCTCTGCTTGTTCAGGGTTTGTGATGTTTGGATTGTGGATCTCAAAAAAAAATGGCTAAAAAAAAAGAAAACAAGCCAGGGCGCAGTCCTTGAGGCGGTCACAACCGCTGGTTAGTGGCATTCAGATGATTTCATGACTCAGTTCACCATAGCCCATTCTTTTCTTGTCTGTCACAAAACCCAGTGTTTTATAAATTTTCAGTTTCACACCACACCAACCTCACTGCCTCTATGAGCCACGCCCATTAATCCAGCTCAAGGTGAAAATAAAAATCATAGAAAAGAGTATGTGTGTACGTGTCTTAACTTACCCTAACAGCATGAAGCTCTACAATGCAATCAGAGTGAAAGCTTGAACCTCACAGGAAAAAAGCTTGTTATTAACAGTTCACCCCACCCACAGAATCAGAATACAGAGGCATGATGACACAAAGGCAGATGTGAATGTAAGCAACTGCAGCAACTTGATGTGTATATGTTTAGAGATTTGAAGGAGGACTTGTTGGTGAAACAACACATTTCCTGTTATTTTTCAGATTTTTAGCCCCTGGTTAAAAAAAAAAAAATCAGTTTTAGGCTGAAACTGTTTTGGAAATACAAAAATATCCAATCCCTCTGAAGGGCCAGGCCCATACAAGTGTGTTTATAGTTTGCCCAAGTCTTCCCTGCACTGAGAACATTAAAAGCACTGAGGATTTTAAAGATGGTCTCAGCTTTATGAGTGCCATCAGAGAAATAGATGCACTTACTTAGAACTCCATGGTTTCCAGCACATAGGGTTTAAATATGCAATGCAGAGGAACAGACACATTGTTGTTCTATTTGCAATAAATACAACAATAGCACTGCAAATGAGGCCCTGCTATCAGTGCTCCCGCCCCCTAGCTGTTGTGTTTTTTGTTTTTCTGTCCATGTGCTTTTGTTTTTCTTGTGTTCTAGCCCTGCCCCGCTCCCCGCCCGGTCTCCACCCGCCTGATTGCCTCATCGCCTTCACCTGCCTGCCTGCACACCTGTTTCCCATTCCCGTTGTCAGCCCTGCCCTATATCTTCCCTGCGTGTCCCTGTCCTGTTGCTAGTTTGTAGCAGTGTGCTTTCTGCCTGTTTCGTCCCCGCTGTTTTTTCACGTCTGTTGCTGTTTTCCTGTTTTTTGACCTGATTTTTTGCCTGCCACTCTGCCCTGTTCGCCCGTTTATCTGCCTGCCCGATGTTTGACCCTGCCTGCTCCGTTTCCTTGTATCTGGATTTGCCCCTCGGACTGCCTTTCTGGTTTTGACCCTGGCTGGTTTAACGATATACAGATATTAGTGCATTGTTATCTTTCTTTGATAAATCCCCTCATAAAAGATGTCTACATCAAGTGCAGAGCCATGCAGCAAGCAAGTGGAGCCATGCAGCCAGCCAGCAGCACTCTTACAGATGTGACAGGACCTTTGACCTCTGTGCTTTACATGTGCAAGTGTTTGTTCTGGGATAGTCAATTAAACCCAGGAACAGCATTTGGCTGGATGTGTGGCACCAAGCTTCCTTGTAAAGTGCCGTTTGTGTGTGCTCACTCTCCCTATGGTCTTTTTCCACACACTTACACCTCACACCCATTTCAAGCCTGTATTCAATACCAGCCCTCGGTAAAAAACTGGGACTCTAAAGAGAAAATGTGTCTGGTGCTGCAAGTGTAACCATTTCAGAGATTTCTGCTTGAATTCATATTCATGTTTACTTGTGTGGATATACAGGTTTTAAAGCAGTTAAGAAGTAAAAAAAATCATACGGTGGTCACCATTCAGTTTCAAATGCAGTATAAAAAAACAGTTTAGATGAACTGAAGGCCTTTTGGGAGGGAACACATCTCTCTTTTGCACCTTAGACATAATGTATGTTTCTGTGGGAAAGTGGGTCAAGCAGTGAAGCTTGTACATTAAAGAAAGCTGCAACTGCAATGGGCTCAGCATTTCACATGTTACAGTTTACAAACAAAAACTATTCTATCCATTCCACTGCTACCATTCATGAGTAACATAAATCTGGAAAAATAGGTATGATTTAAAAAGAATTTTGTCACGGCCATGCCCAATCAAGAGACTACACACATTACAGGCACTTCATAGGAAACATGGGGCTTATCATACCAGTGGCTTATTGTTCAGGTGGCTGCATTAGCCTGCCCTGAACACAGTCAAGCAGAACAGGAGACAATGGCAGACAACAGCATCACTTCATTTTAAATATAACAATTCTTCTAAATGACATCAGCTTTTCCTGTGCTGTGTGTAAAATGGAAACAAAGACACAGCTGGAGCCGCAGTCCGGTGACAAATGTCACAGCCTCTGGCTTTGTGTGTAAACTGTCACAGTTCCTCAACAGGGTGCATTGCAGTGTATGAGGTAAGGAAGTTCAGGGGCTAGTTACAGCCAGTGATGAGAACACGGATACCCATGATTCCTAAAGGAGGTGTTCTTTTTGACTAATGATGGCAATAATGGGACATAGTGCTTTTCTACATAAAGAGCTGTGTAGAAAATGTCATAGTGGACAAACGCATCCGGGTTTTTCCAAACAGGAAACCCTGGATGACAAGTGAAGTCCAGGCTCTGATCAGAGCTCGTAACTCTGCCTTCAGGACGGGAGACAGCTCATTGTACAGCATTGCCAGAGCCAACCTGTGGAGAGGCATCCAACCTGCCAAGGAGGTCTACAGGAGGAAGATGGAGGGCTACCTCACGGACAACAACCCCCGGCAGATGTGGAGGGGCATCCAGGCTATAACCAACTACAAAGGCCAGAGCCCAACGACCACTGGCAGCAGCAGCACGCTGGCAGAGGAGCTGAACAGCTTCTTTGCCCGCTTTGAGACCACCACACACCTGCACACACTGCCTCCCCACAACTCCAGCATCCCCTCTCTCTCTCCAGGAGCATGAGGTGAGGAGGACACTGAGAGCAGTGAACCCCAGGAAAGCTGCTGGACCTGACGGCATCCCGGGGGCTGTGGTCAAGGCATTCGCAGACCAGCTGGCAGGGATCCTCACCAAGCTGTTCAATCTCTCCCTGACGCATGCCACCGTCCCTTCATGTCTGAAGTCATGTCCCTTCATGTAATCATCATCATTCCCAAAAAACCGGCCATAGACAGCCTCAGTGACTACAGACCCATAGCCCTCACATCTGTAGTCATGAAGTGTTTTGAGCGGCTAGTCTCTCAGCACATCAGAGACTGCCTCCCTCCTTCCTTCGACCCCCACCAGTTCGCTTATAGAGCGAACTGATCTACGGATGACGGCATCGCCATAACACTTCACAGAGCGCTGAATCATCTGGAGAACCGGAAGAGCTATGTGAGGATGCTCTTCGTGCATTACAGCTCAGCGTTTAACACAATCATCCCGGACATATTAGTTACCAAACTGTTCAAACTACAGATCCCCCCCCCCACCTGTACCTGGATTAAACATTTTCTCACATACTACCCACAATCTGTTAGACTTGGCCCCCACCTCTCCTCCACGCTCACACTCAGCACTGGTTCTCCTCAGGGCTGCGTGCTGAGCCCCCTACTGTACGCCCTGTACATTTATGACTGCACTCCGTCCTACCCAACCAACGCCATCATCAAGTTCGCGGACGACACCACCGTGGTTGGGCTCATCTCTGATGGGGATGAGACGGCATACAGGGCTGAGATAGGGAAACTGTCTGTGTGGTGCTCAGAAAATAACCTGTCACTGAACGTCCTTAAAACAAAGGAACTTATCATTGACTTCAGGAAACACAAACAAGACCACGCCCCTCTCCTCATCAACGGAGAACGTGTGGAAACTGTCACCACCTAGGTTTCTGGGCACCCACATCTCTGCAGACCTCTGCTGGACATCCAACACCAAGGTGTTAGTGAAGAAGGCTCAGCAGCAGCTGCACTTCCTGCGTGTCCTCAGGAAAAACAACCTGGACAAGAAGCTGCTGCTGGCCTTCTATCACTCCTCCGTGGAGAGCATATTAACATAATCTCTGGGGGTGTGGTACGCAGGCTCCACAGCTGAGGACAGGAAGACTGTGCAGAGGCTTATTAACACCACCCAAAAAATTATTGGCTGCCCTCTGCACTCCCTGGACGACATATCCAGATCCCGCTGCCTCAGTAAAATTAAGGCCATCACAGGAGACCCCTCACATCCTGCCTATCACCTGTTTGACCGGTTGCCCCTTGGACAGCGCTTCAGGTCAATCAAGTCTCACACCACCATACTAACCAACAGTTTCTTCCCCTGGGCCATACGGACTGCTAACAAACACTGACACCCCCCCTCCCACCATCTACCTCAATACAACTGTGCAATTCCACTGTGCACTTTATGTACCTTTTTTTTAAAAAAAGGCCATATTTATTGCACAAGTTTTTCTTTATATTCACAAATGTGTGTTTTCTTTTTAAATTTGTTTTTATTGTATTTTATACTTAATGTCGTGTGCCTTATTTGTATTGTGTCAATATAAATGTTCTACAGCGCACTGTTGTTGCAGACCACCTGCAATTTCGTTGTACCCCACCGTGCAATGACAATAAAGTCTATTCTATTCTATTCTGTTCTATTCTATTCTATTCTATTCTAGGATACCCTCCTGTTAAAATTTGTGGGGTAGATGAGATGACCGCTGCCAGGTGGAAACTGTACCAGCTTCTAAGACATGCTAGATTTAGAGTTTTAAATCTCATAAATCAACATTTTAACATTTGTTAATGTGCTGCAAACAATAAATCCTTTCCTATACTCAAACACTCAAAAGAAAAACTACAGAAGATACTCATCTACATGAGCGTATGATGCTGATCTACAAAAGGAAAAATGCTATTTTGTGAAAGCACCTAATGCTAGTTCTAGGAAACCACTTTTTTGACTCATTTGGGGGTCCTCTATTTCAATGTCATCAACAAAAGTGCTGTATTTAAGACGAAAAATCTCTAAAACAGACTGTATGTTGTTTTGATGCAAACAAGAACCAATGAGAATACACATGTGAATGACCATAAGATCAAAACCAGAAGCAGAGCAAAAATAAACAAAACTGAAATCATCCATCTGTGGCTTTTATGTGCATTGGTGTGAGTTGGAATATTTGTGTCTATGTGGTGCATTCACGATTACCCCTCCTTGTTCGTATGTTATGGTTGTCTGTTGTGTCTCTGCCGTTGTTGTGTCTGTCTGCCATCCACACGCTGTGGATTGCCAGCAGGTGCAGTTACGGAGCTTGGGCTGGGTTCCTGAGTTGGCCTTTGGAGGCGAGACCGCTGAGGAGACTGCTGAAGTTCCAGCCCAGCTCACCGCTGAAACGTTTGTTTTCTTGTTTCAGATTAACATCCAACATTAAATGTGTTGCACCACATTAAGCTTTGAGATTCTTTCTGTGCGTGTAACACATCAACAACCACCTGTGTCAGAAAGCGCTGAGAATTTCAGCACGTCCATGATGTCACAAAGCCTTACGAATGTGATTGTGTCTGTAATGTCACAAAGCCTTCAGCATGTGACAGCGTCCATAATGTCACAAAGCATTGAGAATGTGAGCATTTTTATGATGTCATAAAACATTAAGAGTGTGAGTGCATCCATGATGTTACACAGTACTGAAAAGTTGAGCATGCCCATGATGTCACAAAGCATCTCACCTCATTAATAAATGGAGACCTAAATCTGAGAATAAAACTGTGTCAGAAAAGAAAAGAACTCAAAATCACAGTGCTCAGTTTGGTATATCAATGACTGAAAATTACAACCTTGTTAATTCTGACACTCAGATCATCATGACATATATGTAAAATGTAATCATGCTATAACAAAACAAAGTACACTAAAAACTTCTATTTTTAACATTTCATAATAAATGACATAGCTACAGTCTATTAAAGGTGACAAAATATTAATTGCACAATAGGAAATTAAACCTGAAAAGACTGCCTCATTTTTGCTTGTCTTGCTTGACAGGATGTACCCCCTGTTTAAGGGGTTAAGCTGGGGAATTTAAATGGTGTGCCATTTGCCTTTCTGTTGCCTTTTAATTATTCAAGTAATGGAGACGCCAATGTCCATGGAGATAAGTGGAACTACCTACCTTTGTAAAACACATTTATAACAGAATTCTCCCAGCAGACCAATGCATGGCTGTCACAAAAACTTATTAGACATTTATTACAAGTTGAGCCCTGCTAACTTTGCCTTTAATTAAAATGGTGGGTAAAGAAAACTGAACTTTGGCAAGAAAAAAATCTGTACAGATCTACTTCTTACCACTGAGACACCACTTCCAGTCCATTCTGTTTTCCACCCTGAAGTCAATACATGTGCTGGTAATTTCCCACACGGATCCCACACCCACCCCAGAGACACACAACCCAGATCTTCCCAAAGTAACATCAAACTGGCAACCCATGCACATTAGCCTAACCCACCTCCCTCTCAATTCATAGCGCTGCCCTCTCCTCATTAATATGGAAAATTGCAAACTAAAACAGCCCTTGCTGATGCCAACTCATTCAGAAACCAAAGAAGAGATGTAAAAACAGTGAAAATGAGAATCACCGCTGCTTTATACCAGTGGGTCTGAAACAACTCTTGGCATTCTATCATTTCTCTCAGTGCTTGATACCAGAGATGTCAGCCATATTAGATGAAAAATGCAACAGTGAAGATCTACCACTGCTGGTGGAGTAAGCTAGTAAGGCATACTGCCAAAACCCAGCTCAAGGTCTCCACACAGGGTAGAGATTTCAAAGCAAAGCAAAAAAAGATTTTCTGACCAAATTTCAATGCCACTTAAACTAAGATATTGTTGGTGAATGAAAGACTCATGTAGCACCAGTTCTTGTTAACATAGAGACATATACCTCCCCCAAGTGAATTACCTGTCACTGAGGGGTCTCTATCCAAACGAAAGGGCTCCCCAAAACCATCTAATTCCAGGTCAGACTGCAGATCCTGGTCTTTAAGCCATGTCTCGGTGAGGGCAAGAAGGCAAGCTTTGTTATACTCAGCCAAGAACTTGACGTTTGCTTGAAGCTCGTCGATTTTATTGTGGAGTGACTGAACGTTGGCCAGAACGACAGTGGGAAGGGGTATCCAACGGAAACCCTGTCTCTTGAGCCTCTGGTGCACGCCGCCCCGTCTCCCCCTTTTCCTTACCCCCGATGGCTTGAATGCCTTCCTGACGGAAGACTCTGATCGGATAATCTCCACAGGGAGGATAGCCGAGGGATCCACAGTGCCTGCAGCATTGTTCCGCAGAAGCAGGAGGAATTCTCGGCCGTACTGGAGAGGTTCCCAAAACTCGCAAAGTCGACTCAAGAAATGACAAAAAAGGATAAAAAGCAACATGAAGCCCGCACACGTCTGCTGCTGTCTGTCGCCAGACAGCGACAAGGGATTTCTTCTTTTAAGTAAAGTTTAGTTACTGAAATCCTAACCAATAAACAAATTGAAGTCTGTGAAATAGGAAAATGAAGTAAAAGAATGCAAAACAAATTTTAAAATATTTATTTAAACAATAACTGCACGGCACAACATGGCTCTGTTTAGCATTTTTCAATGTTTCAGATATGAGCATTACAATGAATTTGTATGCATTGACTGCGCAGAGCCAGTTAAGATCCCAGGGTGGACCTGAGGTTCCATATGCCATTAGCACAGACTGGCAGCACGTCCGAATACAGGAAATTCAGGAGGATGCTGGTTGCAGACAAACAGGAAAAAAAGCATTGAGATGACTGCACTGCTGTGGGGGTTTCCAGCATTGGCTTTACATGGGACTGGCTTACAGCATTCCTGTAAGCAAGGCCACCATGCTGTGGTTCTCACATGAAGCATAAATGAAGGTTATCCTAAGAGCAGAGACAATACTAAATCAAGTGTCTCAGTAATAGGAGTCATTACACAACACGTCCTTCTGTTAAGTGCCATAGTAGGTGCAGGAGGAGGTTTATGGATATAGAAAATGTATTTGAGGATACAGTATGAACATTTAGAGTTCAATGTTAGTTGAATCAAAATGTAGTTTGAACAAATGAGTTTTCAGTCTGTGGTGGAAGATGGACAGTGATTCGACAATTCTGATTGTTATTGGCCGCTCATTTTACCACTGGGAAGCCACAATAAAGAACAGACGTTACTGAGACAATGGACCATTTCATAGGGGCACAACAATTCAACTCGAGGTTGCCAAGCAAAGTGGTCTGGCAGGAGTGCATGCTTTGGCAATGGATTGAACAGGTTATCTTAAAACACCTTTCTCTCTCCAACACCAAGACACATTCACATAGGCCATTTTTGGATTGAAAAGTTCTCTACAGATGAAAACATTGAGATGGTGAGGTATCAATAAAAGCTTATGTGTGCAGTAGTGTTGTGTAGAGGTAAGGAGCAGGGCTTGTAACCAAAAGGGCTTCAATTCCCCACTGGGGCACTGCTGTTGTACCCTTGTGGAAGGTACTTACCCCACAATTACCTCAGTAAACATCTAGCTATATAAATGGATAAACTTGTAACCTATGTAATTGCCTCTGGATAAGAGCATCTGCTAAATGACAGTAATGTAATGTGATGTGTGCAACACTGCACAGCTCTGCTAAGGTGGCGAAAAGATTTTCAAATTTTTTTTCTAAGAAAACCATATTGCACCCCGGGTAATGACGTAACATGTCCATCTGCGTGACTGCCAATCAGGAAGAAATGCCCTCATAATGATCTGTTAACGAATGCCCTAGCAGGGGTTACAATGCTGAAAGCAGCACTTTCTTTGCACTTTCATGGCAGAAATGAAAAAGAGAAAAAAGGAAAAACGTGCCTGTGGCCTTTTCATTGGGATCCTCCACAAGCTCAAATTCTTAAATGCCACACTGCTTTAGTCTTATACCCTTACCAGCCTCACATCAGCTCATACTCCAGTAAAAACAGGTGAAACCAGAAAGGACAATGATTGGGAGATTTGTGGCCTATCAGCATCTGGCTAAAAAGTACTTATAAATATGATATTACCAATCATAGTTTTAATCTCATCAACCATTTTATGAACAATATTTAAGTTAAATATAAAAGTTAAATTCTAGTTACTACTAGAATAAAGTTGGACTGTTTTAAATTAATAATGATACCACAAAAAATAAGTTCATTCCTTTGAAAAAACCATGTTATCCTGACAGAGAAACAGCACTTGAAATGTAGGCTGTGTGAGTATTGCTCTGTGATAATGTGCAATAAATACACAGACACCTATTGTAACAGGTGAGCCAGCAGAATCCAATTGCAGATACCATACAGCAGCAGAGATGGTTCGTAAAGAAACAAAGCAATTTTGCTGAAGACTCAAAAACACTCAGCTTTGCACAGACAAACATGCACAAGGGAGGGCAGCTCAAGACTGAGCAGGGAACCAAGCCAAAGGCAGGTTTTATATAGGGCACCAAACAAACGAAGAGACTAACTACACACAGATGAAAATGATTAACTAGATTAGACAAGGCACAAATAGGAAGACAGGCCCTCTGGTGGAAGTTCTGGGAAGCCGCAGGCAACAGGACCAGACAAGCTGTTACAATGACGCGAACTGGTTGTTGTGGGAAGCCTATATTGATATGTGTTGTTGTGTACAATTAACACCACTACATGGTAGTGTAATGTAACAGACCAGAACCTGGTAACTGGAAGTGGTATGACGATGCAGCCCGGAAAATAAAACGTTTAGTTCTGACAACAGAACTTGGTGTGTAAGCTTCATCAATACATGGTACCAGGAGAAAATATAACAAAAGAAAGGAAACATTAATTCCGCCTGTCAACCAGACGAGTTAAAGTTGACGGTTAACATCAATGAGAACTGGAAAGTTTTCAAACAAAGTTTGGAACTTAATACACTCGCTATCTGGCTGGAAGGAAATGATCGCCGGAAAATAGCATTGCTGCTAACAGTGGCAGGTAGCGGTGCATTGGACGTGTACAACACGTTTGTATTCACAAAGAAGAAAAATACAAGTTCGAGGCGGTAATAGCAAAGTTTGAACAATACTGTACACTGAGAAAAAATGAAACCTACGAGAGGTATGTTTTCAGAAATAGAATTCAGAAAGAGTCAAAATCGATTGAACAATATGTCACAGACTTAAGATTGAAAAGTCAATCATGCAACTTCGGAACACTGTGTGACTCTATGATAAGGGACCAAATAGTAATTGGAGTACAAGACAGAAGAGTGAGGGTGCATTTACTGAATGAGACTGACCTTACTCTAGAAAAGGCAATTAAAATTTCCCAAGCGTCATAAAGCGCAAAGGCGCAAATGAAGACTTTTTGTAATGAGAATTGTCATGTATGTTACCAGCGGGCACCCGTAGTACAATGTATTGGAGTGACGTAAAAAAGTAAAGTGCAGTTGTGTAGAAGCCTCCATCTTGTGTGCATGTCTCGTCCATACATTACATGGTGTCAGAGGCAGACCCACACATAAAATGACGCAGTTGCAACCACCATCAACTTGTTCCTAATTGCAAGCTGAATTGCGGAGAAGTCGAGAAAAGTTCAATGCACAACATACAACTAGGAAACTACATGCAGTTGAACAGAAAGCAGAGGAAGATGATTTCTTCATAGGAACTGTAGAAATAAAAAGAGCTGAAAATCTGCGGAATATTGAAACTGTCACAACTGAAAATGAGAGAAAGAGATGGACTTAAAGCCTAAAAATTAACAACAAGAATGTCATCTTCAAACTTGACACTGGTGCTGAGTGCAATGTGATATCTGCAAAAGTCTACAAATTACTTGGAATTAACACAAAGCTTAAAAACTCAACTTACAAACTGCTTACCTATTCTGGCCACCAGATGTCGCCAGTCGGTAAAGCAACACTCAACTGTGAATACAAAAACCGAAGATGTGAACTGAATTTCAAGTCATTGACTCTGATGCACCAGCAATACTGGGACGAGAAACGTGAAAAATTAGGCATGGTCAAAAGAGTGCATGAAATTAAAACCGAAGATGATCTTCTGAAAGACTTCAGTGATCTGTTCACTGGTCTTGGCTGTCTACCAGGGCATCACCGCATCCAGATAGACCCAAAGGTTCCATCTGCAATACACCCACCAAGAAAAGTTCCTGTTGCACTGAAAGACAAGATTGTAGAAGAACTGCACAGAATGGAGCAATTGGGTGTGATTACCAGACAATACGAACCAACCAACTGGGTAAACAGTATGGTCGCTGTTGTAAAGCCACATAAGATCAGGATATGCATTGACCCACAGGACCTCAACAGAGCCATTAAACGTGAGCACTACCCACTACGCACAGTAGAGGAGGTGGTATCCAGCATGCTGAAGGCTAAAATTTTCTCTGTGCTTGACGCTAATCAAGGGTTCTGGCAGATCAAATTGAATGATGAAAGCTCCAAGCTCTGCACATTCAACACACCCATAGGGAGATTCAGATTTCTTCGTCTTCCCTTTGGGGTGTCATCTGCCTCAGAAGTTTTCCAGCGTGCAATAGCACAGATGATTGAAGGCTTGGATGGCGTTGTGAACGTCATAGATGATCTCCTAGTATGGGGGGAAACAGTTGAAGAACATGATCACAGACTCATTCAGCTGTTGAAAAGGGCAAGAGAATGGAATCTCAAACTCAACAAAAGCAAATGCAAGATCAGAACATCAGAAATCTGCTACATTGGACACATCCTATCTGCAGAAGGTCTCAAGCCAGATCCAGAGAAAGTGAGAGCTGTGGCACAAATACCCCCACCTGAAAACAGACAAGCTTTGATGAGATTCATGGGCATGGTTCAATACCTGTCCAAGTTCATTCCCAACCTCTCAGAGGTAAGCGCCCCTCTCAGGAAACTGCTTGAAGATGAAGTTCAATGGCATTGGGAAGACAGCCAGGCACAAAGTTTTGAGAAGCTGAAAACGCTGCTGATAAACGCACCAACACTGAAATTCTATGATGTAAAAAAATCAGTCACACTGTTTGTGGATGCTAGCTCTGAGGGGATTGGAGCTGTGATCCTCCAAGATGAAGAGCCTGTAGCTTATGGGTCTCGTGCAATTACTAATACGCAGCGCCGATATGCACAGATCGAGAAGGAGCTACTCGCCATTGTGTATGGCTGTGAGAAGTTCCATCAGTATGTGTATGGCAAGGAAATCCTAGTAGAGAGTGACCACAAGCCCCTAGAGACCATATTCAAGAAAGCACTGCACAAAGCCCCACCAAGGTTACAGAGGATATTACTCAGACTTCAGAGGTACAATCTCAATGTGGTTTACAAACCAGGCAAAGAAATGCACATTGCAGATGCACTAAGTCGTGCATGCCTGAACGAGCAGACTAAAGACTTGCTAAGCAAACAGCTGGAAGTCAACTGGATCACACCACAGCTACCTATATAAGAGGAGAAGCTGACCACATTCCGAAATGCAACAGCTACTGATCCTGAGATGCAACAGCTACACACAATGATTATGAATGGCTGGCCCAAAGAGAAAAATGCTGCTCCTAAGGATATTCAAGCATACTGGACATTCAAAGAGGAAATAAGTTACACATCAGGCCTGCTGTTCAAAGCTGCCAAGCTCATCGTGCCAAATCAGTTGCGACAAGAAATGTCAACAAGATCCATGAATCACACCTCGGAGTAGTATAATGCAAAGAGAGAGCAAGGGACGTTTTGTATTGGCCAGGCATGTCATCCCAAATAGAAAGTGTCGCGTCACAGTGTGCTGTATGCAATGCCAACAAAAACAACCATCCTAGAGAGCCTCTCATGCCACATGAATTACCAGAAAGACCATGGTCCAAGATTGGAACAGATCTATTCCACCACAATGGATCTGAGTACTTTCTGTGTGTGGATTATTAAGTTTGCAAAGGACTGGGAGTTCCAACATGTCACTTCAAGCCCAGGACATGCTCAGTCAAATGGGCAAGCTGAAAGAACTGTTCAAACGATCAAAAATCTTCTCAAAAAAGCACAAGATGGCAAAGGAGATCCCTATATCACACTGTTGGAATATCGCAACACACCATTGGAAGGCACAGGTTACTCACCTGCACAGCTCCCAATGGGTCGTCGCTTGAAGTCCAGACTTCCTACTACCACCACACTGTTGTCACCTGAAAGCAAAATTCAGATTGGAAACAAGCTAAAGGAGAAAAACTCAAAAGAAAAAAGATATTACGACAGGCAAACTACATACCTTCCAGACCTACACACAGGGGAAATTGTGAGAATGCAGAGAGGAGATGAATGGCAACCTGCTGTTGTAATGAACAGATACGATCAACCAAGATCATTCATTGTTCAAACACCAGATGGAAGGACCCACAGGAGAAACAGAAAACACCTCCTGAAGACTGGAGAGAAAAAGTTCACAGCAACAACAACAGCTGATGCAGACATCAATCCTCAACCAGATGGTAGCCACTCTGAACCATCTGAGCTTGCACTCACAAAACAGACTGACCCACCAGAGGTTCAGTTGAAACAACACTTCACAAGGTCTGGTAGACAAGTAAAATTGCCAGCAAGGTACAAAGACTGAAAACACTGCTCATTCATGCACACACTCACACTATCTCATAAAGCACATAAGCACACACAAAAGACATTAAAAGGTTAAAAGACTGTTTGTTAAGCCAAGATGCTATGTGAAATTGTTACGTGAATAATTTTTATGTTTCCCACAATTATAGGCAGCATAGGTTGTTTTAAAAGCAAGTTGTATACTATTTACATGCTGCTTGTTGGCACTTAGTGTGTGACAATGTGTGACATTGTTTCTGTTAACATATTCCACTGACGGATTGTCATTTCAGTTGTTCAAAAAAAAAAAAAAACTCAAAGAAGGGGGATGTCATGTATGTTACCAGCGGGCACCCGTAGTACAATGTATTGGAGTGACGTAAAAAACTAAAGTGCAGTTGTGTAGAAGCCTCCATCTTGTGTGCATGTCTCGTCCATACATTACAAGAATGACATCGCGGAAGTGGACACAGTGCAGCGCGCCAAAACAAGGGCGACATCAAGGAGAAAAGAGTCAAAGCCGAGGCAGGAGAGAGGGAACTGCGAGCGGTGTGGCAACAGGCACACGCCAAAACAGTGCCCAGCTTTTGGGAAGGACTGCAGAAAATGCGGGGGAAAGAATCATTTCGCTAAATGCTGTTTCTCCAAGAAAAAAGTGCAGCTCATGGAAAACCTGAGTGACAGCGAGGATGACGAGACACCGTTCTTCGTGGGAACAATTGAAGAAGGAGTGTTTCAAGGTACGAGTGGATAGTACGGCATGGACATTTCACTAAAACTGGACACAGGGGCGCAGGTAAACATCCTGCCCATGAAAGACTTTAACAGACTGAAAAACAAGCCCAAGGTACGTGACAAAAAGATAAATCTGAGGGAATATGATGACAAGCCTATACCCACTAAGGGAGTGTGTAGAGTTAGCCTGTCTAGCAAAGGGCAAAAAGTGAATGCTCTTTTTGTACTGGTTGAGGGAAATAGACAAGCTATACTGGGGTTGAAAGCCTGTCAACAGCTAGGTCTAATAAGAAGAGTCCATGTCATAAATAAAGAGAAAGTGACATCTTGAGAACAAAACGAGAACAAAGAGGCGACTCCAAATAGGGCTACACACAGTGACTGGGTTAAAGAATACAAAGAGGGGTTCAAAGGAATAGACCGCTTACCAGGTGAACATAAAATCAGGCTGAAGGAAAATGCAGAATCAGTCATACACCCAGCGAGAAAAGTGCCAGTTGCACTAAAAAAGAGACTGAGAGAGAAACTAGATTCTCTGATAAAGGAAGGAGTCATCAGGAAAATAGAAGAACCCACAGAATGGATGAACTCCTTGGTTATAGTAGAGAAACCAAATGGAGATCTGAGACTGGTTGGATCCCTTTATTTAAATCCTAAGGATTTAAATAAAGGGATCCAACGTGAGCACTGCAGACTACTGACAAAATCAGATATAACCAGTGCAATGAATGGAGCGTGTTATTTCTCCAAACTAGATGTCTCATCTGGGTTTTATCAAATCATGCTGGATGAGGAAAGTTCTAAGCTGTGCATGTTTAATACGCCATTCGGAAGCTATTGTTTCTTACTTTTGCTGTTTGGAATCAGTTTGGCCCTTGAAGTTTTCCACAGAACTGTGCAGCAACTATTTAATGGAGTAGAGGTGGTGGGCGTTTTCAGTGATGATGTAGTAGTCTGGGGCAACACAAAAGAGGAATATGATTAGAGATTGCGCAGGGTTCTCAATCAAGCGCAAAGATCAGGTCTGAAACTGAATAAACATAAGTGCCAGTTCGGGGTGAGAGAAATCCTTTACCTGGGGGAGATACTATCTGAGGCAGGGGTGCAACCAATTCTGGAGAAAATCCAGGCAATTGCAGAAATGCCGGCGCCGGAGGACAAAAAGACCTACAAAGAGCCTTAGGGTTAGTTAACTACCTAGGGAAATTTGTTCCAAATCTATCAGCAAACACAAGAGCGTTGAGAAGCCTGTTAGAAACTGACACAATGGGGCAGTGGAAGTCAGAGCATTCAAGAGAATGGGAGTGGCTAAAGAACAGCTTAACTAAAGAGCCAGTCCTAAAATTCTATGACCAAGACAAACCATTGAAAATATCTGCTGATGCATCCAAAGCCGGCCTAGGAGCTGTGCTACTCCAAAAGCATGACACTGAGCGGTATCCAGTCGCGTACGCATCACGCACTATGACAACTACAGAAAGAAATTACACACAAATTGAAAAGGAGACACTAGGAGCAGTGTTTGGCTGTGAAAAGTTTCACAAATATGTATACGGCAGATTAGTAGTATTATAGACAGATCATAAGCCACTAATAGCCATCTCACAGAAACCACAGGGTGAAGTGCCACTGCGCATACAACGTTTAATTGAGTAGGGCTAGTTTACGCAATACCAAAAGCACCACGGAAGAAGACGTGCAGATCCATGTGGACTCTATCAGAGCACAGATGCCAGTGTCCAAAGCAGTGTCCACTGGCTGAAATAGCTAGAGAAACACTGAAGGATGAAAGTCTGAGGAGAGTAATTGAACAAACTTACCTGGTCATGTGAAGCTGGATAAGCCATACCAGCACTTCAAGGGTGAACTATTAGTGTTAACTAAAGAGTTCTGTTAAAAGGCACAAAAATAGTCATTGCTACCTCCATGAGATCACAGACGGTGAGATTAGTACATGAAGGACACTTAGGTATCGAAAAGTGTAAAAGACGTGCCCAAGATGTACTATACTGGCCATGCATGCACAGAGACATTGAGATGTTTGTGCAGCACTGTGAGATTTGCCAGCACCACAGATATCAGCAGCCCAAGGAGCCAATGACGCCACACGACAAACCACAGGAACCTTGGAGAAAGGTTGGAATGGACCTGTTTCAACTGAAAGGCAAAGACTAGCTAGTCATGGATTATCATTGCAATTACCCAGAATTCGCATTGTTGTGTGACACAATGGCAGAACAGGTAATTGCACACGCAAAAGCCATATTCGCACACCACGGGATTCCAATGACTTTAATAATGACTTTAAAAGTCCAATGGACCGCAATTCAGCAGTCAATGCTTTAAAGACTTTGCAGAGAATTACAGGTTCGAACACAGAACTTCAAGCCCTCTCTACCCACAATCCAATGGGTTAGCGGAGAAAGCAGTTGAAATCATGAAACGCATTCTGAAAAAAGCAGCAGAAACTGCAGAAGACCCTTACCTGGCTATTCTCAACTACCGGGCATCACCACTGGAGAATGGACTTTCACCTGTGGAAATGCTCATGAAACGGAAGCTGAGGACGGGGCTTCCATCAGTGAAACTTCAGATGGAATGGAGTGCGCCAAGCTCTCCTAAAGCGAGACAGCCTGAATCCTATGACAGAACAGCCAAGCCAATGAGCTCACTTGCACAGGAAGAAATAGTGCGGGTAAGATGTGATGGGCAGTGGGGACCGCTGGCTAAAGTGGTAAAGGAGACAACCCCCAGATCATATGAAGTGATCACAGAACACGGAAAAACAATGCAGCGAAACAGAAGACACCTACTGAAAGTGCTGCAGAAAGAACTCAGGGTCATGGACAGTAACACAAATGACATGACAATCCCAAGTCAAATGGAACAACCAGAAATGACAGACATTCATATCTTACCAGAGACAAACAATAACAAGGATAGTGACGTAACGCAGAGAGAATGTTCAAAGAGACAAATAGTGAGACCAAAGAGAGTAATTGAAGAAATGTAAAGGTGCTGAGTATGTGAAAGAAATGTAAGAAAGTTAAAAAAAAAGGCTTGAAATGTATATATGGTATAGACTCAAGATGGTAAAGGAATTTTGTTAAAGTTGGAAAGTATGAAAGATACACAAAGAATTTATGTTTTATTATATTGTAACAAAGGGCAGAAAATTTAAGTTGTAATGGTAACAACATCCTTTAAGTTCAGAGCTTATACAACCCAATCTCTTTTCGAAAAAAAGGGAGATGTATTGGTATATGCTGTTGTGTACAGTTATCACCACTAGATGGTAGTGTAATGTAACAGGCCAGAACCTGGTAACTGGAAGTGGTATGACGATGCAGCCTGGAAAATAACATGTTTAGTTCTGACAACAATACAAAGCTGTCTCTGAAACCCTGACACCTATGCTTCCTTGTATTTTTTATGTTTATCAGAAAAAATACAACAGAATTGTTCTCTTTCAACAGTATATTACAATTTAATGAAGAGAGTGGGGCCTCCAGATCAGTCTCGAGGGGTGGGGTTTCCTCCTCCCCAGATTTAGCAGTGTTTCATAGGCACAGTGCTGTAGGTTCTGAGAACTCCCTACAGTCCCTTTGTGATGTCAGAAATCTGCTGCTGAATACCTGTGTGGCGTGCAGACTGCCTCCACCACCCATCAAGCATGTGCACAAAAACAGAACTCCTCTGACTCTGCCCACTTTGAAATTCCACAAGGGATTGGACCGAGGACCAAGGACCGCCCCAACCGTCCACTTCCCAATTTCTCACAATTAGTGAGAGGGATGTAGAGATCTCATCCCTACCTTTCCTCAGCACATGATAACTCACCGGTGGAATAATGTAATGGAATGTTGCTTTTATCAGTAGGGAATGCAACTGGCAAGTGTGCTTCTGAATGCACCACCTGTAGTTAAATTAGGGTGTCTCTCTGCAACTCTGTGCTCTACAGTCAAACCAGTACTAGCCCCCTCTCTTGTTCTCTCTGCAGCTGCAGCTCCTCTTACACATACTGTATGCTGCAGCTGGCATTGCGCTCTGGTCTCATCTTGAAACAACAAGTATTCATTTTGCTGCCATTACTTTTCTTGGTCGGGAACACATGATGTGTGAGAAAGAGAGGTATTTAGTTTTTTTGTGGAAAGAGAAGATGTTTATAAAAATCAGAACCTAATTACCTGAACCTGAGACAACAGCTGATGCTTCACAGACTGAAGCAGTGAAAGGATCTGCTTCTGACCTACTGGAAACCAAAGAAAGACACCACAGAAGAAGAGTGACATACAAGTGCATTTGGGTTTGACTGCACCCTCTGAGAGACAGATTAGACACACACACACACACACACACACACACACACACACACACACACACACACAGGAACACATATCCGCACACACATACATGCACAAACACATAGGTGCTTCTGGGTTACCTCTGATATAAAACGCTGGTAGGAAAATGGGAACCTATTTACATGTACATATAGTATGAATAAGCTTTCAGATATATAAGATTGTCTGTTGAATGGCTAAACATAAATGTAAATTGTACTTTTAGTATTTTTCATGACTTTTCCCCTGTTAGTAACCCTCTTTGGAACTGGCAGCTCTCCAGTAGGCTCGAATCATCGCCACCACCTGCACACTTGCACGGGAATGTGAAGGCGGGCTGAATGCAATCCTCCCATACTCTCACACACAGTTAGTGACCAACATTCTCTGGGCCATATTTTATCCATTTCTTGATTATGGTTTTTACAGTGTTCCATGATATATTTAAGGCCTTTGATATATTTTTATAACCCTCTCCTGATCTATAGCTTTAAACAGTTCAGTGCCGGAGATATTTTGGTAGCTCCTTGTTGCCCATAGTTGTTTCCTTATACTGGCATACAATAAGAAACCAGGAAACATGTTGAGAAAACCTACAGGAACAGCTGATTTAGTTACAGGTGTAGTCAATTAGCTTTAGACACCATTTAGATGGTGAATGGTTAGACCTGAGTGCAATTACCACTCCCATCAGGGGGTGTAAACTTATGCAACCAAGGTGTTTTAGTTTATCTATTTTAAATTAATATTCAGAAATGTATTGTCTTTTTACTTTGATGTCTAGATTTGGTCTTAATGAAACTGCAAAAATATTTCATTTAATAGGTTTTCATTTCAGGCATCAAGGCAATAAAAACAAGAAATTTTGAAAGGGTGTGTAGACTTTCTAGGTCCACTGCACTTTATCTGAAATGTTTGTGGCCACTTGGCCATCAGGCTCACCCAGGAGTTTTTGAGCATCTAACCCTTAGTCTCTTGCAATTGTTTGCAGCTGTGTAAAGTTCATGGAAAACACCATTCATTCATAGCAGTAAGCTGCTGAGGCAGTGGGTGCAGACAGGCCCTGCTGTGAAGGTGGCTTTACTAAGGTGAATGCCCTGTCCCCAGGGGAACCAAGCAGGTTAAACCTCAGACTGACTGCTGCTTTGAGTAACACAAATGTAGATGAAGAGGGGCTGTTTCAGTCAGGAATTCAGTCTATCCAAGAATGTCTATATGTGACCTCTCTATACTGTGCCAGGAAGGTGACAGTAGACTAGGTGGATGATGAGTCTGATATTTATTCTGGGTCAATGAGACACACCAAAAGGCAAGAATGATTAAAGTTATTTGGTGTAGCTCACAAAACACATCTTAAAAATGAAACAAAAGTTTTTACATTAGCTGAAAGAACATCACTGTTCTGGGTTTCGGCTAGTTACATTCAGGCCACATATTTAGCAATAGCAATCAACTGAAATATCCGAATAAAATAATAAAAATGACTTTCAATGGGGTTCTATTGACATCATCAGTACTAACAAAGACAAGACTTTTTAATAACATTCAACCATTGTCAAAACATGCTAATAATGCAAAAATATGCTGATGGAGCATACACCACCAAGTTCCCCACAACTTTTAATTCCAGTTGTGGTGTGGATTATCCATCACAACTCCATACATATAAAATGAATACATCAGCAAATCTGCCAGTGGAGTGTTCCAATTTGAGAATGAATTTAACAAAACTTTATTTAAACCATTACATATAGTCACCACTCTTATCAAACAAAATGATCAATTGATCAACCCACTCTGGCTCCCCTGGTCCAGCTCCAGATGCCTCACCTGCTCTCCTGCCTGACTGTGTCCATCCACCTTGTGCAGCCAGCTAGCAGTCCCACTGGTCTGACCATCCCCTCCTCCTCAGATTTTTCCCTCTCTTCCGTTCCCTAATTCAACCGCCTGGTGCCAGCCAAAGGTAGATGGGTTCCCCTCTGTGTCAGATTCTGCTAAAGGTTACTTCCTTTTTAGCTAGGTAGTGTAGGGCAATTTGCAGGACCACATCTCCTGCAAACCCCCCCCAAAAGAGTGCAAGTATTTACCTTTGGGCTTGCAGGAGGCCAGGAGGGTGCAATCGATACCTGGATACCTCAGTTACCTTGCAACACCCATCAAACGTGACTATTAAGCAACTCAACCGGGGGGGTAGCAGCAATCCAACCCATGTCGCTAATCTCTGGTCAGCATGTCACGCTAAGGGCAGCTGCATCCTGGACTCTGGACTCTGTCTGCTGCCAGGCAACCTACAGCACAGCCATCCTCAGGACTTTGTTCATCTCTTGGCAAAAGTATAGAATACGGCCATTCTCATGTGCAACATAATCATGTTTGGTGTCATTTGAAAGCTAATTTCACATGCATGTCAATGATGTATGTAGCAGGGAGGTATGACAGGTTCATAATAAAGATTGTAATAGGTGGCACAAACGTGGACAGTGAGGAATGCACTTATCGTCGCATTCCTCACCGCTGACACCCCTCCTACCCCCCTGGTTACGACGGTATTTGTAATTGCTGAATCGTGACTACACTGTTGTTTTCAGAACTTATCATATTTGGTCATGGCGCCAAAGTCCAAATACCACATTTAACGTTCAGGTATATAGGGGGGAAACTGGCATAGTTCGGGGAGACTCGTTAGCACAACCTCCTGCGCATTTTTGCGTATAGCAAATTCATTATTCTTTGCCTCTCCGTTGTACTCTGTTTTTTCCAGTGCATTGTCTACTGTTTACTATTTTGGATAATCATACATTGTAACAATAAATTCATTTCTCGTAACTCGATGCTCATCGTCCGTCTTACTCGCTGCAGCTGATCACTGTATGGTAAGATAACTGCTAATTACGCGCTCATAGAATCATTATGCTGTTGGTATACTCCGTAGTCCCTCGCCTATACAACTAGTGCCACTTAAGGTCAAGCACAGGCCACAGGCATGTATGCATCTCCATGAGAGACTGCAACCCGTATAGAGCAACACTACGCGAGACCAGAGGCTACAGTCCCTCGGTTGCATATATAAGCATTCTATCTTAGCGATTAGCAGAGAGGCATTTGAGTAGTCCAGTTACTAAATTAAAATACGTTAACAATAACAAAATTGGAGTCAGATGTATCAAAACAGTTATATTTAATGAATTCTGTTCCCGAACCACCAAAGGTAAGACGACACGCCATCCTTCTCCACTCACTTCCGTTGTTGGTGTGTTCGAGTGAGAGCTCTACAAGCAGCTCTACAGTAGTCTGTATTCTGTTCTTGCCTCCCACAGTAGGTTTGCTCTTGTGGGTTCAGGCCTGGGATCTTTGTAGAGCTGCTTTGTGACAATGTCCTTTGGAAGGGCGTTATACAAAATCTAATTGAATTAACTGATAATTGAAACAAAGAATTGTTGAAAGCTAAGAGGTTTGACAGGTACAGTATGCAAAGCTGAAGGGGGAGGGGATTTGGTCAGAATAAGAGGGAAAACAAGCGCAAAATACAATTTTGTGATCTTGTAAACAGGCAGGCACAAGCGCCTTCCAGTTGACTTGCAGACAACTTTGAGCTCCTGGTGCCATTATATCCTTGTCATTCACTGGGTTCTTATCAATAACAAGAATAATATTAAGAATAGCAATAACTTTCCCGTAAATCATTTTTGCAACATTATCACCTATCTAGCAGGCCAAAGTTGCATTGTGATATTGGTGTGTGCTTATCTAAAAATGCATTTCCTGGATGGTAGTTTTTGGCCTTGTGTTAAGAAAATACTAAAAAATAAAATTCAGAAAGTGAAAGACAAACACTCACTCAGAGTAGCCAGAAAAATGGAAATGTAACTTTAAACTCCCAGAAGATTTTCACAACAGTGGAAACTTGACTCTATGTGAACCTTTCACAGCCAACCCCAGGACTCAGATATGAATATCAACAGCAGCAGCAATGGACATTTACATTACATTTACATTTATTTATTTGGCATACACTTTTATCTAAAAGCAGCTTACAAGTGAGGCACAGTACAACACAAGCAAAAAGCTATATACAGAGTTAACAACATTAGAAGTGCTGCATGACCAGGTTTTAATAATTGGCCGGACAAGGTAGGGCTTGAATAGTGTTATGCTCATACTCACTGGTCTGGGAGTGTTGTTAGCCTGGTTTGACACAATTGTTCATTCAACTTCTACAGATACACTTCTGTTCTTTTGTGCTGGAAGTCAGTCTGGATAAGAGCATCTGCTCAATGAATGTAATGTAATGAAATATAATGTGTTCGGCACTTAGCCCAGCTGGTAGTCACCTTTCGGTTATGGCCGTTGTTGCCAATTCAACACATACACTCAGTGTCAGCTATTGTTGAGAGTATTTCAACTTATGGGCAGCCCCATAAGAGAATGTAAATGAACAACAAGTAGAAAGAGGCATCACTTTCATCTTCCCCGAGAGGAGGAAAGAAGACACTTTAAACTGCAGTTATGGTGGCGATTTGTACAGAAGAGCGCAAAGACAAAGTGATCAGCTTGAGTGAGGAAAGACCAGTGCTGTATGGTATAACAGAGAATCTATACAGCAGCAGACTCATGAAATCCAGTGTCTGGCAGGAAACCGATGACCACTCCTAGCATTGTTAAGTGAACTCAATGCTATTTCTCCCATGTTAGCTATCTTCTTATGTTATTTAGTTAAGCAATAAATGGAGAGAGATATAGTCCTTGTCTCTGATGGAGAAGATAGCATAGCATAGCTAGCATTGGTTATTTACTTGCTAACTACAAGCAAACAGGTTAGTGACAGCTGCGGAGAGTACTCCCCTCCTGGTCTAGAGAGTTTGTCCTTCACACCACTACCATGTAGTGGTGTGGTGGGCAGCAGTGTAGTGGTAAGTAGCAGGGCCCATAACTGAAAGGTTGCTGGTTTGATTCCCTGCTGGGGCACTGTTGCTGTACCCTTGGCCAAGGTACTTAATCCACAACTGCCTCAGTGAATATCCAGCTGCATAAATGGATAAAATTGAAACAGATGTAAGTCGCTCTGCATAAGAGCTTCTGCTAAATGACAATAATGTAATGTACATGGCAAAATATAAATGTTAAGTTCTTGTATATTCCTCCAAATCAGCTTCACTAACTGAAAACACGTTTCATGATAATGAATTTCACCTTAGCTCAAATGCCTTAGTACACAGTGCTGATTGTGGTTTCCTAAATTTAGTCCAACCTCCCCACTGACATTCTGATAAACAAAAACTGCTATCAAAGACCCCGGAAAACTATGGAAAACTTCACACATATGCATAGTTTCCAGTCCATTAAATAATGGGCAAGTAAAGGAAGGAAATCATTTCCAATTACATACCAAATGACTGCAATTCTAATACAGCTCTCATGTCTGCTCGTGACCTCATTTGAAATGATCACTGAATTTCAGTTCGGGGTTAAGCCAAGCCATGCAAATCAGGTATGAAAGTGCTGGAGTCCTGTTCTAACTCACAGACAAACAATGCAAACCCCAAGGATCTGTTTGCCCAAGTTCTCTAGTTATTGAGATTAGACATGACATTTAATCCTGATAAAACAATCTTTATCTATAAAATGTTAGTTTTTTAACATTAACATTTTGTTGGGTGGACAGCAGGTTGGTTCGTGCTCCAAGTCTTGATTGAGGCTGTAAATGTAGAGGGTATTCATTTCTGCTGGGATTTGTGTTGCATTGCATCATGTTAGTATATTCCTGAAGGTTATGGGGAGCAGGAAGGCTGGCCTGGCTGTTTTCACTGCTCGGTGTGCTTTTCCAGTTTCCCCAGTGAAGATGCAGTTTGGAGTCTGCTGTGTTCAGGACATCACAGGTGGAGAACCAAGTCACAACCAGCTTACACAGCGGTTAGAGAACAGTCCAAGGTCCAACAGTTAGTGAGCTCTGACCACATAACCGACACTGATGCAGTAATGCAGGTTGCGCGGCCCCAGCAAACGTGCCAGCAGAGGCACTGTGGGAATTGTGGCTCCTCTCGTCACACCACAAGGGCCCAAGACTGCCCCGCTAAGGGCCAAACATGCAAGCGCTGCCGAAAACCTAATCACTTTGCGAAGTGGTGCCGCTCCTCCCCTGCTGACTGTCCTGGGCAGTCACATGACACACAGGCAGGTATTCACACTGTAGGGCCCCACTCAGTGCCCTTTTCTAGGTGCCTCGTTTATTTGAAAGACTGTTGTGTCCCTCTCCTCCTTGATACTGGGGCCAAGGTGTCTTTGCTGAATGCTGAAACCCGCAGCCTGTTCTTCTCACGTCAACGGCTACTGCCTCCGTCCACCTCCCTCTGTGGCTATGGCCAGAGCAAAATTGACGTCATCAGCGTCCTCCAACTCCCTGTGCGCTATGGCTTCAAGACCTTGGACTCCTTCCCGTTCCATGTCACACACTGGGGTGCAAACATCATGGGCCTCGACCTCTTTGTTCACCTTGGTCTTACCCTGCACAATGCTAGCGGAACCAAGATCCTCCATGTAGCTTCCCCATGGCAGCACCAGTGGCCTGATCTGTTCAACGGCCTGGGCTGCCTCACCTCATTTGCTCACAAACCACTTCTGGACCCCACGGTCTCGCCTGTATTCCAGCCCCTGCGCCATGTGCCCCTGGCTCTGCGGGATGGCATTACGGATGAGCTCCAGCTCCTCCTGGCTGACGGCATCATAGAACCCATTGATGCCTCTCCTTGGGTGTCTAATCTCGTTATTGCCAAGAAGTCCGGCAGGCTCAGAGTCTGCGTTGATCTCCACACGGTGAACAAGGCAGTGGTGCCAGAACAAATACCCTTTATCCACAACGGAGGAGTTCACAACTCTCTTTTATGGTTCCTCTTTAATGGCTTTTGGACTCAGTTCGCCCCCCAGCTGTTTTCAAAAAATCATGGACACCATTCTCGCCGGCTGTCCTGGCACAGTGGTGTATCTGGATGATATTGTGGTATATGGGCCTGATACGGCCACCCATGACGCCTGCCTACAGCAGGTCTTCACCACCCTCAGCCGCCACCATGCCACCCTGAACGCAGAGAAGTGTGTGTTCTCCGCGCCAGCCATTGACTTTGTGGGGTTCCATGTGTCCACCGACGGCATCTCCCTTCTTCGGTCGAATATGGATGCCATCATCCAGGTGCCCGCTCCCACGACAGCCGCACAACTGGCATCATTCTTGGGAATGACAGCATACTACATGCGATTCATCCTAGTACTCATAACTTGATATCTGCGGTGAGTTATACAATGTGCCACATCACCAGAGATTTCTTGTCATAGTCTACAACCTACATTCCAAGTGGCCTGAAGTCGCCCCCATGGGCACGGTCACCTCTGCTGTCGTGATCAACTTTCTTGACCAGCTGTTTGCCTGCTGGGGCCTGCCCCGGGCCATCACTACAGACAATGGTCCCCAGTTCCTGTCCGCAGAGTTCACCTCCTGTCTCGCTACCAACGGCATTACCCACATTCGGACCTAAGGCTTTCATTCCCAGGCCAATGGGGGGGTGGAACGACTTAATCGGACTCCCAAAAATGGGCTGCGTGCTCACATGTCTGAGGGATACTCACTGGTGGCCTCTCTGTCACAGACCCTCCTCCACTACCATACAACCAGCCACTCCACTACAGGGGTCTCTCCTGCCTCGTTCATGCTGGGTAGAGAACTCGTGCTTCCCTTGTCAAGACTCTGCCCACCAGCGGCCCAAGGTCCTTGGCCACACCCACAAGTCAGATTCGGCATCAACACACATCAGCGTGCCATGAAACAGAGGTTCGATGAAAAACACAGGGCTAAGCCACCTAGCATCAGAGTGTCCAACTGGGTCAGGGCTCGTCAACCCCACCGAGCCAACAGGCTGGCTACATTCTGATCTGCCAAGTCAGTTGCCAGCTAGGCCCAGCTACATTCCAGCTAACTGACGGATCCCGTTGGCACGCCAGCTGTCTGCATAAGGTGCCCACCCCTCCTCACCTGCCTTGCCTAGCCACAGGCCCAGGGGACGCTCCAACGGTTGGGCCACCCGCCACAATGCCTGTTGAGCAACACGTTCCAGTTGCTGTGCCTCTGACTAGGCTACACCTCTTGTGCAGGCCCTGGCTCAGGACCCTGCTCCACCTACACCTCTTGCGCAGGCCCCAGCTCAGGACCCTGCTCCACCCCTTGCCCCTCTGGCTGCTGAACCTCGGCCTGCCCGGGCCTGTACACGCCCTGGGCACTTCAAAGACTTTGATACCACCTTCCACACTTGAACGCTGGGGGGGGGGATGTTGTGTTCACTGAGACCGCTTCTCAGTTAATTATCACTGCGTTACTCAGTTATTTGTGCCTTATATGCCACTGTTTTATGTTGCTTTTTCTGAGCTAGAGAGCCACCGTGGGGATATGGAAGGCAGAAGGGAATGAATGAAGAAACAAGTAAACGTGGCACTCGTCTAAACCTCACGCCGGTCTCCTTGTTCTTTGTACACAGCAGGCACTGCACCAATGAAACAATAAAAGTTCATAACATTCTCATGCTTTTGTTTCTAAACATGAAAAATACAGTCGCAGTTATTTATATCTTGTATTAATCCTTGTTAGAGTGGTGCAATTTAAAAGTATAGAGTTCTCTGTGTTTTTTAAGATAAATGTAAAATTGGCATTGCTGTCAACAGCTATCGGATGTCTATATTGCTAGACAGGACCAAGAGTGAACATTTGATGAAAACAAATGTATTACATGGTGAATGGACACACCTGGAACCTCAGTCAGTTGGTTGATCTTGCACAGGGCATTTCTAGTTGGCCCAGCTTTGCTCCGGTAAGGATGTTTACTTATTTGATAACATGATCATCACTTAGAATATGGAAAACTGAAACAAATGATAGAAAGCTAGTGTTGAGTGCCATTGAATTGTGAGAACGTTCTGTTCTTCCTTTTTCCTCCAGACATCTGGCATCCTGTGATATAATGATGACCAGAGCTCCAAGAATGCTGTGCTCCTCAGGCTGGGGGGCCAAACCCATTCTGCCCAGCAGAGCCTTCATTGGTCTCACCAACAAGAGAAAGGAGTACTTCGAATGCAGGTTACTGGGGTGTGGGAAGGAAGGGGTCACACATGGTCATCGTCCATGGACATATTGTAGTTGTAATTACTTCCGCCTGTTTTTCCATGTATCTATATTACTTGTTCTCCTAGTTTCTCCATTTGGTATGACAAAGGTCACTGAAACATCACCAACCAATAAAGTTTCTCTGTTGCCAGACTGCATTCATGAGATGAATTGAATTCCTCCTCTCTCTTAAAGTTCGGTCTCTGGCTTTATTCACTGATACCTGCAAACACACACCCTGTGTGCAGGTACAATCCCTACCACATACTACATGGAACAAATGAAATCCCATTGCGGGATGTAACTGGCAGTTTTACTTTAGGCTGTATGTACAGACAAAAACCTTTTTTGGCGCTTCAGTCCTGGTGTCCCTGCCTACCCTCACACCTGCACTATCGACTTCTCTGTGAGTACATGCCTTTTACTTGTCCCTTTCACCTGTCCCTTTTACCTACACCCTCTCCCTCTGACTCTCCCCCAATTCTCTCTCCCTCTCCCCGTTCCCAGATCTCCTTTGAGTTCTGCTCCTTGCTGCACTCCCCTCTGGCTACCGTGTTCTTTGATGAGGTGGTCCAGCAGATGGTGGCTGCCTTTGAGCACTGTGCCGCGACCCTGTACGGGCGTGAATCTCGCATCCCACGCTAGCTCACACACCACAAGGTGCACCAGATGTGAGCCCTGCATGCGGGTGTGGCTACAACTGTGCCATGCCCCTCCTGCGCATTATGCCAAGAGTTATAATGGTAAGAGTTTGATGGTAAATCAAAGGGCTCTGTTTAAAGAGCCCCTTCAGCTGCTGTTTGCTTCCAACTACCAATCAGCTGTTACCCCAGCCCAGATTTGGGCTTCAAAACTATTTGCTATTGCAATGCCAGTTTTAAATCTGTAGAGTACAACTTTAGAGCTTAGATATAAAAAGCTAAACATTTAAATAAAACTGCTGCAGTTCAGATTGACTGCATGTAATAAATCAGTTGTCCCGATGGAGAGAAGGTCAGTAAGAGCATTTCAGGAGGCTGTGAAACTAGATTATGAGGATTACATTATATTTACAGGCTAGTGAATCAGTGCAAGATCAAAGCCATGAACAGACATCATGGTATAACACAATACTTACAGACACTTGTATCCAGGGTGGCATGCCTTGACTGCATCTGCATTCCTCTACTGATTTATTTGTAGCGGTACTGTAGCAAAGCAACAGACTGGGGTGTATCCTGCTCCTGACAGCTGGGGTCCTGAAGCAGTGTTCTCCGCTCATGGGACGTAGCAGTTATTAAATCCCTTGTTTTATACCGCTGGTAGTTGCCATGGCAATAATGACATTCCAGTTGATTTTTATAGTCATTATTGATTTTATTACATTCAGACACTAATTAAATCAATATAAACTGAATCAATTAAAAAGGGAGCAATGTTTTGTGTATGTTCATTTCAGAAGTGTCATTTTGGTTTAATTAGTGAGGAAGAGGCACTCTTCCCACTGGTCCAGTACCTGTGCGCTGCCCTTAGCATTTCTCTTGGGAGTGGCGCACACCAAATAACTCACCACAATCCAAATCCCGCTCAAAATTTGAAAAGGAGGCCTTTTACATAATCAACACAATACAGAAACAGTAAACTGAAAAGCAAACAACAAGGAAGAACCAGTCAACAGAGCTGATTTAATGCAAAGCAGCCATTACACAAACATACCTTTGTGAATCATCCATTATATAAAAACACCTGTGTACATTAACCATTACACAACCACAACTGTGTGCATTACCCATTATATTCCTGCCATGTTGCAGGTTCTAGTGTAAGTTAGGGAATTGAACTTATACCTTTGAACATGGTACCTGGTCTATATATCCCAATGTACTGAGAAGCCATTGATGCAAAATGGTCATTTACCTGATTAATGCTGATATTGTGTTCCATGCTCCAGGAGAATATGGCACGTACCAGATGCATACATTTTAGGAAAAGACTAAGACAAACCTGACTGACAGTATAAGGAGCATTGTAAGAATTGAGAATGAAAATGCCATTAAATGACATAAGCTGTGACAACTGACCTAACACGAGAAGCAATTGATGACAATTGATGACACCATGTTACTGTGTGTTTCCCATTTGTGGGGTTGCAGACAACACATTTCAGATAATCTATTTTCTTAGGGACCAAATCTACATTGCATACACCCACTCTCATCCTTATATGGGTGTCTGGCACATTTTGACGCCCTTCCTTTTGTGGTTGTGTAGCTTTAGAAGTCTTTGTGTCAGTGAGTGAGCTCTTCCTGAGCATACCTGACTATTTTCAACAGAGATGATGTCATTTCTGTGCTGAGGGTGTAACATCACCGCACCAACAAGGGAAAAAGAACTACTTTTGTGAACTCTTGGTTATGATATACAGTGTATATCTATATGTAGCTCAGACTTGAGAGATGTGTAACAGATGAGCAGGAAGGACCCAGATGCAGAGATCATACAAAACATGGAAGGGTTTCAAAAGACAAAGAATGTTTACTAGCAACAAGCAAAATTTGGCACAGGAAAGCACACAACACAGGGAAGCTCAAGACTGAGCAGGGAACCAAGCCACAGGCAGGGTTTAAATAGAGCAGCAAAACACATAGAAACTAATCACACACAGGTGAAAACAATTCAACTAGTTTAGGCACACACAGTTCAGGCACAAACAGGAAGACAGTCCCTCTGGTGGAAGCTCAGGGAAGCAGCCATGGGCGTCTGTTTTGAAAAGTGCTGGGGACAACGATGGGTTCGACATGTTCACACCTTTTTAAAGTGGTGGGGATGAAATGGGCCACGACAAAAAGCGTCCCCAGCGTAAATGATGCCTATGGAAGCAGCAGTCATGAGGACACCTGCTGGTTGTTGCAAGAAGCAGTCTCTGAAACCCTGGCAAGATGGACGCCAAATTCATTAAGAAAGATTTTTTTTTCGCATGTTAATGAAGGGCTAGGTAATATTGAATTAATGTAATGTGAAGTATGTAAATGTATGTAAAGTAATGTGAATAAGTAATTGTCATTGGTAGTATTGGTAAAGGGAGGGGAGTTAATGCATGTTTCACCTTAATGATTTACTGTAGTGCAACGTGTTTGTCCTCTGAATTTCTGGTCTTGGATCATAGCTCTCACACTCAGGGGTTTAAGAGTAACTGGACATGAACAAAATGCTCACATGCACTGTAGAATTTGCTCTTGAATGAGCCATGAGATTTATGTTTTATAGATATAATCTCTGCCCCCTTCTGATTGTTGTGAGCCTTCTTTGTGGTGTCGGTGATTTTTCAAGAAACTCACTGCTATGTCATCATTTGTGTCCATATCATTTTGATTGATACTTCCTTGCCAAAATGACAATCTCATATATTAAGGTGCTGAAGGGGAGGGACTTGGGAAATACTGAGATTTTCATGATGTCACACCCGCTCCCAGTCAGCCAGCTCAGCCACGCCCCACTCAGCCAGCTCAGCCACGCCCCGCTCAGCAAGCTCAGCCACGCCCCGCTCAGCCTGGCTCCACCACACCCGTGGTTCATTCCATCAATCAAGCCCTGCCTTTATAAGGACTCAGTTTTGTTACCTCATTGTGAGGTATTGATTCTCTGATTCTCTACTGAGCCTGCTCTTTGCCATTCCATCCTGTTGTTCCTGTGTTTTTGACCTCTCGCCTGTTTTTGGACCTTGCTTGTGTGTTTTTGGATTCTGGTTTTGTAGTACTTCTGATTCCTGTTGACGACCTGTTTTGTCCCTGACCACGCCTTTTGGATTCTGGTATTAAACCTGTTAACCGCATCTGGATCCCAGTCTGTTTCATTACACATGAAATGAAAAAATGGAATACATTACTGTATGATGATGTAGAAATGGGGATGAGGGGGGCTGGTCTTTTTAAAGGGGAATGTGCAAATCTGTAGCAAAAATTGGGCTGATCTCTCCATCTCTATTATCTGGCAGAGAACCCTTTTGAATTGTGAAAGGAAGTGTTCACATTTACATTGATTATAATGAAAAAATTTCAGTGTTTGCTTAAGGAAGACAGAAAGTTATAAAAACCTAAGAACACTATGGGAGAAGTTCATTGACATTTGCCTATTTGAACTTCAATGTCTGCAACCTGTACTGTATGGGGCTCCCAAAGCATTTCCTTTCATTTAGAGGAATACATGTTTTCTTTTATGGATTATTTTACATCCATACAAAGGTATAGTTATGTAGTTTATAGCTTGATTTGTAGTGAGACCTTTTTCCATCTTCTGAATCTCTAATGAGACTTGGGCTACTTTAGCTAATTCATTGTTGCTACTTTTCACCTCCGTACATCACATCGACCCACTATCTATGCCCATTCCTTCACCTCTCCTGTAGACTGTTGCTCCCAGTCTTCTTCCATTCATCACCACTCTGATGGATCTGTCACTCTCCATGGACAGTGTGCTGGCAGCCTTCAAGGAGGTATAAGAAAAAAAAAGATGAAGAAGAATGCATGTTGATATGAAAGTCTTTAATTCAGTAGAAAACAGTATCAAAGCACGTGAAAAACACAGACTTCGGGTTCAGCAGTGTCGGAGTGAACCCCGATCATTCCAACTAATTCCCATACATACAGTTTAGGTTGTTCTTGACATAAATGAACCGGACCTATCGCCTGTATGATAATGAAATCGGAATGACATGTTTTTTTTAGGTTTCTTGAGGTAAGTGAACCGGCCCTGTCGCCTGTATGATAATGAAGTCAGAGTGTGGGTTTTGAGTAAGCCAGCATACCCCTTTGTCTGAGAAGGTTCTTGATTGCCCACTCCCAGTCCCATTCTATAATTGTTTGCCATCTCGCTTGACCTAATTCTTAAGGTGTTGGCAGAGGTGCGGACCATCCTGTTGGGGTCTCTATGATCTCAAGCCCTTTGGGATGCCGCAGCTATTCAAATTAGATCATGCCTTGTGGAATACACATTCGGGGCAGAATGCTGTAATTTCTTACAGTCCCTCCTTTGATGCTTCTTGGCCTGAAAGCATCATATTCCACCATTTAGATCATAACACCCTCCTGTTTGGACAGGTGTCCAGTGGTGGTGGGGTCCTGCCTCAGGTTGCTCCCCTCTCTGGCCATTGGGGAGTCTTACCCGTCTTGAGACCATCACCTCGTCACACTAGTAACTGCTCTATCCCATTAGGCTAATCTTATCATAGGATTTGGTACTGAACAAACAACTCTTTCTTGGTTTTGGGAGAGGAACATTCAAGAACCATCACAGCCAACGGTACTGTCCCAGAGTGACCATCGAGGTATCTGTAATTTGGCGTCTCAATACCGAACACAGGCAACATAGCATCACACAATGGCATATACACAAACTGGCCACAATATAGTTCTTTTCTTCATGCTGTTGAATGCCTTTTTATTCCAATGAGCGATGATAGATCATGTGGATGCAATGGTGTGGATGTCCTTTACAGTCTCCTTTTCTTCTCTTAGTCACTCTTATAAGTATGCATCCTTTTGAAGGACTTATTGTCCTACAAGGACCTTGTTTGAGTTCATCCTGTTAGAGGTCCTGTGCACTTATCCAGTTGGATACTCTCCGAACCTGTCCCAGTGGCTCCAAGCATGCATATCTATGAACCCCAGTAGCTTCCCTCTGAAAGGGGCCCCACTGGGATAGCTTGTTGGATGCTCCTCTGCTAACTGGTCCGTGGATGCGCTGGTCACTACAGCACCATGATCTCAGGAATGCCGTCGTCAAGATGTCCTTGTACATTCCTGTCACACTTTCTCGCTGGCACTGTTCATCCACGTCTGGAGACCACACCGTCAGGTTCACCGGGACTGGAACATGGATCCACTGGATGTTGTTGATCAGCACCCCCTGATATGGTCTCATCATTACGCCAGATGGGGGAGCTGGTTGTTGTTCTGGACGATCCTGCATCATCACAGCCATCGGAAGGACTGTCAGGACCCATTGCAACATCTTTTCCTGGGTTATGTTGGTTTTGGGGGAATATGAAAAACACATGCAAGCTGAAAGAATTGCCCCTTTTGTCACCACAAAGCACTGGACAAAAAACACAAGACAATTCTATAAAACCTTTACCTAAAAAGACAAATAACATCACAAACACATAACAGGACATTATGCAATGTTATGTATGCAGCTATGAAGGTTTACCATCTGACTTGTTGTATGCTTTTAACTAATTGACATGGCACCATTTCCTTACAAACTGTTTTTTGGCTTATAACAGACTTTATAAATGGAGTCAAAAATAGCACGCAGCTCACTATTCTCCACTATTCTCTCTATTGCTCAAACCTGTCCACAGCAGCCTGCATACTACTCAACAGTTTGGTCACTTCAGAACGCAGAGATGCTTTGGAAGCTGTTCTCCTCAAAGTGGACTTGCACTCTCTAGCAATATGGACTTCTTTGCCACATGAATAACACACAGGGACTGCATCAGGGTTGTAAGGTGGTGGTCTCTGTTTTCTGTCTTTGTAAGTATGTCCCTCATTCTTCCAAGAACTTTTCCTGCCTGCATTCTGGGAGTTCTTTCCACTTATCACTGCAACAGGATGCAATTTCTTAGAGTTAGCCTGACTATTGACTAAAACTGAGTCATCTTTGGAATTATGTCATCATAATCAGAAAGATGGGTCATGTGCATTGCCAAAGCAGAGCAGGTAAGTGGGTTGCATTTGTTAATTCAGTTCAATTCAATTTTATTTGTATAGCATTTTTACAACACAAGTTGTCACAAGGCAGCTTTACATTGTTACCAGGCCTGAGACCCCCTGAAAGCAAGCCTAAGGCAACAGTGGCAAGGAAAAACTCTTTAATTAACAGGAAGAAACCTTGAGCAGAACCCAGCTCAGAGGGGGAGCCAATCTGCTTCTGGCCAGCACTGAGAATACTTAAAGTTGTGTAATGTACTTAAGACATTTCAATTAGATAGACAGTAGTAATTAACAACAGAGTAACTATAAAATGTAATCCTAGAATGTCCGGTTCTTGGTACACAGTTGGCTTGATAGATAGGGCAGCGAGGTAGCTGAACTGGAAATCGGGATGTGGCGCTTGAGCTACAGCTCCAGGCAGGAGCCTGGAGCAGGGACAGGAAACAAATACAAAACAGTGATTAGTGGTTGTTAATTGCAGGAATGAAAACATAAAGGCATAAAGGCAAGGGGGGGCAGAGGGGGGGGAAAGAGAGATGCATGTGTGTAATAAGGAAAAATCCCAGCAGATAAGGACTATGGCAGCACACCTAGGGGACGAGAGGCAAGGGGCCAGCAAGAGTAACCAGGCCATGATGTAGTAACAACAATGACCTCTTAGTCCACCAGAGACTATATGATCAATGCCAGCACCGTGCCGTGTCCCTGAACTAAAAGATTTGAAATAGAGGTAAGTTTTTAGCCTAGACTTAAAGGCGGAGAGAGAGTCTGCTCCCTGAACCTCGGTGGGTAAATTGTTCCACAAAAGAGGGGCTTGATACGAAAAGGCTCTACCGCCTTTTTCCCTTCCTGCACATCACCTCTGGACTCGTCCTTACTGCTCCAATTCCTTATGGGGTTACCATCGCGTTGCTGAGTGACCCGCTTACTGAGTTTGAATCAAGCGCGCAGAGACTAGTCAGACGAAATCCTCTCCTCTCCTGTTCCTCCCCCCTCCTCTGTCTGGAAGTAGCTTCCAGTACACTATATCTATAGCTCTGATATATCCCTCTGTGTTCTGTTTATTTTGGTTTCTGGTAGTTGTTTAAATATATATAGGATTCTCAATTACTTGTATCGCTATCATTGCTAGCCATTGTTTATTCACGACCTTGCTACTCTGTATAATGAAGGCTAATGTTCATAATTCCATTAACCACGATTGTTGATAAATACTGTAATTGGCAATCGATACCAGCGTAAGGTCTCCTTCTCTCTCTCCCTATCTCGCATTGAAGGAGTGATCAACCGGCAAAGGCCTATGTTGGGATTACTGAATTTGGTCATTTGAATAATAATTGATTTCCTTATTAAATTAAATCAATTTCCTTTAAAATTATTTTACATGTTGGTTAAGTGAGGAATCTTAGTAATTGGTGTCATTTGTGTTCGGTATTCAGAGTGCCGGATGATAAACAAGGGCATTAATTTCTAAGACCGCTGGGTTCAGACCATTTAATTTTTATTAAATTCCCACTTCCCCGACAATGTCCGGACATAAGGGAGGCAGTGATAAGATTTAATTACGGCTTGCCAATTTCAGGTAGCAGCTGTTTTAAGATTCTTGTTGGAATGGGGTCTAACAGGCAGGTGGCGTTTTTAGATGAATTAATTAGGGAGGAGAAGTCGCTAAATTCAATGGGTGTGAAAGAGTCTAGGATGTGGACATCTCTAAGTTATCTGAGGCTGGACAGGCCAGGCTGGAGGCAAAATTAGAGGAGAGTTTTTGAGTTGTGTCGCATATCTTTATGATTTTGCTGTCAAAAAAAAAAAAAAATCATGAAGTCATCGCTACTATGAATTGCTGGAATGCAGGGGTTGGCTGTTGCAGGGCTCTTAATTAGTCTGGCGATGGAGCTGGACAAATACCTGGGATTGCCCTTATTTTTCTCTCTTAGGGTAGAAAAATACACAGATCTGGCAGCTGTGAGCGCATGCTTGTAGCTTAGAAAACTTTCTCTCCAGGCCAGGAGAAAGACCTATGATTTGGTGGAGCACCATTTTCTTTCAAGTTTCCGCACAGTTTGTTTGATAGCACAGGTCTGGTTGTTGTACCAAGGTGCAAGGTTTTTTAAGGGGTGCAACGGCATCTAGGGTATTACGTATTGTGGACTCAATATTTTCGGTGAGTTGATTCATTTTAGCCGATCTAGGGTTCGAGCATAAGTTTAAATATTCTTCACTGTGCAGACTGTACAATGCAGACTGCTGTAGAAGTATCCTTACTTTTTATAAACATTTCAATTATTCTGTCCTCAGTTTAACAGCAAAGTGAGAGCTCTAATTCTGCCTGCAACATAAAAATACCAAGAAATCTCTCACCTTTCGCATTTATGTGATGTAAATTGATTTTGAAGTTTAAATAAAACAATACACTAATGTGCATTACACTGAATGAAATATCCTCCCAGTGACTGCTTGAGAATGTCAGGATCAGAACAACAGTAAAAGAGAGGTTCTGAATGAGTCTAGTCTAAGGCCCTGTCCACACGTACACGGGTATTTTTAAAAACGTAACTTTTTCTATGCGTTTTGGCCTTTCGTCCACACGCAAACGGCGTTTTAGGTCACTGAAAATGGATCTTTTGCACAACGCCTTCCAGGGTGAAGATTTTCAGACACTCTGTTTTCAGTGTTCACGTGTAGACAGGGAAAACAGAGTTTTTGGCTTGTGACGTCAGAGTGTGCACCGTAGTAACTTTTTTTTCAGCCTTCTGATTGGCCTACATGGCTTTACGGTTAGGGTCATATCGTCGCCTGTTGGTTTGGCATGCTCTTGACAGCGTGTTTGCGTTTTTGTGTGGATGGAGATTTTTTTAAGAAAGAAGGAGGGAAAAGCCCCGTTTTCAAAAATACCCGTGTACGTGTGGACAGGGCCTAAAACCTGCTGCAGAGTTTATAACACAAGTCTAATTTTATTTCAGTGATTCTCTTTCAAATTTGTTAACTCTGTTTTCTCTCATCCACAGAGCAGGTTTCCCAAAACCCAGGTGAGCAATGTGTCTGTGTGCATATGTTTGGCTTAGAAAACATCATATTCAGTAATGTTTAAATTGTTTTTATAAAGTACGCTGAGGAAATTTTGACAGCTTCCATCACTGCATTTCTGACATCCTTCTCTGTGACTTAATTTTGTGTTCTTTCATCTGCAGATGAGCTCTCTCTCCACTAATAAGTAAGTAATGTGTGTGACTTAAAAGAAATTTTTACATTTATCACTTTTTATTAAATATCTGTGTGTATATATCACCAGAAATGTGCGTCACTACTGTAACTGTTGAATTTTCACTCTGAGCTACAGCAGCTGTGTCTATCCAGATAGCATCCACTGTGTCTCTGAGCTACAGTAGCTGTCTCTGTACAGACAGGATCCACTGTGTCCCTGAGCTCCAGTAGCTTTCTCTATATAGACAGGATCCACTGTGTCTCTGAGCTACAGTAGCTGTCTCTATACAGACAGATTGTCTCTTCACAGATGGTGTTTTACCTAGAACACATCAGATGGTCTGTTTGGTTAGACTTGCACATTAAACTACTGTGGGTAAACCAGGTTTTTTATTGGAAACCATGAGCACTAAGCACAATCTGAATGAATTTTGGTAACTGGCCAGTTACAATGCCAACATTCATTTTCCCTCATGCTTTAGTTAGTAATTATTAAGAACTGCCTGTGCTTCCTTTAAGCTTTGATGTTGTTGAAGTTGCTCATTGTTTTAAGAAGCTGGCAAACCACATTTTTGTCTGGCCCTGAGCATAAGAGGAAGAAACTAGAAATACTTCAAATACCAGCATTTGGACTACACTACACATGCCACCCATGGGGCTCATGACGGGTGGGAGACCCTTAATAATGTAGTGTGCGTTAAGGTCAAGATTCCCTACACAAGTAGTGTGCAACTGAATGAACAGAGGCACAGACTGATGTACAGAAATAATTCATCTTTATTTTACAGCAGCAGAGACAGTAAAATTATCAATGTACATCTGGTTTATTCATTATGCCTCAGATAAAAGTCTGATCAGAATAGCACAATGGCAGCAAGCATACAGCAGGATGCTACTACAGTTCAGGTAATACTGGAATTAAATAAAATGTGAACCAAGTCAGTTCCTCAGTTCTTACTGATGTCATTATAGTAAACCACATTCAAGCCTCTACATTAGTCATTAACACAAGAAGCAGGAGATTCAAAACCATGTGATCCCCCATGAATAACTTCACAGCAGTGGGAGTCTCCTTAACTTTGCTGTTTAGACAAAGCAGATCCTGTGGGATGAAGATGAAGGGGAGTATTACACAGTGCTTAAGTCAGGAGTGTGGTAGAGGGTACATCACATTGCCCAGTCAGAAGTGTAACTTCTGCCACCAGATGCACACATACTATGAAACCCTGCCCAAAACCTTTACACCGAATACACACACTATTACACACTTCCCAAAAGCTTTACACCCAATACACACACACTATTACACACTGCCCAAAACTTTTACACCCAATAAACACATACTTGTAAACCCTGTCCTCTTCTATACTGATAAGCTTGCTCCTATGCTCTGGCTTTCTGGCTCAGTGTGAGCTTTAAACCGTTCCTTTGCTACAATGTACCCTCTTCCAGTTAGGTGGCCAATTTGTCCCTATTGAAAAAATACTTCCTCTGGGATTCCATTCTAAAGTCACATCCATTAACCAAACATGAGGACAGAAATCTCACCCACAAACAACTACTCCCTCTTAAATCCATGTCTCCAAAATTTGGAATTACCTGCTGAGTCTTGTGTGGAAATGGCAGGGTTATTAACTCCTAAAGTTTGGGAATGAATAAAGTGTTAAAGGAAATTCACCTACTGAAAGATGACACAAGGCAGGGGTCCATCACACAGGCTTTATTTCTCTGATCAGAGGGAGCACTCCAAGCACACGCAAATGCAGCTGAGAGCAGGCTCAAAAACATGCAGTCAACTGTAGGCATGTACAGGCTACTTGTTTATATTTCTTCAACTTGTCTATCTGTATCTATCCTATGCAGCTTTCCCACAGCAACACTATCCGATCCTATTTTACATGACATTGTCCTAATGACGCACTTAATAACGCTATTGCCCCATATGAGCTCATGTCTAAAGAGTGTAAACACTTTATTGATTACATCTCACAAGGCATAAGGCCCACGTTATGGTGGGCACTCACACATGGGCTCACCCCACTTACAAACACACAAACACAACTACTTTATGTGTTACATAAGGACACTGTTTAAGGAAACATAATAAGCACGTTTCTATTATAAAATTCATCCAAGCCTAACACAGGGTTATTGTTAACTCCTACAATGTGTTGGGGTAAAATAATAGAGATATTATTTACTCCTACAATGTGGAAATGGCAGGGTTATTATTAACTCCTACAGTATGAAAATGGCAAGGTTAGTATTAACTTCTACAGCGTGGAATTTACAGGGTTAGTATTAACTCCTGCAGTGTGAAAATGTCAGGGTTTGCATTAACTCCTACAGTGTGGAAAAGACAGGGTTAGTATTAACTCCAACAGTGTGGAAATGACAAGGTTATTATTATACACACTGTGGTGAGAGATGCAGTTATTATTGAGTGGTTGTCACTGAATGCTGCAAGTTTATAGAACTATTTTTGTGGAAATTAAATTCAACCCATAATTGCTTATTTTCCCTTCCAAGTTTCACACTCAGAATATGACTGAATTATCATTGAACAAAAATCTTTTTTTTTCTTGAGACTGAACCCTGCATTACAAAGTTTATAATCTTTGTATAACATTATTTCTCAAAATTTCTCTCCTCAGATGAATCCATTATAAGAGTTCGACAGAAACTGAAAAATGACCTGAAGAAGAAGTTTGAATGCATATCTGAAGGTCTGGCAAAGCAGGGCTACCCAGCCCTCCTCAATGATATCGATACAGACCTCTACATCACAGAGGGCAGGAGTGGGGGTTGGCATCTATGAGACAAACCACACAGGAAACTGCAGTCCTCTGCAAGGACATCTTTAAACCTTTTTCTAAAATGGTCCCATTCGTTTGTGCTACGTTTATGCTGGTTTGTGCCGTAAAAATTTTTGTTTGTGCTTCTATGGGTTTCTAGATATAAACATTGTATTTTTGGACGATGACGTCACCCAGCACCCCCACCTACTCCGAATTGCTCCAAAATGGTCTCATTCGTTTGTGCCACGTTTGTGCCGGTTTGTGCCGTAAAAATTTTTGTTTGTGCTGCTATGGTTTTTTAGATACAACAAATTATATTGTATGTGCTGTGACGTCACCCAGCACCCCAACCTCCTCCGAATTGTTCCGAAATTGTCTCATTCGTTTGTGCTACGTTTGTGCCGGTTTGTGCCGTAAAATTTTTCGTTTGTGCTGATATGGATTTGTAGATATAAACATTATATTTTTAGGCGATGACATCACCCAGCACCCCAACCCTCTCCGAATTGCTCTAAAATGGTCTCACTCGTTTGTGCTACGTTTGTGCTGGACTGACAAGTCCGATCCACAGCAGCTCCACCTCCCAACTTACAGGACTTGAAGGATCTGCTGCTAATGTTTTGGTGCCAGATACCACAGGACACCTTCAGGGGTCTTGTAGAGTCCATGCCTCAGCGGGTCGGCACTGTTTTGGCAGCACACGGAGGACCAACAGCATATTAGGCAGGTGGTCATAATGTTTTGGCTCATCAGTGTACATCAACACTATGAAAGTTAAATAAAGAGCAAACAGATTAAATGAAAATTACCTCTCAAAGAAAAAAAGAAATTAAAACTTGCAATAACTAAAATGTGCATTGTAATATTGACATTGTGGGTAAATTTCTCTATGGTATTATTTTGGCTACGCAACAGATGCCTATCGCTATTTCAAAAGCATTCAATTATCGGACGAACGATGGCGATCATTGCATAAGAAATAAAGTGAACTGATACATCATTTAGGCTGCATTTTCATCATAAAGTATAAAATATCAAACCTTAAAACTAGTACGTGCGTCCACGCTTTTTCTGAAGCTGCAGGGAGATTCTAGGGAGCCCATTTGCTCAGCTTTGCCACGAGGTTCCAACATACAGTGCAACCGCAAGCGAGCTGAATGCTTAAATGACAACTAATTCAGAAGGGCTGTGCTTTAGAGTAAATTTCTTTGAATGTTTCATTTGAGAGAATAAATATACATTACTATTTGTTAAATGTGCAGTGTCAAATGTGGCGGATATCCCTCAGGTCTGGGCCAGATGAACCAAGGGTCTTCCTCCACACTTTAACACTTTCTAGAAAATAATAAGTCCACAGAGTCTGATGCAACTATGGTTTTTTTTGTTTATTGCATATGGTGATCAGTCACATACAATAAACCAGGTTGGTCCGCGGAACAACAGGTGTACATGTATTCACAAGCAATTCCCCACTCATTCTGCCCCCCATCTGCATCCTATCTTTATACTTTTTCCCTAACTCCTCCTAAACTGGAGCCTAATTTCCAACTCCTCCCAGGTTCCATCTTCAACATCACACTGTCCCGGCTGATACACCACTATCTTACAATCTGTTACATTTCCCGAACCTGGAAAAATCCCAAAACCCCCATAGTCAGTTATTATATTTTATTTCTTTAACATAATACGTCTGGAATTTTCCATTATTTCCAAGTCTACCTTTAAATAATTTTTAAAGTATAAAAGTATGTGATTATCATTGTTTCTACCTCTAAAATATGCATGTCTGGAAAATACCATTATTTCCAAGCCCAGGCTGGATAACTTTTAAAAAGAAGGGTTAAATAACTCGAGTTGGCCCGACAATGGCGCTGTTGACCGCGAGATGGGTCAAAAAGAAGGGTTAAATAACTCATGTTTGCCCGACGATGGCGCTGTTTACTGCGAGAAGGCACACAGATATCTATGTGCCATAAGCTACAAAATAAGACCTGCTGTGTGAGGAAGGTCATGCAGAAAAAAGAAGTATTAAACCCTCTGGGGCAGGAAAAAAAGGGGGGGGGGCGCTAGCTCAGCAGTGTTATGATGGGCAACTACAACACCTGCATACAATTCACAACATATTAAATGTCAGCTAGACCAATGCAGACTACCAGCTCTTATTCTTTAAATGTGTGACTCCTAAATGGTAATATAAACTTAAAAATGGGACGCATATGTCTAAAAGAGGCTAAGATGTAATAAGCGAGAACTATAAACCAATAGGAGAAGGTGGCATCAAAAAGATACAATAAGCGAGAACTATAAACCAATAGGAAAAGGTGGCATCAAAAAGATACAATAAGCAAGAACTATAAACCAATAGGAGAAGGTGGCATCAAAAAGATACAATAAGCGAGAACTATAAACCAATAGGAAAAGGTGGCATCAAAAAGATACAATAAGCGAGAACCATAAACCAATAGAAGGTGGCATCAAAAAGATACAATAAGCGAGAGTCGTGAACCAATAGGAAAAGGTGGCGTTGCTATGAGACAGCTGCATAGTGCACGGAATGATTCTGGGGCAATTTCCAGGGAGGGCTAATACTGAAGTTAGTGTTCCTTTTCCAAGGTCACATGCTCTAAGACCAACTGTCCTGCAATAGTTTTCAAATGCTTATAACCTAGAATGACCCCTTGCCTTACACCGGCCTCTCACACAGGGAATTACTGCATACTAATAATAGTGCTTAAACATACAATATTTCTCCACAACACAAACTGTTGCAACTTATAGCATAAGTGCAGCAATTAGTCCTTATTACAAGTCCTTGTTTCTTTTATATTCCAAGCTTGTTTTTTAGCTTAAGCCTAGACTACTTATACTGATTCAAAGTAAATTGTAGAATCGTCTACATGCTGACTTAGACATGGTGAGGTCACCCAACAGTTTTTCAGTTGGGGATAAATCAAAGTTACTGAATCTGATAAGTCAAAAAATGCTTCCTATGAATAGGGCTGTGCGTTATGACGATATATATGGTGTGACGATAGAAAAACGTCTATCGTTTCATATTATGCTCTATCGTTTATTTCGTTGTGTCACAAATCACACACTTTACGGCAATATTTTTTGTCATTTGGACGCTTTGCGTTCTTCCACACAGCACGGATGCAGGCAGGAAATTTGCACGAAGACAACACAAACAAACATGGGAGAAGAGTGAACGTGACACAGAACTATAGTTAAAAAGTATTTTGTTTACCTTTTTTTATTTTATACATTTATATTTTATATTTTGTTACATGCTTAACCCTTTCACACGTAACTTATTTTTATGCTATGTAGTGCGTGTGTTACATTACATGGTTCGTTATGTTTTCATAGTTTTCAGTTAGCATTTGCTATATTTTTATGTTAAATCGCTGTTTCCTCAAAGCTAAAATTAGCTAGAATTTTTCCAATCTAGTGTTTTAATCGCATCGGTTTTAGCATACGCACTAAACGGCAAATCACACCCATGTGACCGTCCGCACAAAAGGGTTACACCTCGTTTCCACAGATGGATCAAAATGTAACTCTCACTTGTGTCAGTGTCGTCACAGAATGAATGCAACAGTGAAGCAACCTCTATTTATATGTCAAATGAGCTGCAATATAATGGAGGGAAATCACAGCAGTAGAATGGGAGGGAGATAAAGTTTTCATATCAAAGTGATAAAGATGATCTGTATTTCTTAAGATTATTGGTTAAAGCACAGTGTTTATGTTGATGCAAAAGGTTGCCTGATCACGCAAATCCTTTTTTCAGAATATGTTTAATGAACTCTTTTATTTAACTTCGATCACTAGTCAAGCAACTGAATGGAAGGAAATAGCCCGTCAGCTAATTCGTTTTTCCAATGGCCATTAACTTCCTGGCACACAGTGCATACGGTCTGTTAGGGTGTGCCAACGGTGGAGGACACAGAAGACGTTGAAACAGCGATGAGGTGCTGATGGTGGACTTTATTTACAGGTGGCGAAAGGTGGAGAACGGTGGCAGTGCAGGAATATACAGTGTTAAATTATTTACAAAACAAAAACTGTACAAAAATAAACAGACAAAAAAAACTAAGCTTGCTTGGCTATGTCTGAGAATCAGACCCAAGTCTAGCATCTGCCTTCCTCAACAACACAACCCAGAGCTCTAAACCCCTCTGGCTATATGGGCGTAGCTCCTCCCACTAGGCACCTTCAATCTCCTCAAAATCAATTAACACAACAAAACAGAAAATAATAAAACAATACTTAACAAACATGGCCATGTATCGAATAACAAACAATCCAGAACAAAAGAATAACAAAGGAGGTACTAAATACAAATAATAACTACATTTAAGTATCTTTATATTTTCCCCCCTTGAAACAAACAAACAGGTGGTAGTACCCACTACTCCCCCTGCAGAAATAATACCTGGTTCCCCCCACTTCCTGTTTGGCAGTGGATGAAACAAACACCAGGTAAACATGTTTCTATTTGCTTTGCAAAATTCTAAATAATAAATCTTCCAATATTCCTAAAAACACCGTGTTTGCTCTGTTGTCTTTTATAACCGTCAGCTGCTGTTGTTAGAATATAAGCGCATCATTATTTAACACCGCTAACACCGCTGTCCTAACAGGCCTTATTCAGAACAGGGTAGCAGGCTCTTTAAGTGGTTACATCAGCAACAAAACACAGCTAGTTAACACACTATACAGAAATTACACGCAATACAAACACACACTTAACACAACTGATGTTGAGTTTGCCGGCAATATGTGAAAAGTGTTGTGTTGCGATGTTCGTGTTTTTGCGCGTCTGTAACAGTGTATGTCTCTCGTCGCGGTGTTAGACCGTGACACGGTCTCTCTGAAATCCGCCGCAAAAGTTACATTTTTTCAACGGACTCGAAGGCAAATTCTGGACCTAAAAAAACAGAAGGAGGAGTTTCACAAACACATCAGAGATCACAGAGGTTCCCATAGGAATGAATGGACTTCCGGTTGACTCGCATACGTAGTACACAGAGCTATATGAAAACGAGGCGTAAATTGAAAATATGGACAAAGGTTCTAAATATTAGGAGAAAAATAATCAGATATAAGTACCTTTTATTTGTCGAGTATATAATTAAAAATGTAATAAAAAATAGGCCTTTCCATGTGATAATTTTATATAAACTATTTATTCATTGAATTTACAGAAAACGTGCTATATCGTGATATGTATCGTTATCGGGATATGAAATGACCTATATCGGAATATGAGATTTTGGTCATATCGCACAGCCCTACCTATGAATACTGAATTTTTTGGTAACTTGATCAAAGGTCATCATTTCCCCCCCTCTACAATGTCCCCTATAACATAAACACCCTTATCTTTCCATAGTGACAGTCCACCGTTTAGCCCTGGGGGAAAGTATGGGTTGTTGTGCAGTAGTGTCAGAGGTGAGAGGGTATTAGTGTGACCTTCGAGCGTACGTACTTGCTTCCAAAGAGCAACCTAGTTTTGAACTTGGTTAATACAGACACTTTTGGAGGAGAGATATATAGAAGATTACGGAGAGGAATAAGCCCAAGGGTTGCAGCTTCAGCGTTAAGCCAGGTAGAATCTGGATCATCCAAAAACCAGTCCAAAATAAATCAAAGCTGGCAGAAAGTTGGTATAATTTAAAGGTTTGGTGGATAATGATATATAGCTATATCTAAGCCTGGCCCATTTCTTTCCCCATATAAATGAAATGATAGCACTGTGTAACTGTTACGTCCCCAGTCTAGGGGCGATAGGGCGCAACATAAATTGTGGATACCAGACTCGTTCAGGGAAAATGTTGAAGTTTTATTCCCAGATGATATAAACCAAAAAAAAAAGAAACAAGGGAGGCAAAGCTTCGGGTGCGCCCAGGCCAAAATAATAAACAAAACGAAACTCTGGGAAACCTGTAATAGCTATCTTAGCAGAATAAAAGAAAAGAAAAAAAAGACAAAGGCTTACCCTGTCTCCCTAACTACTCAATAAACAGGAGAAAAGATAACCAAAACACAACAACAACAAAAAAAGGCAGCTCACCCCTACTACTCCCTGGTGTATGTACAAGTAGTGGAAATATATACAGAAAATATATACAGAAAACAGCGACAAACATAACCACACCGAACAATCGGACCGTCACGAAACCACGAAGGAACCCTAAACACATAGACTACAAGACGAACTTATGCGATAACGAGGTTACGGAGGTGGGCTCTCTTCTCTCTCTCGCCCGGGTCTCTCTCGCAGGTCGCCTCTTTAAAACTCCCGCTGCCTCCAGGAGCCAATGGGCAGAGGTGAGCTTCTGGCCAATCCCGTCGCCGCACATCTATGATGGTTGAAGAGGCACACCCCCGAAATGAAACACAACCACAAAACACATGACCACCCGAGGGTCGTAACACCCCCCTCCTTAAAAAAGAAAAATCATATAATACACCCCTGTATACATTGATTTTTCTAGGGACAGGCTATACTCCTCTGGACAAAGTGTCAGCAATTATGTTTTCCGACCCCTTCTTGTGGCGAATATCCAATGAAAAATCTTGGAGTAACAGTGACCAACGCATCAGTCGTTGATTGGCATTCTTCATTTGTGACAGGAATATGAGTGGGTTGTGATCGGTGAACACGATAAGGGGTAGCGAGCTGGAACCAACGTATACCTCAAAGTGTTGGAGTGCAAGCAAAGGGGCTAAGGCTTCTTTTTCGATGGTGCTGTAATGTGACTGGTGTTTACTGAATTTCTTTGAAAAATAGCAGATCGGATGATCTATGCCCTGAGAGTCCTCTTGCAACAGAACAGCACCGGCCCCACCAATACTTGCGTCTACTTCTAATTTGAAGGGGTTAGACAAATCTGGGGCTGCGAGTACGGGAGCGCTGCACAGGAGGGATTTAGCTGCTTCAAAAGCAGATTGACAGTCAACTGACCAAACAAAATCTCGGGAGGCACTAAATAGATTAGTGAGGGGCAAAACAACATCGGCGAAATTCCTACAAAACCCACGATAATATCCGATCATACCGAGAAAACGGCGTAACTCCCGTTTGGTCCAAGGTATCGGAAACTCTGCAATGGCCTGTACCTTAGCCATAACGGGGCATACCTGACCTTGGCCCACTTGTTTGCCAAGATAGGTAACTATGGCCTTTCCAAATTCACACTTAGCTAAATTCAGCGTAAGAGAAGCATCCTGTAAGCGACCGAAGACCGTCTCGAGTGAAGACAAGTGTTCTGGCCATGATGACGAGTATTTGACCACATCGTCTAGGTATGCGTCACAGTTACTGACACCAGCTAGGACCTTATTCATCAAAGCTGAAAAGTCGCAGGAGCATTTCGAAGTCCGAATGACATGATCGTATATTGCATAAAGTGGTCGGGAGTAACAAAAGCGGATATTTCAGAGGCACGAGGTGTTAAGGGAACCTGCCAGTATCCTTTCAGTAGGTCAAGCTTAGAAACAAATCGAGCAGACCCCACTTTATCCACGCAGACCCGAGGGTCGTAACAGTAACTGACTGAGAGCTTTACTGCAAAGTAAAATTGGTACCATTTGAAACTGATAGAGCAGGTGGGGAAGTATATTCATTTTAATAAGATGAATACAACCTAACAATGATAAAGGTAAGCTGCACCACCTATCCAGGTCATTCCTAATCGCTTTAATAAGCAGAACAAAATTTAGCTTGTATAAGCTTTCCAGTTTTGGGGAAATTTTTATTCCTAGATAGGTAAAGCCCATGGATGACCACTTGAAGGGCTGGGAGGCAGAAGGGCCAAGATGCTGAGGATTGCCCAAAGCCATAACTTCAGACTTTTATTAAATTAATTTTATAACCAGAAAATATTCCAAATTTGGTGATCAAATCTATAAGGTTGGGGACTGAATCGCGTGAAACGTTTAAATATATATGAACATCGTCTGCGTACAAAGAAATCTTATGAACCGTACTCCCAACCCTAATCCAGGCAATGGATGAGTCTTCTAATAGCCACCGCCAAGGGCTCAACAGCCAGCACAAACAGTAGCGCAGACATGGGACAGCCCTGTCTGGTTCCTCTAAGTAGACTGAATTTAGGAGATCTAATGCCATTGGTTATGACGCTGGCAGTTGGGAGAGTATAGAGAATTCTAACCCAACGAACTCAGTGCCCAGGTTGAATTTTTAAAATACAGAAATATGACCGTTTGACCCGGTCGAATGCTTTCTCAGCATCTAATGATATGACCAGGGATCCTTTCTGGTATTGATTAGAGTGTTGAACAATATTGAGCAACCTCCTAATATTGTGGGCTGAGCACCTCCCTTTGACAAAACCTGTTTGATCAATGTTGATAAGAGTAGGGAGCAGAGACTCAAGTCAGACGGCCAAAATCTTACTTTGGATCTTGAAATCCACGTTAAGCAGGGAAATGGGGCGGTAAGATGCGCACTCATCCGAGGGTTTGCCTTTCTTCAATATCAAGGAAATATTAGCTTCCATCATGGAGTCAGGATGATTACCAGAGTTAAAAGAAAACTGCAACATGTCATGCATAGGTTTAACCAAGATGTCCCTAAACCTCTTGTAATACTCTGCAGTGAAGCCATCTGGCCAGGTGCTTTACCGTTAGGGAGGCCCATTATACAATTCTGAACTTTCACTAGGTTCAATTGGTTTAAGGGCTGCCCTTTGCTCCTGATGCTTCAAGTAAGTACAGATTTGTAAGAAAGACATTCATAATATCAGTTGAGTTAAGGCCCAACTGGGAAACATATAGCCGCTCACAGAACGTTCTGAAAATCTTATTCATATCTTTGCTATGATAAAAAGCTTCTCCATTTTCATCTTTGACTGAGGAGATAGTCTGAGTATGATTTTGCGAAAAAAAAAACTGAATTCTCTGCCTTTCTAGTCAGAATGGCCTCTAAAGAGGTTTGTACAGTTTTAATCTCATTGAGTAATTCATGAGAGGGGGACATGTTGTACCTTGTCTGAAGGGTATGAAGATCCAGCTCTAACCTCCTCTCTTCCATCAAACCTCTCCTCCTCTGACTGGACACATATGAAATAATTAAACCTCTGATATATGCTTTAATAGTGTCCCATAGTAAATTAGGTGACACTCCAGGGTATCTGTTATCAATGAGAAATAAGTTAACCTGCTCTTTGAGGTAGTTCTCAAAGTCCGGATCACGGGCAAGGAAAGATCTAAATCTCCAAAACCCAGAACACTGCGTCATATTGGTCACACCCAAGGCAAGAAAGACGCATGATCCGATATCACAATATTACCAATAGGGCTGCAGCTATCGAGTATTTTAGTAGTCGAGTATTCTATCGATTATTCCATCGATTAATCGAGTAATCGGGTTTAAAAAATTGTCATGTTAAATAGCAATAGTGAAAATAAAAAAGAAAAAAAGACATGTCTCTCACAATGAACAATCAACTGCCTTTTATTCCTCAGCAACACAGGTTTTTATACCTCCAATATTATCATTTGCATTCAAAACAAAAAAGTGCACTTAGTAAATTTAATTGCATTTAGCATAACCTGTTTTGAAATACAAAAACATAAATAAAAATAATAACACAGTAATGTCACATTACTTAGGAACAAAAAAGATATTTCAGATATACAACTAATGTATACAACTTAGGCAGTAAAGGCTATTTGACCTTAGTCTTTCTTAAGACAAGAAAAAAAACTGCAGGATTTTATCTCCTGGATGATGTAGATATGGTAATGTTGAACTACTTTGGAACACAGAGATTTACAATTTAAGACATCATATAACTATTTTTAGAGTATGTATGTGTGTGTGTGTGAGTGAGTGAGTGAGTGATTGAGAGAGAGAGAGAAAGAGAGTTCAGACACAGAGGATACCGGTAGTGTGCGTGTGTGAAGAGTGCATGTCCTTGTGTGCCTTACCCAAACAACAAAACATGAATTAACTGCTCAAATGATACTTCAACAACTTTTCACCATATTATTTTCTGTTTTCTTTAGCTAAAGTTTAGGGACGTCATATCTCATCATCACGTACTTAACTCTCCATTACAAATAACCACAATAACCGTATTCATCTCAGCCAGCAAGCACAACCCTCTGGAGTCTGAGGTCTGTCAGCCACTTCTGAGGTAGTTTGACATGCCTTGACATTTTTATATATTTCACCTATCTAAAAAACACTGATCCCAAAGTGATACATATGCTTATATTCAGCACAAGCTCAGCACAAATAATCTGAGAGCAGTAAGAATGCCATTAAGCTATTTTTTGTTTAAATCAATTGTAAACATACCCTTTTAAAAAACTTATTTTCAGAGGTGCTGTGATATTGTAAAAAAAACACATTATAAACATTTCTGGCCAAGACTTTTGAGCTCTGAACCTTGTAAACATAGGTGTTGGCTACACATAGGTGATTAAAGCATTCAGTAATTTCATGTGGTTTGACTACTAAAGTGTTAGAACTTTGGAGTGACACAATTTTTTTCAAAGCCAGTGGCTTACCCAATGAATATTTATGAGGTAGGTGTTAATAGCCCCCTCCCCACTGTCAAAGGTAATGGCCCATCAGTCTGGAATGTCATTGTGGCCCTCTCTGCCCCCCAGTTTGGAAAGTCAACAGTGTGAATTGTGAGAAAAGAAGGGAAAATAAAAGCCTTTTACAATTTATTGAAAATGCTGTGTTCAAACCCAAACATGCAATGGATAAATTTCTGATGAATAGATTGTGCGATCGCATTTCGCGCATATGGTGTGATTTGCCGTTTAGCGCGTATGCTAAAACCAGTACGACTGGAACACTAGATTGGAATAATTCTAGCTAATTTTCGCTTCGAGGAAACAACGATTTAATGTTGCAAATATGGCAAATCCTAACTGAAAACTATGAGAAGCTTAATAACGCTAATGAAAACATTACAAATAACAGAAAAATGTTAGAAATAAGAGATGCGTGAGGGTGCCATCTTGTAGCTCCTCGGTCAGTGTAAAAACAACCTAAACATGTGCTCTTGTTTATAGGAGTCAAATTGGGCGTTTTCACACGTTTTCTTGCCTCGTAATGACCCAATAACGACTGCCGAATTACCATTCCGTTATCATATGAATAGCTCTACTTGCTAATGGGTGGGCAATCAAGAGCTGCTTTCTGACTCAGACTGAAATGTGCATGTTGTTCTTTTTATTCCCCTCACATAGTTCTACAACATAAATTCACTTTCTAACTATATACATTTTAAAGCAGACTGTTGAAGGTTTCCGAGGATGTTTTTATATGTTTCTAGGACAAAAACTTGCGGAGTTTTCGAAGTGGTTTGGCAAAATTTCTGTTTAAGGTCGCCGACTCCAGAGGGTTAGTTTATGCTAACTTCAACGTTTAGCTAACGTTACGTTCCCTTGTGTCGGCTCCGCTCTGTGAACTCGATGTGTACACCGGATGCTTTCTGTTTAGATGCTGTATCATTGATGATGTGCTGTTGTGGTATGCCAGCTCGATTTTACAGTGCATGCACTGCACAGCATTTCCGTTTGCTTGAAGTTTGAAATGGCCCCAAACTTTGGACATTTTCTGTCGCTTTTTTGGGCCTGGCTCTTGGTTTTGCTCCATCGCGCCGGCTGATTGGATATAGTGCGTGCGCCAGTAATTACCGTCCGTGTGAAACGTGATGAACCTTGACATCACTGGAGTGATGGGAAGTAAACGAAGCCTCGAAGCAAAGATTTTGCCTCGATCATTTTTTGTAATCAAACTTTTTGAGTTACTCGAATAATTGTTTCAGCCCTAATTACCCATGTCACAATTAATTATATTATGCAAAGCGGATTTAGGTGAGAAAAAGTAATCTTTTCTGCTGCTGGTTTTATGGACACTAGAAAAAAAAGCATATTCCCTGTCTCTTAGATGTAATACTCACAAAGTATCAACAAGGCCCAGTTCTTCACAAGTCTTGGCCAAAGCACAGGCCCTACCAGAAATTTTATTGTTTGATACTGAGAACCTGTCTATCCTCGGCGAGAGAATACAATTAAAATCCCCTGCAACTACACTATTATTGCACTGCCATTAGGCAAATTTCCAAAATATGTGTGTGATAAAATCACTGGATTGGACAGGGGGTAAGTATACATTCATTAAGGTAATAGCTTCACCAGACGCATCCTTTTAGTAAAACACACCTTCCTAATTTTTGGCAGGCCATGCCCCCTTTTTAAAGCCTCCATATCTCAGAACTAAAGAGGATACAAGCCAAAAATTTTGTACACTAGTTGTTAGGTACAATGATATTATTTACATAGAGTATGAAGCAAATCCAAGATGGTCAGTCGGGAAAATTCTCTAAAATCTGTTGACTTGACCTGGAATTACCCTTTAAGAACAAAGATTAAAATAAAAAGAAATGAGACGGCATACATAACAATAATAAAAACAAGAACAACATAAGAGAAAAAATGCAAAAGAATTAAGCTACCCTGCATGCCAAACTTAACAAAGGAACTATTTACAAACGTAGCATACATAGAAAATAAGAAGTTCTGATATCAAGGTCTGACGCTGGTCAATTTTACTCTAGACTAGAGAGCAACAAGCTAGATCTCCCATGTAACTGAGAAACACTGCTGGAGCAGGTAATATTATCAAAAGATGGTGGAGCTGCCGTCAAAAGATAAAGTGCGATGCAGAACAAAGCTGCCATAGATGTTATGCAGCGAACCCCAGCACACCTTCATAAAATATTCTAATATAAAATATATTAAATATATTAATGAAAATAAACATTATATTTACTCTAACTCAATGGTGTTTAAGACATCAGATCTGATTAAAGAAAAATAGGCTATACGTTACGGGTCCCAAGGATGGTAGCACAGCAACAAAGATAAAATTATGTAAAATACAGGTAAAGTTGAGCAGCAGTGAAGAGACAGAGCTTTCGGTTCAACTTCCAGATTGCATCTGTTTATTCACTTCCAATAAACTCAAAATACATCTGTATGTATAATTCCCTTTTTTTCAGTCCCAGTGCCTCTTGAATGAATACATATCTACCACAATTACATTCTTATAGCTCTTCCCAAAATACATTCATATTGTTGACATTTTCATTCTCAGGTGTACTTTTGTATAGCTCCCTACTTCAATCAGGATTACAGTACACATATTCACCTGTACATAAGTGAACACTACAGCTACATAGTACAAGTGTACAGGAATACTCCACTGTACTTAAAGTGAGCTACATTTAACTGCTTAGCAAATCACTGGACCAAAACATTTATATTGGATGGAATTACCAGAGGTGGGGGACTCAAGTCACATGACTTGACTTGAGTCAGACTCAAGTCGTAAATTTTAGGACTTGAGATTTGCTTCACTAATATTCATAAAAGACTTGACTTTGACTTGATATTCATGACTTGAGACTTGACTTGGACTTGAGTTAAATGACTCGAAATGGCTTGTCTTTTTGTTTAATAAATATTTTTGTTTCTCAAATATTGAGGAGTTAATTGTATGATTTTTGAAACATGTAGGCTACTTACTTTCCTATGAAACGTATGTGCTTACTGTTGCATGCGCGCAAATCTGGCAACCAAACGTTATCAAGTGACGCGGCAGACCAGCAGAGACAGCATGGAAGGCACTACTCCAAGAATAATCAAGTTTGGACACAAAGATTATGTATGTGACAACACTAACAAAAAACGAACAGCGGTGTGCAAGGTCTGCAGTGCGAAAATAAGCGACACAACCACCACCACGTCAAATTTCATTCGACACTTCAAATCCCACAAAGAAAGGTAAGTGACGAAGTCAGTCCAGTCTTTAGCTAACGCTAACGTCTTGCCTAGTCAAAATTTATGCTAGTTGTGATAGAGACCTAACGTTTTAGGCATGTTGAGAGTTGGACTTGAATTGGTTATGCATTTTAATTATCAGAAAATTGGACTAAAGTATGTTAGATGGCATAGTCTAGATTATTTTCTTACCTGCATGCATCTCCGAGTACTGTGCTGTTATGTGCTGGCAATAGTGTCTGCAGTCCCAGGGTTAACTTTAACGTTAATCGTAATGGTAATGATCTAACTGTAATTTTTATAAGTTAGTTATGATCTCCCTCCCTCTCAAACACGTCCTCATCCCCTGGCCTACAGTAGGCCTAGTGATTCATCAACACAGTCATTTATACCTGTTAAATGACTAAAACGAAATGTGTCAATTAAAATTACAGCTATTTATCTAATAAGCTATGCAATGAAAATATGGGCTTAGTCTTTTTTGCTTCTCTCCCCTCTGTTTAGATATGAAGAATACATCCACACCAAAGCAACTTTTGACTCAGATCAGCCTCAGATCTCCCAATTCATTGAATCAAGGACTATCCCACTGTACAGTTGCAACCACCCCCAGCAGAGAGCCATTACAAACTCAATACTCTCTGATCTCATTATAAATTGCAACATGTCATTGTCTATCATTGAGCATGAAAGCTTTCATCACTTTTTATCAGTAATAGACAACAAATACTCCCCTGTTAGTCGAAGACCATTACTTCAAAGCCGGATGATTTAGTGGTAGAAAGTCAGTTGAAGTTGAAAAATGATCTAGCAAAGGCAGATAATGTGTCAGTGACAGTAGACATATGGTCAGACCATAGGATGAGAGGCTTTCTAGGAGTCACAGCACACTGGCTCAGTATTGAAGATGACAGTCTGCAGTTAAAATCACAGTTGCTTGCATGCGACCGCTTCAAAGGTTCCCATACTGGAGAGAGAGGATCTGTGAGTTTGAGCAAATATGTGAAGAGTACCAGATCAAGAGAAAGGTTGAACATATTATCTGTGATAACACTGCAAACATGAAAGAAGCATTCACCACATGTTTTCCAGGACAAGGAGATGAAGAAGATGAACTTGATGATTCTGACATTTGGAATGACCTGACAGCTGAGGAGCAAGAGATGGCTGAAAAATCTTTTAGTGCCAAATCCCAGACAAGACTCCAATGTTTTGCACACACTCTTCAATTGGTTGTAGAAGATGGCCTTAAAGAGACAAAATTAGTCAGCGCAGCCCTTTCCAAAGCCTCCAGGTTGTGCTCCTTGCTCCACACAAGTACCTCTTTCAAGGAGAACTTTGAGAAGGAGTTTGGACAGCGTGGAATCCCTGCCTCTGTTACCACGTGCTGGAATTCTACACTGAGGCAACTGAAAGCAGTGCTCAGCTGTGACCACCTAAAACTGTGTACACTTCTTGCAAATGTGGGACACAAAGAGACAATATTCACAGCTAGAGAGTGGAATCAGATACAGGAACTTGTACATGTCCTTCAGCTCTTTGCAGAAGCCACAGATCTCACACAAAGAGAAAAAAACGTGACCATAAGTGCTGTGGTTCCCTGTGTCCTTTCTCTTAATCACCACCTGGAAAATCAAAAAGAGAAAGTGTGCTGCTTGGGTGGCTTGATCTGTAGCCTGCAAACATCCCTCAAAAGAAGATTCAGAGGGATCTTTGTTAATGTGAGGATGGCAGATGGAGAGAGTGATGGGCCATCATTGCCCTTCTGTAATCCTCTATACCTAAATGCTGCTCTGCTGGATCCTTCATTTGGCAGCAGGCGGTTGACCCATGATGTTTTGGTCCCTGAAAATACCAAGGAGGCTGTGTCTGCAATGATTAAAGGTATGTTATATTTATGATAGTAAATTCAATTTAACGTCAACACGTCAGAATTAGGCTGTAAAATAAATTTTTAGTATATGCTAGATTGTCATTACATGGTTGCTTATGTTAACTTAGCCATAACCTGTGCTATGTTCGTACTGTTTGTACTCAGTATTCAACACAAGTGCGCATTTTGTGATTACTGTTTTTGCTTGTGCTTATCAGACTTGATTCTCAAAGAGGCATACAGGACCACCCCAACCCCTCCCCCCACCCATGAGCAGGAGGCCTAAGTAACAATGGCAGAGCCAGAGCATCAGCCTGGACTGTTCACCGCCTACCGCAAGAAACATAAAAGAGATTCAAGTTCCAGTCCCCTTATTCAGCTGAACCACTATTTCGACCTTTGTGATGGACAGAACCCCCTTCAGTTTTGGGCCATGAACAGGCACACCCTCCCCTCTTTGTTCAAGGTGGCGGTAAGAGTTATGGCAATCCCTGCATCAAGTGCACCTGTTGAACGTGTAATCAGCCATGGTGAGGTGATAATGCGACCCCATCGCTCACAATTGAGTAACAAAGTTCTGTCAAATTTAATTTTTTGCAAATGCAATGCATTGTAAGTGGATTTATTCACCTAATGTTTATAGGGAGAAATGTTGCCAGCTTTCTGTTTGTAATTCCACTTACTATATGCATGTGTACAGTAAAGGTCGACCGATACATCGGCCGGCCGATATATTCGGCCGATATTAGGGTTTTTTGAAGGGATCGGCATCAGCCGACACCCAGGAGCGTGCTGCCGATTTTTTTTCCGGGGCCTTAATTACAGACGGGCATATCGCAGACAGCCCAGTGTTGCTGGAGAACACGTGCAACATATGCTTTCCCTTCCCCCACTGGACGCCTAGGTTACCAGCCTGCTGGCAGACTTCAGCTGGAATGGCCATTGGCCAAATAAACAACACAACTTCTGGGAGAGAACGGTAAGGCTTAAGTTTTGATCCTTCAGAGAATTGAATTGGTCATTGGTTAGTTTGCTGTATTGTTGCCTTGAACTTTTAGGGTGAAAATGTGAATGCCTGCCTGGTCAGTTTAAATGTGCTTGCTTGCAACTGCAGGCTATCTAGCGAGCTAGATTCTACACGGTGGAAACCACTCGTGGAATTATAATCATAACCATATGACGTCAACGTTATCAATTCAGATGTGTTTAGAAAGCTTCAGTCGGCGTCTGCGACTAAGCAGAGGTAAGGTGGTCTCAGAAGCAGCCCCCTCACACACACAGCTACGGCGTATGTGAGGGGCTGGGTTACTGCAAGTGTGTGTGACTGTTGCTCCGCCGGAGAGCTGTTTAAGTATGACGGGAGAAACTAGTCTATGCGTGGTTAAAGTTTATATGAGTTAACATTGATAATGCGCCAAATAGATGCCACAAGCCGTTTGCCTTTTACAGCTGAATCTCAAGCAATTTGTTGGAGAGGATTGCTTAAAGTGTATGTGACGCAGTTACTTTCTAACGCGAATATCAATGCTTTCAACTAGCAAACTACACTGGCCAATTTCGTTCAGTTGCTCAGTGTGCAATGCATGGGAAGTGACTTGGACACCACTCGCGGGATTTAACTGTAAACATATAACACCAATGTTATCAACTCGATGGAGTACAGAAAGTTTCTGCATCTGCGACTAAGCAGAGAGACACGGTGGTCTCAGGAGCAGAACCCCCTCACACACACAGCTCCGGTGAGTGTGAGGGGCGGGGTGCGAGTGAGTGAGTGAGTGTGTGTGTGTGTGTGTGTGTGTGTGTGCGTGTGCGCGCCTGTTGCTCCGCCGGAGAACTGTATTAGTATGATGGGATAAACTATGCGTGGTTAAAGTTTATATTAACATTGATAATGCGCCAAATAAATGCAACAAGTCGTTTGCTCTTTACAACAGAAACTCAACTCTCAATTTGTCGGAGAGCATTGCCTAAAGTGTGTGTGTGACACAGTTACTTTCTAACGCGAATAGCAATGCTTTCAACTAGCGAACTACACAGGCCAATTGTGTGTGTGACTGTTGCTCCGCCTGGGAGCTGTTTGAAGTATGACGTGAGAAACGAGACTATGTGTGGTTAAGATTTGAGTAAACGCTGATAATGCGCCGAATACTGATGAAACAAGTCGCCATGACTATGACATTCTTATACAAAATAAAGATTGCATTTCAATGACTGTTTTAAATGGTTGATCGTTTTTTTTTTTTTTTTTTTACAATGGCTACATGTAAGATTAAAACTAAGCATTAAAGATGACAATGAACCTAATTACCCTAACAGCTGATTTTATTTTACATTTTGTGGTGATAACCACATTATGTTAATTTCACTTATAGTAGCATCTACCAGCAAACAATTTATCAGGGCTGTTTTGGAGATATTGATGGAAGCCTTTTGGGCCTTGTATACTACTGTTACCATTATGCACTAGACCAAAATATACTGAATATGTGTTTTTGTTTCTTCTTTTTTAAGCAATCCCCTGATGGCTGAGAAAACCAACCCCATATGGCAGCTGGTGACAGGGTCATAAACAACCAAGGCTCAATAATGCATGTGGGGGTGGCGAAGGGTGGTCTGGGTAGTCTGATTCAACAGCCGAGCTAAGAGTGGCCAAATTTGTTGTATTCGTTAATGCTGGTTCTGATAGAAAGGTGAAAGAATAAATGGTGAATTCAGTTTTGGCAGCAAAAGGTGGGGACACACAGTATTAGGCAGGTGGTCATAATGATATGCTGATCGTTGTAGTACAGTATATTGTTACATTGTTGTTTATTCAAGTGTTATATATTATAAATGTGTGTACTGTTCTACTGTATCTTTTTTTGAGACGTGTGTGTGTTCAATAAACTTATTTTTTTTTACAATTAAGACTTGTGTATCCCTGATTGTTATTATTATGACATTTCTATCATGCAAATAGAGGGAGAGAAAAACAATATCGGCTCAAAAAAATCGGCAGTACATATCGGTCATCGGTTGAGGCTGATGGCTAAACATCGGTATCGGCATCGGCCATAAAAAATCCATATCGGTCGACCACTAGTGTACAGCGTCTAATGATTGGCCTTCAAAGTTAGACTTTGAGTGAAAAGCATAGCCTATGGATACAGTATGTGGGGATGCACACACATATACTTTCTCACACACACACACACAAAATCATACAAACTTACATATGTATTTGCAAACACAGCTAGGCACACACAAACAACACATGCACACACATGTACTCACAAATATTTATAACTCTGCTTTCTCTCTCTCTCTCCACACACACACAATCCACCTGATAAACAGTCACTTATGCAAGGATTCTGTGATTCAATTCTCATGTTTTTGTTGTTGTTGTTGTTAAAAAGAGAAGGATCTAACTTAAGTTAAAGGGTGTGTTTATGTCCCATAAAAGTGAGGCCTGTTTGAAGAATGCCATTTGGTGGCATAGAAACCATTATACTTGAATTGTTTTAATACTTTTTCATGGTTTGATTTAATGTTTGAGGCATATTGAGACCATTGTACCTTAATACTTCAAATTTGGTTTCATGGATAACTATGATAACGGGATAACTAGTTTTATTTTTTATTTTTATATTTTTATTTTATAAACCACTAAGCTGTATGTGGCCTTGATGCAATACATTTTGAGTAGAAATACAATTTTTTGTTGAAAATAAAACTTGACTTGCTTGATTCTCATAAAAATTGACTTGGACTTGCTTGAGACTTGAAGGTTAGGACTTGAGACTTGCTTGTGACTTGCACATGTCTGACTTACTCCCACCTCTGGGAATTACACACAGAGATTCTTAACTTGCTTCCTCAGTGTAAAACGTTTAAACTCTTACAACGTTCGTATTTCTACATGAACAAAACAATCTTTTATCAAAACCATTATAGTAATTATGTAACGTATTTACGCGCGATACACTTAATGAAATAGCCGTTTCGTAAAAGTACAATGTGTAGGAGTACAGTGTAGGAGCCCAAAATAAAACTAGTGTTTAGTTAAGCAAATCTACGATCTTGCCTGTGAGGTATCGTTCATATAACAATGACCCATTTTATCGCGAAACGGCAGCTAACCCGCCTGCCGGGGTTTTCCCGTTTTCGCGTTTACACTTAAATGCTCAAAATATGGAATCACAATCGCTTTCAAAATTAACGTCACAGTAGGGCTTAGCCTTCAAGGAGTAGAGATTGGCAGTTTTACCACATACTAACCTGTAAAATACAGGTAAAGTTGAGCAGCAGTGGAGACACGGAGCTTTCGGTTCAACGGCTAGCGAGAGCCCCTTCCCCAAGGCAACCCGGGTGCAACTGCTCCGGTGTCAACAGTTCCTATACTGGGTGCTGCTCTGCTCTACCGTCTTTCTTCGTCCACATTACAAAATAGCGGTTCTTGATGAATCGCGACCTGAATTATTAGGATTATTTTACTGCCATTCATGACGCTAGGAATGTACATTTGAGGAATTAAATCAAATGGCAGTCAAATTAAATTAAAATGACGACCAATATGGTCACCTGTTTTGGGTGCGCCACATATGCCTATCTGAGGCCTGTTGGAGAAGAATAACATCAAAACAAATATATATAGTAATATAGTAATATTATTATACAAACAATATAATAGCATCATTTCTCAGTACCGTTAAGGCTGCGAAGCATTAGCACCGTTGAGGCTGTAGAACATTAGCCCGTCTAGCTACTGGGTTAGCCTACCCAGGCGCAATCTCACAAAAAAAGGTTTCAAACAGACAATAAATTTGTAAAGAAAATTTGCTTAAATATAAACGAAACGACTGCCATTAGAACGACGAAATACTGTGAATAACTGTACACACTCACAGTTCAGGCATCTTTAGCTTGAAAGTTCGGAGAGTTACCAGATTGATTGTCCGTGTACAGACGAGTTAAACCGCCCGGGGATATGTGGGCTTCATCCTTTAAATCAGCCAGGAAAAGTTCGACGTCCTTTGGTTGCTTGAAGAACTTGTCTCCGCTGCTGTGTTGCACTTTTAGAACAGCTGAGTAAAGCATGGCAAAGGTCATTCCTTTCTTGCGAAGCTGCTTCTTCACCGTGTAGATTAGAATGCTTGCTTCCTCTTTGTGACCGCAACAGAAAAGTCCTCGTAGATGGAAATGGTGTGACGCTTATAAAATAACTGCCCAGCCGCCCTCGCAGCTTGCAGAATGCGCACTTTCATTGCATTCTTTGCACGGGGTCTTACTCCTGATGCAGGTCGACGAGTTAATATGCGAAGTGCGCGGTCTATCTTGACATAGCCATGCTTGAAGTTGAGATTCAGTAATTCGGGTAGCCAGATTCTGAGGAAAGTGTTGTGGAGAAATATTGTATGTTTAAGCACTATTATTAATATGCAGTAATTCTCTGTGTGAGAGGCCGGTGTAAGGCAAGGGGTCATTCTAGGTTATAAGCATTTGAAAACTATTGCGGGACAGTTGGTCTTAGAGCCTGTGACCTTGGAAAAGGAACACTAACTTCAGCAGTAGCCCTCCCTGGAAATTGCCCCAGAATCATTCGTGCACTATGCAGCTGTCTCATAGCAACGCCATCTTCTCCTATTGGTTCACGACTCTCGCTTATTGTATCTTTTTGATGCCACCTTCTCCTATTGGTTTATAGTTCTCGCTTATTGTATGTTTTTGATGCCATTATCTCCTATCGGTTTGCAATTCTCGCCTGATGTATCTTTTAAATGCCATCTTCTCCTATTGGCTTACAGTTTTCGCTTCTTGTATCTTTTTCTCTGGATTCATAGTCAGGCTATTGTTTTGCAGTCACATAGCTGTCGCTTATTGTATCTTTTTCCTCTGACGCATTGTCATGCCACCTTCGCTTATTGTATCTTTTCCCTCGGACATAGCCTAGTGGCATGTCATCACATCTTAGCCTCTTTTAGACATATGCGTCCCATTTTTAAGTTTATATTACCATTTAGGAGTCACACATTTAAAGAATAAGAGCTGGTAGTCTGCATTGCTGCTGAGCTAGCGCCCCCTCCCTTTTTTTTCCTGCCCCAGAGGGTTTAATACTTCTTTTTTCTGCATGACCTTCCTCACACAGCAGGTCTTATTTTGTAGCTTATGGCACATAGATATCTGTGTGCCTTCTCGCAGTAAACAGCGCCATCGTCGGGCAAACATGAGTTATTTAACCCTTCTTTTTGACCCATCTCGCGGTCAACAGCGCCATTGTCGGGCCAACTCGAGTTATTTAACCCTTCTTTTTAAAAGTTATCCAGCCTGGGCTTGGAAATAATGGTATTTTCCAGACATGCATATTTTAGAGGTAGAAACAATGATAATCACATACTTTTATACTTTAAAAATTATTTAAAGGTAGACTTGGAAATAATGGAAAATTCCAGACGTATTATGTTAAAGAAATAAAATATAATAACTGACTATGGGGGTTTTGGGATTTTTCCAGGTTCGGGAAATGTAACAGATTGTAAGATAGTGGTGTATCAGCCGGGACGGTGTGATGTTGAAGATGGAGCCTGGGAGGAGTTGGAAATTAGGCTCCAGTTTAGGAGGAGTTAGGGAAAAAGTATAAAGATAGGATGCAGATCGGGGGGGTCAGAATGAGTGGGGAATTGCTTGTGAATACATGTACACCTGTTGCTCCGCGGACCAACCTGGTTTATTGTATGTGACTGATCACCATATGCAATAAACAAAAAAACCATAGTTGCATCAGACTCTGTGGACTTATTATTTTCTAGAAAGTGTTAAGGTGTGGAGGAAGACCCTTGGTTCATCTGGCCCGGACCTGAGGGATATCCGCCACATTTGACACTGCACATTTAACAAATAGTAATGTATATTTATTCTCTCAAATGAAACATTCAAAGAAATTTACTCTAAAGCACAGCCCTTCTGAATTAGTTGTCATTTAAGCAACCGTTCACGAAATTAAACTTCAGCTCGCTTGCGGTTGCACTGTATGTTGGAACCTTGCGGCAAAGCTGAGCAAATGGGCTCCCTAGAATCTCCCTGCAGCTTCAGAAAAAGCGTGGACGCACGTACTAGTTTTAAGGTTTGATATTTTATACTTTATGATGAAAATGCAGCCTAAATGATGTATCAGTTCACTTTATTTCTTATGCAATGATCGCCATCGTTCGTCCGATAATTGAATGCTTTTGAAATAGCGATAGGCATCTGTTGCGTAGCCAAAATAATACCATAGAGAAATTTACCCACAACGTCAATATTACAATGCACATTTTAGTTATTGCAAGTTTTAATTTCTTTTTTTCTTTGAGAGGTAATTTTCATTTAATCTGTTTGCTCTTTATTTAATTTTCATAGTGGTGATGTACACTGATGAGCCAAAACATTATGACCACCTGCCTAATATGCTGTTGGTCCTCCGTGTTCTGCCAAAACAGTGCCGACCCACTGAGGCATGGACTCTACAAGACCCCTGAAGGTGTCCTGTGGTATCTGGCACCAAAACATTAGCAGCAGATCCTTCAAGTCCTGTAAGTTGGGAGGTGGAGCTGCTGTGGATCGGACTTGTCAGTCCAGCACATCCCACAGATGCTCAATTGGATTGAGATCTGGAGAATTTGGAGGCCAGGGCAACACCTTGAACACTTCATCATGTTCCTCAAACCATTCCCGAACAATGTGTACAGTGTGGCAGGGCGCATTATCCTGCTGAAAGAGGCCACTGCCATCAGGGAATACCATTGCCATGAAGGGGTGTACCTGGTCTGCAGGAATGTTTAGGTAGGTGGCATGTGTCAAATTGACGTCCACTTGAATGGCCGGACCCAGGGTTTCCCAGCAGAACATTGCCCAGAGCATCACATTCCCTCTACCGGCTTGTCGTCTTCCCGCAGTGTATCCTGGTGCCATCAGTTCCCCAGGTAAACGGCGCACACATTCACAGCCATCCACATGATCTAAAAGAAAACGGGACTCAACGGACCAGGCGACCTTCTTCCACTGCTCCAAGGTCCAGTTCCGACGCTCGCGTGCCCATTGTAAGTGCTTTCGACAGTGGACAGGGGTCATCATGGGCACATGACCAATCTGCAGCTATGCAGCCCCATACACAGTAGGGTTCAATGCACTGTGTGTTGTGACACATTCCTCCCATAACCATCATTAAAATTTTCTGTGACTTGTGCCACAGTAAACCTTCTGTCGGCTCGGACCAGACGGGATAGCCTTCGTTGCCCTTGCGCATCGATGAGCCTTGGTCGCCCAACACCCTGTCGCTGGTTTGTGGTTTGTCCCTCCACTGTTGGTAGGTACTCACCACTGCTGCCCGGGAGCACCCCTCAAGCCTTGCTGTTTCAGAGATGCTCTGACCCAGTCATCTGGCCATAACAATTTGGCCCTTGTCAAAGTCGCTCAGGTCTTTACTCCTGCCCATTTCTCCTGCATCCAACACGTTGACTACAAGAACTGATTATTTGCTTACCATCTAATCTACCCAGACCTTGACATGTGCCCTTGTTTGGAGATGATCGACGTTATTCGGTTCACCTGTGTGTGGTCATAATGTTTTGGCTCGTCAGTGTATGCCTGAAAACATGTGACTAAGTAAAGAGGGTTTGTAATCAAGTCCATGTTGTCACAGCCTATTTCTTTTCACACCAGAAAAAAACATGTTAAAAGCATCCCAATGACCTAAAATATCGGTTATTGTCCTCTTTTTGTCAGAGATGATCATTATCATATCGGCCCTGAAAAAACGATATTGGTCGACCCCTATTACTTACCAGCTGCCACACAAGTGTCAGTGCCCCGGCCCCCTAGCTGTGTGTTTGTTTTCTTCCCCTGTCCATGTGCTTTTGTTTTCCTTGTGTTCTAGCCCCGCCCCTGTCCCCGCCTGCCTCGTTGCTTCATTGCCGCCACCTGCCTGCCGGCTCACCTGTTCCCCATCACCTCGTCTGCTCTGCCCTATTTATGCCCTGCCTGTTCCTGTCTCGTTGCTAGTTCGTAGCAGTGTTATTCTTGACCTGTTTCGTCCCCGCGTTTTTGTTGCCAGTTTTGCTCTGTGTTGGTTTTTCTGTCTGCCGTTTTTGCCCTGCCTGCTTGTTCGTTTGCCTGCCCCGTGCCTGACTCCGCTTCTGCCCGACTTCGCTCCCGGAATTGCCCTCGGACTGTCTCCTGGTTCCTGACTCTGCCTGTCCCTGACTTCGCCGTGGTTTTTCCCACGGACTGCTTACCCGTTGCTGACCCTGCCTGTTCCTGGCTCACGAACTCTGCCTGCCGATATTAATAAAGACGCACTTTACCCTCATCGTGCGTGGTCTGCTGTTGGGTCCCTCGTCTGTGCCGTAACAACAAGTATGTGAGATGCCCTCTTATTTTGCATGTAATTCAATTTGGGAAATGCAATTTAAGATTCTTCACCTTTTTACATATCACAACAGCATCAAGGCGTAGGATGAACCCTAATTTGTTTGACCAATGTAACAAGTGTATGAATTCTGAAGGATCCCTTATACACTGCTTTTGGAGCTGTGTAAAGATCCAGTCCTTTTGGTCAAGGGTCCTATTGGAGCTTGGTAAGATATTTAGCCATTCATTACGATTAGGGCCCAAAGCCTGCTTATTGGGAATTAGAGAGGAGCTGCCCTCTGATTTTAAGGGGATTGACCTCCTACCGATTCTCCTCCACTGTGCTCGCAAGTGTATTTTGTTGCTTTGGGTGACAGACTAAAGTCCCTCAGTTACACAATGGGCTGGAATAGTAACAGGTCTAATTCCCAACGAGGCCTTTTCTTCTGCTTTGAGGGATAAACCCTATAAATGTTTTAAGCTGTGGGACCCTTTTCTCAACTATCTTGGTCCAGATAAGACACAAAAACTGTCCTCTGGCTGGATGAGTTTAGCATGGAGGTCTCAGGGGGTTTGTGTATGTTTTGTTTGGATATATTTATTGCTTATTCTTCTCCTGAGATAACCATAGGATCAAGAATCTGGATAAATTGTATGGTATTTGAATACCTAATGTAAGAGTATATTGTGTGTTAATGTACCTCACTATGTAGATTAGGGCTGGGCGATAAAACAAAATGGGATCGCGATAAAAAGTTATGTCGATAACGATGATAAGCTTTGGACATTTTTACTCAAGCTGTTAGATCTATCCATATTATCACACAGCAGAAATAAACGTGACAGTTTTTGGCTTGCACGTCAAAGTACATGCCCATTTCCTAAGGCAAAGCATTGTTTGAGCTACCAGCAGTGAAGAAAGTTCTGGAAATGAGGGGGAAAAAAATAAGTGGAACCGGCAAGGGGCTTGCAAGCGACAGTGAAAGTGAACTCGCATTATCCTCCAAAGCTGAGGAAACTGTTGACAAAAAAGGTAAAACGTCGTCAATTATATGGAAGTGGTCTGGATATCTTAAGTGACGAGGCGCAGATTAAGACGGTCTGCAAAATATGTCGTCGGTCGGTGCAAACCAAGATGGGAAACGCAACAAATCTTTTCCATCACCTGAAAAGGTACCATCCCAGCGACAACACCGAGAGTATGAAAATGCAGGCCCATGTTAGTCCGTCCACAAGCAGATAAAGCATGTTTGCGCAGTTAAAGGTTTACATTGTTGTTCTAAATTAGTGTTTACATTTTGCACTTTTTACTTAGATTTCTACCGCTAAAACATTTGAGAGATTTAAAACCGGTAAATAATACTTTTTTAAACTTTATTTTACCTTACAGTTGTACTTAAATGTGCCAGGGCCTTTGTGGTCCACTTGTTTACTCATGGTTGTACCTCTACAAACATTTGAGATGTTTGCTGCCCTGCCAAATGAATTTGTGATGGTAGTCACAGCTATTAGTTTTATTTACATTATTTTAATAAGTTACAAGGCAAGCTAACTTGTTTTGTTAAGGCAGATAAAGCGTATTTGCACAGTTAAATGTTTATGTTCTATTTTTGTTAAAAAAACTATATTCTAAAGTTTAACTAATGAACCCTCTGGTTTCTTCAGGCTTCAGTCATTATCAGGATAGTGTTCAAACTGGCAGCATTATCAAATTATATCGTAATAAACAGTGACAGCTGGTGGTGATATTGGGTGCGTGGACTAACAAATGCATTATACCTCTCAATAGTTCACGCTGCAGCAACAGCAGCATCACATCTGAGATACCAAGTTACAGCAACACTATATACCTTGCTATAGCAAGTACTCTACAACAACACTATAGAGAAGTACCCACAAGAATGGTCTGATGCCAAAAAAACTCTCTCCGTATCTGTCTTTCTCTTTCTCTCTCTCTCTCTCACACACACTAGGACTGCTGCGATTAGTCGACGTAATAGATGACATCAACGCTGAAAATGCGTCAACATCAATATTTTAAACTGATGCATCGTTTTCATGAATTTACCTTTTTGAATTCTAAAATGCTTCATTATGACAAATGTTTTTTTTTTTTTTTTTTTCAATATCACTACGTAATTGCTGCGTGCATGATGTCAGTCGTTTTTGGCTCCAGTCATTGGTCGGCTCCAGTCAACACTACAGTTTTAAAAATCATGGTGGCTGCAGCAGAGTCCAACTCAGTTGCAAAAGAGGTTCAGTGTAAAATTTTCCAAAGACCCAAGGCTTCGAAAGTATGGGAGTACTTCAAATTATCACAAAATAAAAAGGTGGTTTGTACACTGTGCAAAGTTTCGATGGCATACCACAGCAGAACTAGCCCTGTGCACGAGCACCTGAAGAGAAAACACACAGGTGCTATTCTGGACGATGGACCGCCAGAAAAGGCAAAACCACTGTAAGTGTTGTCTATTCATGTTTATTAAAATACCATTAGTAGGGAGAGCTTTTTAATATCTTTTGTCCTTGTAGCTGCTAAATACACTCATAATTAAAGCCATAAAGTTGTCTGCCTGCTACCTTAGGCCAGGTTTACACAACACGATTTTAGCCCTGATTTTCCACTCGCCGACAGTTTTTGGAGATCGCCGAGAAGAGCCCCAGATCAGAGGCAAATCGGCGTTCGCTCGGGGCTTACAAATTGGCTGTCAATTCCTATGTGTGAATTGTTCAAAGACGCCATCCGAGAGACTCGCTGATGCCTCGCAGACGCCCAAAAGATATCAAGCAGGCTAAATATCTGGACCTGTTGGGGAGTCCAAATCCTGTAGTGTGAAAAGTGTTGTGACTGGCAGTGAGTGCGGCAACGAGCTACAGCCAATGAGAGCGCAAGACACGGGGTGAGGGGAAATGCGCGGGGGGATGGGGGCACAATAATATAGTTTCTATCAGAATATATTGGCATACACACAAGCTTTTTAGTATTTGTAACCTTGTCGTCCTTGCCAACCCACAATAAGAGCAGGCAGCTACCTACGTTTTCATTGCAAAAATATTTATTTACCTCCAACCCTCTCTGCAGAACAGAAAATCCCTGCTGGCCGCATATCCCAATCCATTCTCTCATCCATATTATTTTCTTTTCCCTCCTTGTTTTTTTTCTCTGCACATCAGCGCACAAACAACTTGGATTGCTCGCTTCTTGCTGACATCCATTTTTGGAAGAAAAAAAATCCCTGTCTCACGCATGGTATGTCATTCCCTGTGTCACTTCTCGTGTGTTTTTGTGACAAAACGCAGTTTGGAGACCAGACAGACTCGTCAGAGATTCTTCCTTGAAATGGGGCTTGAAATGTCCCACAAGACAGCTTGAAATGTTTTTTTGTGATAATTTATAGGGCCGGGCGTTACATTGACTTTTTAACGTATATCAGTATATTTTCAAACGAGATATAGGACGAGACAATACCATTTATATCAATATATTTTGATGTCGCGTTAGTGAGATATCATGACGTAGAGCTGAGAGGGAGAAAAGAGAACAATTTCATACGTGTGCCATAAGTTACAAAGTAAGGCCTGTTGTTGTGTTGTCCAGACAGTGCCCAGGAGATGGACCGTGAGCGTAAGATGAAGAAGAATCGGACTCTGTGAGGGGGATTTGTTTGATCGGTACTATTGTGGTGGAAGAAACGTGACAATCTGTATATCCACCTGCAGTAAATGTGTAGTTTATAAGCATTGCCAGTAGAAGTCAGTTAAGCTAAAGCAGGTAGTTATTTTTAAGGTGTGTGAACCCTTTAAATAATGTAAAATTAAGGTGGGATATTTTTCCTTTAAAAAAAAAAGGAGACATAAATGTGCTGGTGTACCACAGAGGCATGCTGGAGGGGGGAGAGATAACAGGAGAGTGTGGCGTGACTGTGGAGAAGTAGCAATAGCGTACGGAGAAGATGGAGTGACTTTAAGGGAGGAGTTTGAGTTTCATAAGCAAGCATTGTCAGTGGGTTACATTCAAGGTTATTCTAGGTTAAAGTGGTTAGTCAATTATATATTTTTTTAGCAGCCAAGGCAGATATGGAGCTGGAACAATAGGTTTCTGTGTGAGTCAGGGTGCATGCGACAGACGCCAAAATAATGTTGCTTCTCTTGGTGCAGGTGCAGATCTTCACCTGACCTTCACTTCTCCTGGTGTCGTGTTAGGGATATGCCTGATACCCCCTCCCCTTGCCTCTGACCAATGTGAGAAAGTTTTCATCTTATTCAGCAATGACGTTTTGTGTATAACAGGAGGAGCTAGGGGAAAGTAATAAAAGAGAAAAATGTATGCAGATCAAGGGGGGCTGGCTTTTGGGGGTGTGAATGAATGCTTGGGGAGAATGAATGTGTGCGTTGCTCCTCGCGGACCAGCCCCGGTTTACTGTATGTGATTGATCATCATATGCAATAAACCTAATTACGTCAGACTCTTGAGAATTATATTTGTTCTTTATCGAGCACTGGAATTCACGTTCTGTAATTATTACAAAAGGTATGTATAAATTATATAACTTAGAATTGTTACAGCACAAATGTGGAGGGAGCCTCCAGACCGATTGGCCTAGACTGGGTGAGGTTCTCCACCACACTAGCTATCAAACCAATACAGTTTTATCATGTCTCTTATGAACAAATGGTTCATTTTAATATTCGTACTGCAAGCCAAGGTATTGACTTCTGATCTTAAGTACAGTTTGCTAGGTATCTAGCAACTTAACGTTAGTTAGCTAACTAGCTAGCGTTAAGTGCGTCAGGTCATTCATTCATTAGTGGATATAACTTTAAATCCAGCAACTGTATCTCTTTTGAATTTTTTTAGGGATCTTTGCTGACCCATCTGGCCATTTTTGTTTTATTTCTTCAAAACGTATATAAAGACACACGTCAAACTTTTGGTCCACTTTGCCATAGATGCAGACTGAAGAGTTACCCTGCTCATTTTCAAACAGGGTAGGCCTGTTATTTTTGTTCTGTTTACATTTTTATTATTTGCACAGCTGTGTGTTTTGTTAAGCAGGAAAGGAAAACCTGTAACTGTACTGTATTTTAATCAGTCTGTTATTGTTGAAAACAACTGAAGGAACATTCTCATAAATAGGCCTATTTTTATAGGCCTTAATATAGGCTATTTATTTTATATAATTTTTCATTTACATGTTTTGCAGCTGTATATTTTGAAATAGGGAAGGAAACCCTGTCTTTGCATTTTATTTTGATCACAGTCTGTTTTAATAAAAGTGCTTGTGACATCTCACATGTAGCTTTGACTTACAACTGAACATTGAGCTCGTTTTGTAGAAAATACCGAGATATATATCATGTATCACCATTCAGCCTAAAAATACATAGATATGATTTTTGGTCCATATTTCCCAGCCCTAATATTATGTCAATAGTAATCATAGTGTGCGAATGATCATGCATTGACAATAGTCAATAGTATTGGCGGCGCTGAGGGGCCCCCAAATCAAATTCTGCTTAGGGCCCCATAAAGGCTTGGGCTGGCCCTGCTGATCAGTTATGTAGTGTGCAAACCACAACGACTTGAAGATTCCCGATTACAAGACAGCAAGTTGTGTAGTGTGAATAGTACAGTGATCTGACGACTTTGAAAGTCATGTAGTGTGTCCGTGGCCTCCATTCAATAAGCGTTTGAGAAAATGTTTAGGCTAGAATCTGGGCTTATTCTACGTTGATTGACGGTGCCAGTGTGGTTGTTCGTGCACATTGGGCCTGCTGGGACATGTACCATATCTAATTATTTTATTTCTGCCATTATTTTAAGCACATTTCTTTGTGTAGGGAATGCCATAAATACAATAGATAAAGTTTGAACAATTGCGATCAATATAATTAAAGGTGTAAGTTAATTAAGCAACATCACATGAGAGGGAATGCTGTTATACTGTAATATCAGCACAGCTGTGACTCGGTCATAGGCACGGTCAATTTGATTTTTTGGAGGAAAATTAATTGTTTAGATTAATCGACTAATCGGTAAAATAGTCGATAGATTAATCAATAGAAAAATAATCGATAGTGGCAGCCCTAACACACACACACACACACACACACACACACACCATTTGACTATTTTTCTTTACACATTAGCACATGTCATTTTTAACGAAAACAAAATATTCAAGAATGATGGAATGACAAGCTACATGATAGAACAGAATGCTCTATCATGTATCCTACAATGTCAGAGAAGGGTCCACCAAGGGATGCACTACAAAACATGTTCCAACTGTAACAACTGCCAATAGATACTGCAACTGTTTTGCAACACATTGTGTCAAACTTCATGTCCCGAGGAAAACAATTTGGTAACCACAGCAAAAATAACAGTCATTATAGAAGACAGACAGGCAATATGTAGACAGGAAAGCTAAAGGAAACGTGCATGATAGTCTTTTAAGAGGTCTATAGGCTTGGGCCTACCTTATTTGAAGAGAAGCTCACATCGATGACCTTTCTGGGACACAAACAGGTTAATCACCGTGTCATTGAAGTCTGGTGATTTTTGTTCCTAATAGTGGCTAGTCACAAGCAGCGTTTGCTGTTCTTTGAAGTATAATCTGAAGAAAAAATATCCAGCAACAACGTAAAAAGTTGAATCAGTCTGATTTTTTTATATTCAACTTGCTAGATCGATAAGCTAAATTTGAAGAACAGTCAGGGATTCATTTAACGGAGTATTTTCCATCATTTAGCTACTGTTTTTAAAAGCTTTGAGGGATAGTTCCAAAGTCACCTCTTATTTTAACAAAATAAGCCTTAGATTGACTTATAGCTATTTGACAATACTAGCTAGCTAACGTTGGTTGACAAATAGTGAAAACGTTATGTAGCTAGAGTGCTAGCGATAGCTAATGTCAGCTATTAACTAGCTACTGATAAGTTTGAACCAGTTCCATTCTAGGTAAATTGCATTTCGTTTGAACTATATTTTGTATTTACATTCCCACACACACACACTCTGTAATAGCCATCTGACTGTTAGAGACAGCCGGCCACATATAAGGTTCAAACGGATGTCCCCGGTAGCTGACCAAATAGGTGTCCCCAGGACATCCAGGTGTGATATGCACTTCTGTGACGGAGAAAAAATTCTCCGCACAAACGTGCGCATCCGCCTCGCTATGAGGAAGCGGGGGAGTGCGGCAATAGATGTATTTTGCGTAATGTTAAAATAATACACGGACTCAGTTTAAATTGCATCAGTTTATTTCTTTGGCAAGAAGTGTTGTGCTCAGTCTTGTAAAAGTGTATAAGATTGTTACAACAATGTATCACATTGTTTGGATTGTTTGTTCGGATTTTGTAAAACTTTAAGGTAGCGAACACGAGCGTTTGTTTTTTGGGTGCACACAAAAACAAGCAATCGGGTTTGCCAATTTAACAGCCAAGCAATTATGATTTTTTAAGACGAAATGTGATAATTGCAATTAAAAGTTGAAATGACTCACCTGTGGATTAGAGCTGCCGCCGGGAACAGGCAAAAGGAGTGCGTATACTGGTCAGCGGTATTATATAGCATTATGTTCCCATCTGTTGGAACGCGGAAGGGGGAGGTTGTGCTGCCAATGTGAATTTTATCCCGCAATATGTTAATTTGAAAGAAAACGTGGGATTGTCAATGGAATGTGTGTATTTCATTAGGGGATGAATTATTGTCATAATTTTGTGCTCTGTTCATGTGATTGCTTTTAATATTTTGACCCAGATAATGGGTTAGTCCAGGGCGGGCCTCACACTATTTAAGCACCCGAGTTCTGTCATTTGGAAAAAAGGCTGTAGGAGAGCATAGACTCTGTGAGCCAGTGAGAGAAGGAGGCACCTGGGAATAATTGCCTGGTGTTATTCATTCATTATTGTAAATAGTTATTTCTTTGTTTTGTTTGTTGTATTGCACCATTAAATGTCCTTTCTTCATTCACCCCAATCTCTTTTGTCATCAACTCTTTGCCGCTTGCCATACCGTCATAACTTCCCAATGGGAACGTTCACACCTGCCATTTGGTATACCGCAGACAAGGTACTTAAACCCTCACTTGTGGCCATTATGTCGAGATTCGGTCAGAATGCATTATCGCTGTACCCACGCGAGTCTCCCTTTGACCGTGGACATTATGAGCCCCTAAATATTCTTGATTCTATGAACTCGAAATAAGGGAGTTATAGTCTATGAGCCCGAGATAAGGGAGTAAGGTTAAAATAGTAAAACACATAGGAATTGCCCCTATACGATAAAAACAAAACATATATGTTCTCTGCCCTTAGAAACTGTATTACACATGGGGACATAGCTACCGACAAGTATTAGCTAAGTACCTTTGCACTAACTGTAAAGTTTTTTATAAAAGCCAAGCTAGCTATAACCTCTGAACCAATACTGATCGTGGGACCGGGAATGGAGAAAGAGATGTTCAGGGAAGAGATTAGGAAAGCTGCTATGGAAGCGATTGTACCTAGATACAGTGGTGTGATTAAGGCTAAACCACCATTCCCTTTGAGAGCACAAAATAGCCAAACTCTAGCTGAAGCTATGAGTGAATGGTGGAATGGTCGTAAAAATGGTAAGGGGAAAAGGAAAGAAATGGTTATGTGTGTCGTGCTGTCATATGAGAGCACAATAAAATTACAGCAGAAACAAAAGTCAGAGCATGACAGACAATTACAGGAACTAACTAAAGAATTGACCGAGTACCGCAGTCAGCTGAAACAATGTCTGGATGATTTAAAATGTAAATCAGAGATGTTTAGTTAGCCTCCACCAACCTACCCCCTCTTGTACCCTGATAGTTCCCCTCATGTCGCAACCGCTCCCCCATTAGCACCTGTGGCCATTGACACAGTTCCTAACCTGCAACCGGGGGCAGGGGGACCTACAACGATCGTGGTGTTAAAACATACACCTCTTAGCCCCTCTGATTTACGAGCTATGGTTAAAGAGTTACCAGAACTGCAGAGACAGGACCCGAGTCTAGGGTTTTGGAGTAAGATAGGACAGTATATGGTTGTGGGCGGTTTGCGTGCTTTTGATGTGTATACTCTAACTAGAGCTAAATGTCCCGAAACAGTCTGGATGAATCTGAGTGACAACCACAGGGACTCAGCATGGGCTACAGCAAGGTTTGAGTCTACCCAAGCAATGAGTGATGCTGTAGAACTGTTTAAAAGAGCTGTAACGCAAGCTCTTGGTACGGGATCTAGCCTGTTTTCTGTGTTTTCTGCTAGAGAACAAGGAGAGAATGAGCCTTTTGAGAGATACGTTGAAGAGAAATTTAAACTATATGCAGCTTATGGTAACCCAGGAAACAAACCTAGTAGAGATAGCAGTGATTTCCTGAGTGCAGTAACTGAGGGCAGTCTTCCAGTTTTTAAAGACAAAGCTGGGGAAATTGGTTATACCCCAAGAGACTGTAGCGACCTATTGGCGTGGGCTGCACATATAACCAAATGGCACACTGCTAGGAAAAAGAGGGAGGCAGAGAGGGATTGAGATCACAGGCTAAGCAAGGACACAAGCACACCCCCTAGGGCTGGGTATCCTTTAAAATTTTTCGGTATCGGTGCCGATACCGGTACCTGGAATTCGGTGGCGGTACCAAAACGATACTTTTTTCGGTACCTCATTATGCTTGTTGTTGCATAAACTAATGTTAACTAAATAAACGAGTTTACAGCACTGATCTCTAAGATATGGAAAGAATGTAACTGCTTCCCTTATTGCCAAAGTTGCAGAAACCATGGCGTCCAGTGCACCGCACCGCGTCAATTTTCTGTTGACCCTGAAGGGGATATTCCTGCCTTTTTCTACCAAACAAAGGGGTTTACAGTCATATTTTGAATCCATTTATAACAATAATGCCTAAGGTAGGTAGCTAATGCTAGCTAGCAATGATTTGTGAATCTGTGTGGCCCGAATTAGTAACGTCAGAGAAAATGCGGGTTACGAAAAAAATTACTTCATTTGTAGCGAGTGAATAACGTGTAATTTTGTATGTTATAGTTTATATGCAGCTCACAGGAATTAAAATAACAATTATATGTAAAGCTTTATAACGAATCCTACTGAAATCAATATACCTGCCCAGCAAGCTAGCAAGCACAATTATAAGTGACAACAGTCGCACTAATGTTTCTGCAATGTTCCTCTTTTAGGCACTGACAAATGTTTGCTAGTTAGCTCTATTTCTCTCTGAGATTTTTAGCTGAGAGTCCATTACAATGAGGAAACTATGTACATATCTACGTATCGGAATGTCAGTAACCTCAGTGTAGTTGTCCACTCATTCATTCAGAAAGTTAAAACATCCCAGCCAGGAACTCCCTTGTCAAGGGAACTGTTTATGGTAGCCTTCGCTACAAGACTGTCTGAGCTCATTATCACTGACTGGCAAGTGCTGGCTCAGTCTGTATATACACTATATGGACAAAAGTATTCGGACGCCTGACCATTACACCAACAGGGACTGTAATGACATTGTATTCAAATACATATACTTTAAAATGGAGTTGGTCCCCCTTTTGCTGCTATAACAGCTTCCACTCTTCTTGGAAGGCTTTCCACAAGATTTTGGAATGTTTCTGTGAGAATTTGTGCCCATTCATTCTGTAGAGCATTTATGAGGTCAGGCACTGATGTTGGATGAGAAGGCCTGGCTCGCAATCTCGTTCCAGTTCATCCCAAAGGTGCTCGATGGGGTTGAGGTCAGGGCTCTGCGGGCCAGTCAAGTTCTTCCACACTGAACTCATCAAACCATGTCTTTATAGTCCTTGCTTTGTGCACTGGGGCACAGTCATGTTGGAATAGAAAAGGGCCTTCCCCAAACTGTTGCCACAAAGTTGGAAGCATAGCATTGTCCAAAATGTCTTGGTATGCTGAAGCATTAAGATTGCCCTTCACTGGAGATAAGGGGTCTAGCCCAAACCCTGAAAAACAGCCCCATACCATTATCCCTCCTCCACCAAACTTCACAGTTGGCACAATGCAGTCAGGCAGGTAACGTTCTCCCGGCATCTGCCAAACCCAGACTCGCCCATCTGACTGCCAAAAAGAGAAGCGTGATTCGTCACTCCACAGAACACGTTTCCACTGCTCCAGTCCAATGTCGGTGTGCTTTACACGCTCCATCCAACGCTTGGCATTGGACTTGGTGATGTGAGGCTTGCATGCAGCTGCTCGGCCATGGAAACCCATTCCATGAAGCTCCCGCTGCACAGTTTTTGTGCTTACATTAATGCCAGTGGAAGCTCAGAACTCTTCAGCTGTGGAATCAGCAGAGCGTTGGTGACTTTTACGCACCATGCGCCTTAGCAGTTGTTGACCCCGCTCTGTGGTTTTACGTGGTCTTCCGCTTCGTGGCTGAGTTGCTGTTGTTCCTGAACGCTTCCACTTTCTAATAATATCACTTATAGTTGACCGTGGAATATCCAGCAGGGATGAAATTTCATGAACCGTCTAATTGCAAAGGTGGCATCCTATCACAGTACCACGCTTGAAGTCACTGAGCTCTTCAGAACAACCCATTTTGTATCACAAATGTTTGCAAATGGAGACTGCATGGCTAGGTGCTTGATTTTATACACCTGTGGCAAAGGGTCTGATTGAAACACCTGAATTCAATAATTAACAGGTGTGGCCAAATACTTTTGTCCATATAGTGTATCTCGAAGTTCATATGCAGTTCAGTAACTATTAAAGTTCAAGCTATTTTACGACTAAATTCTTGTAGGCTATTCATCAGTTATACACATTCCATTAATTTTGTTGTCAAATCGTGTCGAGTAAAATCACGCCTTGATTCTTATTCTTACATGCATTATGGGTGTAACTTGGTTGAAAATATGACTGTAATCCCCTTAGTTTAGTGGGATTAGACAGGAGTCTCCCTATTATAATCAGTGGGAAGTGGACATGTTGCGGTGTGCTAGACTCCATTCTGGTGTCTGCAACTTCTGATGCGCTGTACCTCTCCAGTCTCTATATATGATCTCATTTATGGCTTATAGCTACTTTTCTAAAAACATCTGATATTTGTTGAACGATCAAACGAGAATTCTTTGTGAGCAAAGCCTTAAATGAAAAAGCTAATAGGGAGTCCTTATCACAAAGTACCGAAACGTAGCACTGAATGCGTAAACAGATTTCGATACTTGGTAGTACCGACATTATTCGGTAGGTGCTTTAGAAGTACCGAGCCTCGATACCCAGCCCTAACGCCCCCGTGTCAGCAGCGCAACCAAGATTCAGCTGACATTTCACGGGTGAAAAAAACTCCTATAGATGGAGCACCAAACCTGTATGTAGATGGCACCTCTTTTTACGTGGATGGAAAGAGACATACTGGTTGGGCAGTGTGTACAAAATCGGGTGAGGTAATAAGACATGGGCAACTGCCAGGCCAGTCTGCTCAGGTAGCTGAATTATATGCTCTAGCCGCAGCTTATGAAGCATACGCTTTTGGTGTACATGACTATCTGAGCTTGTGGGTGAATAGGGGCTCCTGACTAGTGCAGGAGCCCCAATACAAAATGGGGGAGTAGTGAACAAACTACATGAAGCGATACAGAAAACCAAGACAGGTGGCAGTGTTGAAAGTGAACAAATTAACGAAACAGCTGTTCTCCATTTCAGGTAATGACTGGGTGACGACTGGGTGACAAATCTACCAGCGGTGCTCCTCTCTGTGAGAGCAGGGCCAACTAACCCAGATTCACTTTCACCCTTTGAAACGCTTACAGGTTGACCCATGAGGACCCCTGGTGATTTGTGTATTGGTGGTGGTGAATTGCATGTCATGGGTGACAATTTGGTTGAATATTGCAGGCTCCCATCACAGTGTATTTCACAGGACCCCAGAACCAAACCTGACCAGGCGGAGGACAAAGAGGAAATCTGTACAGTTGAACCAGGAGACAAAGTCATGGTGAAAACATATAAAAAGAACACCTTAGATCCCAACTGGTCTGGACCACACACAGTTTTACTCACAACCCCGTCTGCTGTCCGAGTGACTGGAATTCCAGTGTGGATCCATATCACTAGACTAAGTAAATACAAGGGTGAGACCCAATATGGGGCACAATAATCCCTGTCTACCCTTCTGGCTCCTGGGAACCATTTCGCTTGTGCGTCTCCAGGCAGACACACGGATCTGCAGTATGAGAATGTGCACCAACCCCGCAGGCTGCAGCTGGGACGGACTCGCAACTGTCAATTGCACCGGATGGGGCTCCATGCGATGCAACAACAACACCTGGAGGATGACTGACTGTCATTTTTGGGGTATGAGGAACCCTGGTAAATTGATAGAAGACCCCTGTTGTAATGTTTTGAATGGTAATGGATCGGGTATATTGATTTGAAAAGATCCAAGAGTGTGGGTGGATACAGGAATGGGCTGGGGAGAGGCAATTAGAATACATGAGATGTTTAATATTAATTGGAATAAAACTGCTGCAGGACTGGAGGAAGATGGTTGTCCCACTCCGAAGGCCATATATGAGCATGCCCTTCAGCAAAGAGGCGAGACACGTGCTAAATGCAGTCCTCCAGAGAAGCGTGTCATAGGGTGTGTGTTCCTTTGTTCTGAGTCGTGCGTGTGCTGCGCGTGCGCATGTGCTGCGTGTGCTTGCTGAACACACGTATTCAAAGAGGACAAAGGAACATGTGTTTGGCGGCGAGTTTGAGTTGGTTATGTGCATGTGTGAGCAAACATAACGTCTGTTTGGTACAGGATATATTCGGACGATTGATAATGGCAGGGTTATTTTGTGTGGATTAAAAGCAGGTACCGGGGTTAGCAAGAGGATACGCATGCAAAGACCCTATGTCTCTGTGTGGTATCTTAACTAACGCTGTGCGCTGAATAGTGTGTGACAAATCAGTTCGGAACAGTAAAACATAGCTAGTTACATTACTCGTAGTGATCTGAAACACACGGATGTACAACATTCATCAATGTGGCTAACAATCGGTTGTTTAGCTATGCAATGTCTAATGCCCAGAGTTAACAGCCTACTGTAGCTCATGAAATGAGGTCCAAATCTTGCGGTTCCGTGGGTGGTTTCGCTGGCGGTCCTGTCGTCGGGGAGCCAGGGCTGGTCTGGTTCAGTGTGGATGAGGGTTTCTTTCATGAGACACACTGAGGTGGATCCGGTCACACCTTTGTCTCCAGCTGGTAGCGAGTTTGCGCTGCTCTGATTGCTGGCGCTGAAACTTGGCTCTTGCTTTATTGATCTTCGCTAGCAATGCGTCGCTAGCTCGGAGAATCTATGCCAGGACAGGGCCTTCGGCTTGGCTGTCCGTGACCCGTCCATGTGGTGCGGCCTCCAGGAAAGAAAGAGAGATACGTCCGTCTTGTTCGGACGTCTGGCGCAACAGAGAGAAGAAGTACGTCTGTCTTGTTCGGACGTACAGAGCAAGAGAGATAGCAAAGGAATGCACCCAGTTTTTAGTGGCATTGCTGCGGGGGGCATTTCCTGTTTACTGTAGTGGTCTTTGGTTGGGTGAGAGGTCGTAAAACTGCGACATTACTTCCAGTGAGATCGCATTTCACATTAAAAGAGCTTTATGTGTTACTGTCCGTAAAAGTTGAACAAATAAAATGAGCAAATCTATCTGTGGACGGCACTGTACCTACACTCCCTACACTCTGATGAGCGCTGCCATAGTGCAGCTAGAAAGGCGACAACTGTGACCCAATGGCTCAAAGGTATTGAACTTGCTGGGAGTAGCACCCCAGGGTGGCTTTGGGTGGTAATATCTCAGAGTATCTGGGGACTTAATATTACCTTTGTTTTAGTTCTTTGTATGTACCATAAGCTATGTAGTCTGATCAATAATGTGTTGTATGATGTCACCTACTCCAACTTGACTAATTCTCTTGAACACAGTACCATGGGTAGAGCCTGAGCAGTGGTGGGTAGGATGTCTCCTCCCCCCAATAAAAAGTGAGGGAATGATAGGTTTGAACTAGTTCCATTCCATTTAAATTGCATTTCGTTTGAACTACATTTTGTATTTACATTCCCACACACACACACTGTAATAGCCGTCTGACTGTTAGAGACAGCTGGCCACATATAGGGTTCAAAGGGATGTCCCTGGTAGCTGACCAAATAGGTGTCCCCAGGACATCCAGGTGTGATATGCACTTCCCGATGGGAATGTTCACACCTGCCATTTGGTATACCACGGACATGGTACTTAATCCCTCGCTTGTGGCCATTATGTCGAGATTCGGTCAGAACGCATTGTCGCTGCACCCACGCGAGTCTCCCTTTGCTCATCGAATAAAATCTTTTCAATTGAAAAGTGGTCATCAGTGTGTTACTTCACTGGTCCTGACTTGATTCCACGAAGGGAGAAAACTCCCAACACTACCTTTTGACAGCCACTTTTTTTTAAGACACTCTACTTTTGCTGTGATCATGTGATTATTAGAAGAAATGTGCAAAACAGTCAATAGACGTCAGTTACTTGTATTCTAGATGACAAATATATAGTCTGATACAATAAATGATCTAGTTTCACTGGACTTTCTCAGATACTTCTGTGGTGGAAAATCATGACAAGTTATATATCCATATGTAGTAAATTGTTCTCTCGTATGCTAAGCATTTTAGTTCATAAGCTCTTGCAGGACAATCAGTATCAGTCATACGTGACTTTGGTGCACTGGGGTAATGCCAAGCCAGATGTCTGCATTTGTTTTTATGACTCAGCTATTTTTTATAATCAGACCACTGTCACCCCACCAGAGAAAAGCGGAGCTGGATGTGGTACGATGAAGCTTGTTACATGGTGGAGATAAATTATTGCCAGCAAACGTCATAAGAATTGCTAGCAGATGTCAGTTATTATTATGGGCTGGGAAGCATATTGTTTTCGTTCTGTTTTTTTTTCTTTCTTTTTTTATGCTTCCAAGCCCACAGGGCTGGAAAGCATATTGTTTTCATTCTGTTTTTTTTTTTCCTTCTGTTTTTGTCCCAGGCCAAACGTATACAAATATAAGTCCGATTTACACCAAAGTTGGTATGCATGTCTGTTATGATATGAACTTGTGCATGGGAAATTTAGGGTAACTCTGCTCCGAATCTCAAGTTCAGTTTTCAACTGGGAACTGTAGTTAGTAAGTTAACGTCCATGCACTTTACAAACGATTACATTCTTCTCCTCAATACACATTGAAAGTCTTTCGAAGCGTAGCAAGTCATTACGCTACGTTGCTAACTAACTACTGTATAAACTATTACATTCTTGTAACTACTGTATTTTGGCATGACGGTGAAATGAACGAAAGCTCATCTAGGGAGCTAGCTAAATTAATGTACCAGCACTTTACGAACGATTTCATTGTTCTTTTCAATACTTGCGTAGCGTTTTCGCCGACTCATTGCCCTACCTTGCTAGCTAACTAATGTATAAACGATTACATTCTGCTAACTACTGTATCTTGTTAGGACGGTGAAATGAACGAAATATCATCTAGCCTCCTAGGTCGTAAGTCTAGGGAATGTGAAATCTGGTCCTGGATGTAGCCCAAGGGGTCTATTAATCAAATTGCACGGGGTTTATGGATATCTGCTATAATTTGCAAGATACCTGCATCAAAAGTGTACCTGTGCAATTAAATGATGAAAACAGATTTTTTCCCACGGCTATAACTCCACAACGGTAAGAGCTATTCACACCAAACCTGGTAGGTTTGTGGCATATGTGTATGTAATTCTGTCATAGAGTTTGCAGATGTGGGGGGCGAAGCCCCCCTCCATAAAAAAAATTCTGTAAAATATGATGTCAAAATTGAATTGGAGTTAATGGCAATACTTGCAGTACTGTAGGCTTCCAGAGCGGGGCGCTAGTGGCCGTGTTTTGAAACTCTTACACAACACTGGGCAGATACAAGATGGCGGAGCACGCAGACTGTCGCCTCATAAAATTTAGGGTAACTCTGCTCCGAATCTCAAGTTCGGTCTACTCTGAGAAAAGTACTTATGAAGTTAACGTCCATGCACTTTACAAACGATTACATTCTTCTCAATACACGTTGAAAGTCTTTCAATCACCGCGGGGCGAGTCATGGCGCTACGTTGCTAACTAACTACTGTATCTTGGTAGGACGGTGAAATGAACGAAAGCTCATCTAGCGAGCTAAGTAAGTGAATGTCCGTGCAGCTAATTTTGTGAAACCACAGTGCCCTTATTCAGGTCTGTCGGAACGAATCTTGTTATGACTCACTATAAAATAATGCGTGTTGTATCTGTAAATGAAAACGTTGTTGAGTACTAAGCTAGATTCTGTTCATCACTGAAATTAAATACCCTTAACTCAGCTGCAGCTGATCTTGTGCTAAATTCTGTTTATCATTGGAATTCTTCTCCTAAATCCACGTTGTGATCCTTAATATCCCTAGCGACTCTGCGCTAGCCAGGTAGGTACTGTATCTTGGTAGGACGGTGAATATGTTGTCATCTTTGTCTGCAATCATCTCATTATTGTATTACCATTCTGTGCCCGTCTAGCGAGCTAGCTAAGTTAATGTGCCTGCACTTTACGAAAGATTTCATTGTTCTTTTCAATACTCGTTATGTAGCGTTTTAACATCGTCAGCTGGCTTATATTTTACATTCGTGTGTACTTAGAATTTACATCTCAAACTTAGCTGGCTAGCTAACTTTACGAACGTTTACATTGTTCTTTTCAATATAAGCTGTGCAAGCTAGGTTGCCACCTAGCTAGGTTTTTAAAACCAAAGCGCGCTTGTTTAGGTCTGTTTGAACGAATCTTGTTATGACTGTCACTATAAAATAATGCATGTTGTATGTGTTAATGAAAACCTAGATGATGCTCAAGCTAGATTCCGTTCATCACTGACATTAAATACCCTTAATTCAGCTGCAACCGATCTTTTGTTAATTTCTGTTTATCGTTGGAAAAAGCGGAAACGCTACATTAGAACGTTTTGTTTTTCACCGTATACCTTGCCAGTACGGTTGAATTAAATAGGCTATGCAAGATACTGTGTTTCCAAAGTTTCTTGCGTTATTCACTGCAATGACAATGTTTCATGATGTAGTTTAATACAAGAGGGTGTTCACTGCTTTGCTAGCATTGTGAATACTGTGACAGAGTGCCGTTGTGGTGCCAAATATTGTACGGGGTAAAAATTTGTACGGGGTGCCTACCGCGCTTCACTTCCAATGAGTCAGAACGCATCATTTTACGCAATTTTTGTCATTTTTTGGCAGTTATCGCCAGTGCCTGTGTGAAAAGGTTACCACAGTGGGAACGAACTTGTTTTAAGAATAAATTACATAAATTTTCTCTCACAAATTGGTATATTATTGTTTTCCAATTCCTCACATATGGCTGCCTTAGCTAACCAGCAAATTTTACAGCTGAGATGATAAAGAAATAGATCAGATGTAGGGATCGCTTAGCGATCTAACGAGCTAATTAGCTAACTAGCTAATGAGCTAGCTGGATCGCTAGCTAACCTCAGCTAGCCACACTAAGGGTAGATATGACTAGCGGACGTTTTTTTTCCTGAACGGAAATGTGCATGTCTATAGCTAGATGGCTAGTCTAATTAGCTGAATAGTCATAACTAAGTTACAATTACAGCTGGTTAACCAGATAGATTGTTGTCTTTTTGATACGTTGCTTCAAATAATGTGGCTACGGTAGCTAGCTTGCGGGTAAAGTCATTTGGTGCAGTCAATTAGCTAACTAGCTAATTATAAATACTACTTATGTCTTGTATTATAAAAATACAATATTTAGCATCACACCGTCACTACGGTTGAGTATGCCTCATGGTCAAATTCGCATGCTTGGTACTCGGGAGACCGGGGTTCGCTATAAATACATTTATCAAACGAATTTATCAATTCGTTTCACAAAACCGAACCGCTCTTGTTTACGTCTGTTCGAACCAATCTTGTTATGACTGTTACTTTCAAATAATTTGTGTTGTATCTCGTATCATCGTGTAGCGTTTTAACATTGCCAGCAGGCTAATATTTTACATTCGTGTGTACTTAGAATTTACATCTCAAACTTAGCTGGCTAGCTAGCTTAACGAACGATTACATTGTTCTTTTCAATATTCGTCCTGTAACGTTTTAACAGCGCTACAGGAATGGTGTCCTCGATACTTTTGTAAAACCGAAGCGCGCTTGTTTAGGTCTGTTTGAACGAATCTTGTTATGACTGTCACTATAAAATAATGCATGTTGTATCTGTACATGAAACCGTTGTTGAGTAGCAACCTAGATTCCGTTCATAAGTGAAATGAAATACCCTTAATTCAGCTGCATCCGGTCTTTTGTAAAATTCTGTTTATTGTTGGAAAAAGCAGAAACGCTAGATTAGAACATTTTGATCTCAATAGTTGCGAGGTAGCATGCTAGTTCACGCATCATTTAAAGGTGTGTTTGAACGAATCTTGTTATGGCTGTCAATATAAAAGAGTGCGTGTTGTATCTGTACATTAAAACCTAGTTGAGTAGCAAGCTAGATTCCGTTCATCACTCTGGCACTTTGCCAGTACGGTTGAATTACATAGGCTAAGCAAGATACTATGTTTGCAAAGTTTCTTGCGTTAGTCACTGCAATGAAAATGTTTCATGATGTGGTTTACAACACGCATTCTTTTATATTGACAGCCATGACAAGATCCTCCATCATCAACACATCTCTGACTACTGGCCTTGTTCCCACTGATCTTAAAAATGCTATGGTTACCCCCCTGCTAAAAAAACCCACCGCTGACCCATCTGACATGAACAATTACCATCCAGTATCCCTCCTGCCATTTGTATCCAAATCCCTTGAACGTGCTGTACTTAATCAACTGTCTCCCTTTCTCCACAAGCACAACCTTCTGGATCCCCACCAGTCTGGGTTCAGACCCGGGCACTCAACCGAAATGGCATTCCTGGCGGTGACAGAGGCCCTCCACGCAGCCAGAGCCTCCGACCTGTCTTCGGTCCTCATCCTCCTCGACCTCTCCGCTGCGTTTGACACCGTCAACCACCAGCTGCTCATCGCCAAGCTCTCGGAGCTTGGCATCTCTGGGACGGCCCTTTCTTGGTTCAGGTCCTACCTGACCAGTAGATCTTCCCAGGTCTATTGGAAAGGCTCCACCTCCACACCCACTCCCCTCACTACAGGTGTCCCCCAGGGCTCTGTATTGGGACCCTTCCTCTTCTCCATCTACATCAACTCTCTTGATTCAGTCATTGACTCGCATGGTTTCTCCTATCACTGCTATGCTGATGACACTCGATCTGCTGTTTATCCCGGCCAGGACCTCTCCTCTTCAAGAGCTCTCGATTACTGTTGACGGCACCACAGTAACTTCCTCCACTTCTGTGAAGAGCCTGGGCGTCACCCTCGACAACAGGCTCAACTTCGCCGACTACATCTCCCAGACGGCACGCTCCTGTCGATTCCTTCTCTTCAACATCAGGAGGATTCGCCCTTTTTTGACCACCTACTCCACCCAGCTGCTCGTCCAGGCCACCATGCTCTCCCACTTGGACTACTGCAACGCCCTCCTCGCAGGCCTCCCAGCCTGCACCATTCAGCCGCTGCAGCTCATCCAAAATGCAGCTGCTAGGCTCATCTACAATCTCCCCAAGTTCTCCCGCGTCACCCCCTTACTGAGATCCCTCCACTGGCTCCCAATCCCAGCCAGGATCCGCTTCAAGATCTTGACTCTCACCTTTTCTGCTGCAAGAAAGACTGCCCCGACCTACCTCCAGGACCTCATCCTACCCTACGCACCCGCTCGTCAACTTCGCTCTGCTACATCCGGACGCCTCGCTCCACCCACCAACAGAACAAAAGGCCCACACTCCTCACAACGACGCTTTTCCATCGTCGCCCCCCAGTGGTGGAATGAACTCCCCACCCCCCTGAGAACAACTCCTTTACCCCAACCCTTCAGACGTGCGCTGAAGACACACCTCTTCAGACTCTACCTGGACTGATACCTCTCCCTCTTCGACCTTGTAACTTTGACCTTGTAGATCTGACTCCTGTCTTGTACTTGTTGCTCACTTACTTAGGTAGTATAGCGGTACTTTATTGTTCCTGTAATTGTATTTGATATGCAATCCTAGTTCAGATTAGTTGGCTCGCGACACTGACCTTGCGCTCAGCTTCAGCACTATTTGCATTGTATGACCTGTACACATCTTGTTCTTGTGCCTGTTGTTTGCCCACTATTTGCACTTTTGTACGTTGCTTTGGATAAAAGTGTCTGCCAAATGAATAAATGTAAATGTTTAATACGAGGGTGTTTACTGCTTTGCTAGCATTATGATGAAATTAAATATCCTCAATTCAGCTGCATCCAATCTTTTGTTAAATTCTTTTTATCGTTGGAAAAAGCAGAAATGCTACATGAGAACATTTTGAAAGTCACTTTGCCAGTATTGTTTTAAATAGGGTAAACGTGATATTATGTTTCTAAAGGTTCTTCCGTTATTCACTGCAATCAAAATGTTTCATGATGTAGTTTAATATCAAAGGCTCTTTGCTGGTTTGCTAATATTGTGAATACATTTATGAACTACTTTTCGAAAACCGAAGTGCGCTTGTTATGGAAGAATGTATTTAAAGAAAGGAGCGCATGCATTACTGAAGGAGCGACTTGTTCAGAGTGAAGAGTCTAGTAACCTGATATTCATGATATCGTAAGCAGGTTGTTCCACTCTTTTTGCTTTATTCACTCTAACCGGCGTGCCTTCTGTAGTGTAGTTTAATATATGAAAGTGGTGCTAGGTTGCTAGATAGCTTGCTGATATTCTACTTCTCAAACTTTAAAACAAAGCGTACCTCATTTAATATGGTAAAATGTATTGGAAGGAAGTAGTCTGTGTGTCATGTAACAACAGTCCTCCTTATGTAGAATCTGCACGTAACTTGGTATTGTCACAACATGATTATTATTACATAACATTTACATTTATGTAACTATGAATCACAATATAGCTGTGAGTAAACGAATGAGCTAACTAATGTGTAAATGGTTACATTCTTCTGTAACTACTGTATCTTGTTAGGATGGTGAAATGAACGAAATCTCATCTAGCGAGCTAGGTGAGCGAATGTCCATGTACTTTATGAACGATTGCGTTGTTCTTCTCAATACTCGTTGTGTACCAAGGTTGCTAGGTAGCTTGCTAATATTTTAAATATGTGTGTACATAGAATTTACTTCTCAAACTTAGCTCGCAAGCTACATCTACAAACGATTACATTGTTCTTTTCAGTACTCATTGTGTAGCGTTTTAACATCACTGTGTTGTCCCAGCTTGTTTTGTAAAACCAAAGCGCACTTGTTTAGGTGTGTTTGAACAAATCTTATAACTGTCACTATAAAATAATGCGTGTTGTATCTGTACATTCAAGCGTCGTTGAGTAGGAAGCTAGATTCTGTGAAATGAAATACCCTTAACTCAGCTGCAGCCGATCTTTTGTTAAATTCTGTTTATCGTTGGAAAAAGCAGAAACGCTAGATTAGAACGTTTTGATTTTCACCGTATACCTTGCCAGTAAGGTTGAATTAAACAGGCTAAGCAAGATACTATAAAAACAATGGAGAGAGATCCGGCAGGTTTTTGGTGTTTCATAGTGAGCCGAGATAAATTGATACGTAAAATATGGAGATGGCAAGTGGAAAGCGTCGATCGCAAGTGTGGGAACATTTCGACCTGTTATCCCCCAATAAGGTAATACAAAACTATTCTTTTGAAGTAGAACTTTTCACTTGTCATTAATACTGTAGCCTATAATTTTCATTCTCGAACCGCTTAATCCTGCTCGGGGTCATATCTCAATACTGTCACTGTGTTTTCCTTATTTTAAGGTTCTTTGTCAGCTCTGTCCTCAGGAGTTGGCCTATAACAACAATACCTCGTCAATGCTGAGGCACCTTCGTGCCAAGCATGAACATGCAACACTCCCAACGAACCAAAGTGATGACGGCAATGCTGGAGGTCATTCCTTTGGTATCGTTTTATGTTATTATTGTTATTATTCAACAGCCCCACAATCACACTCCCCAAACCCTATTACTCACTGTTCCTTTCTGTTTGAAGTGTGGCACAAGCACATTCCCCAAACCCTCTTACACCGTTTGTCTGAACTGTTGCTAAGCACAATCCCATCACCTACCACTGTTAACAATATATTTGATTGTTATTCCTCATACAGACCAGCGTACTTAGTGAGTCTGAGTGAAATATTAAGACAGTAGCTACCTAGCCCACCCACACGTAGACTACTTCGATCGTTAACATGAATTGCGGTTAACTAATGACTGTTTATCATACTATGACTTTATACATGAACTGCGTAGTTACAAACTTGTGGGTCGCGATGGCTGTTTGAGGGGGCGAGATGTAGCCTAAGCCTATGCATGAAAACTCTCGCCTTTCCATTAATTGTAATGTTCAGACATTGTAGCCACAATTATATGTTTAAAAATATTTTTAATATTTGTTTCTTTAGCCTAGGTCAAATCACTTAGGTGGGCACATGCCCAACCTGAGTCGATAGGCATGAAGTCTCGGTCATCACAAGTATCGATGGTAGCTATACTGTATGCTGTCATGGCAGCTATAATTCAAGGACAACACATTTAAACATCATTTTATTGTAGCAAATAGAGACAGGTAGCAACATTTCTTGCAGGATTTTAATGAGTGATCGAAGATCAAACTGAAGACACATCACGTTCTTTCACAGTACATAACGTTCTGAAACTGAAATCAACCAGGTGTTGTTCATGAGCTCATGGCTGCTGTAATTTCTGCAAACCACCAGATGTCACTGTCTGTCTTTGATGCTTCGTTCGAAGCTTTGGGTCTTTTTTCGGCACAATCAGGAAAAAGCTTCACAAGGCTTTGTCCGCCCATCACTATTTGCTGGTGTGCTAATACTGTGAATACTGTGACAGCGTGCCGTCACTATGGTTGAGTATGCGCTCTGACTGCTATTCCAACAAATCTGGCTCTGTGGCGTCACAGTCAATGTCGCGTGTTTGCTACCCCGGAGACCCGGGTTCGAGGCCGGTTGGGGGGGACTGCTATCGCCCTTCGCTGTAAGTACATTTATCAATTTGTTTCATAAAACCGAACCGCGCTTGTTTAGATCTGTTTGAACAAATCTTATGACTGTTACTTTCAAATAATGCACGTTGTATATGTACATTAAAACGTAGCACGTGTAGTGGACTCTTTGGGACATAATTCACCATAGCTGTTCTGTTCTATGCGCAGTTATACAGTGTGTGTTTAGGAAGGCCAGGGCCTCACATTGCTCATTTTCAGCTGGATGCTGCTGCTGGAACTTCCTGTGATCAGAAGCTCTCAGATCAACCAGATCTGACGGTCCTATAGATGCGCACACACAGGACAAGAGCTACAGCAGTGTGGCACACACCACATCCTGCAATCCTCCTTCAGTCTGCGTGGCCTAAGGCATACAGGGAATTTCCAACCCCAGCTTCAGCCCATTACTTACAACTCTTAAACTCTTCAGTCAAAGGCATCACTTTAACAGGGGGCGGCCATCTGATTTTATTTAGGCCGTCTTTATAGTAAAAGGGGTTTTTTACTGTGTAAAACCCATTCAAACTATGTTTAGATGAGCTAGAACTGGGCAGAAGTGTGGTATAGTGGTAAGAAGCAGGGCTCATATAACTCAAACATTGTTGGTTAGATCAGCAGTGTGGTGTAGTGGTAAGGAGCAGGGATTCTGGCAGCTGCCTCAGAACCTAGACAAGGAATTAAAATTTTGACTGCAACTTAATTCTTAAAAAGATAAAAAATAAACACCAGGCTTACCAACACAAAGCTTGGCACTGAACATGTTCAGTAAAGCGAGAATGGAAACATCAACCAGTAAAGTGTGATTCAGATGTTACACACACCAGCTTTTCAGTCAGCCTCTGCCGCCAACGAATTTCCACATCCACCTGGTTACACGCATGCTTGAGCTTCAGCTCCAGCGCACCTCTCTCCACCTCGGCCAGCACCTCCTTACAAGCACCCAGCTCCCACTCTGCCGCCAGCCACTTACGCCGACAGTGCTAGAAATCCAGCAACATCTGAATGAACTCTGAGGGACGGAGGAAGGGCGTGAGGAGGGGTCACTCATGGATGTGCTTCCCATGCCCAGCTGGACTTTTCATGCTACTTACGCGGCTTGTTGCCTTCGTTGAGAGCCTCTACGTGGGCTCGGAGCGTCTCCAGCAGTCAGTGCATGTTAACCACGGTGGCCTGCATATGCTGCCAAAAGGCAAAGATGTGGCCAGCAACTACTTGCATGACATGGTAGCTTTTATGTATGAATTCCAAATTAGCTTTGTGCAAAGTGTGCTGTACCACAATGAGGACATGGATTAGACACTAGCCACACAAACAGTGATTGTTTTCTCACTTCAGGCATTCCTACCAAAGGTTGCAAACTTACAGAATGTGCCCCTACCTTTTCATTCATTCATTCATTCATTTCCTGCCCTAAACCATTGTTTAAATTGTTTTAATCTTAGCCACACAAGTCGTTGAATCACTCAAAAAGATGTCCTAAGAGAATATCGTGCCTCTTCTGAAGGCTGACACCGCAAGCTGGGTAAAACATTCAGTATGTAACCTCTGCACATCTTGTCAAGCAGTTATAGCTGGGTATTACAAAGAATTTCAGCCAAATTATACTAAACAAATTTACATCAACGTAACTATTAAACAAATCAACCACATTCTAGCCACTTGAGCGCTGAAACGACTACAAATTGTCAGACAAGGTTGTCAAAAGCACCAATTTACACTCAGTAACCACTTTATTAGGTACACCTGTACACCTGCTCATTGATGCAAATATCTGATCAGCCAATCATCTGCAACTCAATGCATAAAATCACAGAGACATAGTCAAGAGGTTCAGTTGCTGTTCAGACCAAACATCAGAATGGGTAGAAAATCTGTTTTAAGTGACTTTGACCATGGGATGATTGTTGCTGCCAGACGGAGTGTCAGGGCTCAGACAGGGACTCACACGCAGACAGCAAAGACAGGTACACGATGGTTTTATTAAATCAGAGGGCAATCCAAAAACAGGGTCAAAAACAGGCAAAGTCCAAAACCAGAAAAACACAGCGAACATACCACAAATCAGATCCAAAAATCGAAGACAAGAAAAACAGGCAGAGCAAACGGAACCAGCAGGCAAAACAGAACAAGTAGCGAATCAATGAACTGAGACAAACTGGCAATGAAACAAGAAACAAGCGGGGTATATATAGGGAAATGCTGATGAGGAGATGGGATGCAGGTGTGCAGGCAGGCAGGTGGGGACGATCAGGTAATCAGGTGGGCGGAGACAGGGCGGAGAGCAGGGCGGGGCTGGAACACAGGGAAAACAGAAGCACATGGACAAGAAAAAACAAAAACAAACCCAGCTAAGAAGCTGCAGTCCTGACACGGAGTGGTTTGAGTATCTCAGAAACTGCTGATCTCCTGGGATTTTCACGCACAACAGTCTCTAGAGTGTATAGAGTGGTGTGAAAAACAAAAAACCTCCAGCGAACGGCAGTTCCGTGGCCGAAAATGCCTTATTAATGACAGAGGTCAGAGGAGAATGGCCAGACTCATCCAAGCTGACAGGAAGGCAACAACAGTGTTAATTTTGGCAGCTGATCTTAGTCTTAGTCTTTTGTCTAAAATGCGTATTAGTTTTTGTCACATTTTAGTCTTTTAAATTATTATTAGTTTCAGTCTAGTTTTAGTCGACAAAAACTATAGAAGATTTAGTCTAATTTTAGGCAAATACATTTTTGTCACATTTTAGTCAATTTGCATTTTTTTAATTAAATCATTACAGTGACCTTTCATCAAGCACACAGATGTTCTTAAGCCAGCTACATTCCTTAGGTTTTCTTCTCAGGGCCAGGGACTCCTAGCTGTAGCCTAAACTTGATGCATTTAATAATACAGTAACATCCAGAAAGGTTGTGTCATGCACTGTACACTGTATAAAGATGTAATATGTGTCTTTTGCACTGTGGAAGGAATACGACTTATTCTTTGAATGTTTCTCAAATAAATCTGACATTAAAGATATTCTTTTGCACTCGGTTGTTTATCATTGTAGTGCAAATGACAAAAACAACTACAATGAAGTACAGTATACTCGGGGCATATAACCTACCCACAATGTAAAACAAAGTCAGTGCAAATATAGTATAATTAAGTCACTTATATGTTTGGAACAGTAGTGCAAATGACCATCAAGGACATACTATAGTGCTGGACAAATAAGGGACACGAGACTTAATGATAAGGGCATTGTCACTGTGCATCTGGAACATAGCATTAGCAGTAGTCTCAACCCAGAACTGAGTCGAGCAAAACTCAGGCAGGCTATTATCAGAGCGGTGCTTCTCACTTGCGGTTACCACATTCACACTAGGATTAGCGTGAGTGGAAGCGGACACAGTAATAAAACCTAACTAGCATAATATTTACATGGTACATGAAAACAATCGAAGATTATAATATAATGGTTATGGATTACAATATCTCTACGACACAAGCATAATAGGACACTGTACACTAGCTGACCTGTAAACATACAGCGCCAACGATCGCTATTGCGGTGGCAAGCTAACCTAAACACTAACAAGTAACACATATTGGCCACCGTTTCATTTGCAATCCTGTTCCTAAAGACAAAGTGAAAAAGACAATATTTCCACTGACTTTGTCTTACAATGTAGGGCGTAGCTCAGAACAGCGCTAGCATTGCTGGATATCCTAGTTAGAAGCTTGCTAACTTGCCAATACCGAATGGCAAGAGCGAGAGTGAGCGCAATTTGTATCTATGCTGTAGAGTGGGGAAGTAAGAGGCAGTCCGAATTAAGGAGCAGTCCAGCTAGCTAGATAATACAAGAAACATTGACTTGGTAGGTTGTTCATGTCGAGTGAACAATAAAAGATAGCCGTCTGCTTTTAGCTAACAGTCAAGACTTTAAGTTGATTTTGATAGCTATATAACTTACTCTATCATATATTTCTGGTTGGTGCGTGTGTTGCCTTAAAGGCATGTATTTATCTACTTTGTTTCAAATTTCTACGTCAAAAAATATATAATAATGAGTTGCTGGTAATTATTTCTTACTGAAGTTGATAACTGCTTTGCAGTTTGTGGGTTCGTTCGTAAACGATGATATTCGTTGCCTGCTCGTGTCGTCTGATGACGTCACTTGCGGTTCAGTCACTTGCGGTTAAACTGTTTCTGGTTCCGCAGATAAGTAAGAGATACGTCAGGCACAATCAAAATATAGGCTACTGTGAAGCATCTTAAAGGCAATGCCGTAAGTTGATTTATCTGACGTTGTCTGAACATATATTAGTAACAATTTAGTTTAAAACGATGTTTGATAAGTTATCTTAGAAGCGATTTGTTTATTATCATACATAAGTTAATGGGAACGCTAGTAGTCATGGTAACTGCTACATTTACATTTACATTTACATTTATTCATTTGGCAGACGCTTTTATCCATACCTTCGGTTCAAAACGGCAATGTATATTTGTTTTACAGCTATGTACAGTAGTGTTAAGAACAGAGACACTGAATATTTTTGTATTGTTTTCACCGTATGCACTATGCAGCATGTATGAGGAAATGTCAAGTAAATGGTCAATCTTTGAATACGACTCTCTCTTCATTGGCAACGGTTTAACTTGTTTAGTCAGAGTTTCGACACACTGCACGAGAACGCTACAGTGCGCCTTCAAATGCCGCGATGTATGTACTGTTTTTCCCACCGATTTTGTACCGGCACGGTCTGCATTGTGTTTTATTGTCAATAGCACTAGTGATATAGATACAATTTCTCCATAAATCGGCTTTTTTCTTCCGAGTGTTCCATTGGCGGGACAGCACGACCTGGACCTGTGTATCAACCAATCATAAGTATGCAGTACGGTTATGCATATTTTGTAATGCGCGTAATTTGATTAAAATATGGTAGCTAAATTGCTTGTCCATTTGTCTGTCAGACATTATTATTTGTGAACGAAAATTGTACTATATTTCGTCACACTTTTTATTTCCAAATGTGCACTTTTATTTCGTTATCGTCTCGTTTTCGTCGTGGAAAAAGGTTCGTTGACGAACATTTTTCGTCACAGTTTTCGTCAACGAAATTAACACTGGGCGACAGTAACCCAAATAACCACGTTACAACAGTGCTATGCAGAAAAGCATTTATGAACATACAACACCTAGAACATTGAGGTGGATGGGCTACAGCAGCAGAAGACGCTTCCGGGTACCACTCCTGTCAGCTAAGAACAGGAAACTGAGGCTACAGTGGGCACAGGCTCACCAAAACTGGATAGCAGACGATTGGAAAAACATCGCCTGGTTTGACAAATCTCGATTTCTGCTGCGACATGCAAATGGTAGGCTCAGAATGTGGTGTAAACAACATGAATCCATGGATCCATTCTGCCTTGTGTCAACGGTTCAGGCTGGAGGTGGTGGTGTAATGGTGTGGGGAACATTTTCTTGGCACACATTAGGCACCTTAATACCAACTGAGCATTGTTTAAATGCCACAGCCTACCTGAGTATTGTTGCTGACCATTTGCATCCCTTTATGACCACAGTCTACCCATCTTCTAATGGCTACTTCCAGCAGGATAATGCGCCATGCCACAAAGCACACGTCATCTTAAACTGGTTCCAGGAACATGACAATGAGTTCAGTGCACTCCAATGGCCTCCACAGTCACCAGATCTCAATTCAATAGAGCACCTTTGGGATGTGGTGGAACGGGACATTCGCAGCATGAATGTGCAGCCGACAAATCTGCAGCAACTGCGTGATGCTATATCAGCATGGGGCAGAATCTCTAAGGAATTCTTCCAGCACCTTGTTGAATCCATGCCACGAAGAATTCAGGCCATTCTGGGGGCAAAGGGGGGTCCTACCCAGTATTAGAGAGGTGTACCTAATAAAGTGGTCACTGAGTGTATGTGACTAGCCAACTTCCACGACAATATGGCAAAATTAAATAGCAAGCACCGTACTGGTGTAATTAAATGCTACACTAACATTTGCTTGTAAACCTGGTCATTCTGACACCGCTAACTCCAACTGGAATCGAAGCTTGTTAGCAGTGTTGAATTTAATTTTAATGAGCTAGACCAGCGTTTCCCAAACCTCTCCTGGAGGACCCCTTGTCCTGCGTGTTTTAGATCTCTCCCTACTCAACACAGCTGATTCAAATGATCAACTCGCTATGAACTCCTGAAGCTGCTTAATAACAAACTGATCATTTAAATCAGTTGTGTTTGGAGCAGGGAGAGGTTTGGGAAACGCTGAGCTAGACTAGTTAGAAAGCTATGCTTGTCAGTTTCTAACACTGTTGTATTGCAATTTAATTAGCTAGTCTAGTCTGGCTACTAAGAAAGCTAGCTGACTAGTTGCTTTGTATTTTGCTAAACAATAATTGTTCGGTGTATTAGCAAACAAAACAGACCAAGCATAGTTTTGTGTTCAAGTGCACTATTAGCTAGCTAGCAAGCTACATGGTATGAAAAGCTAACGTTAGCGCGTTAAATGGACTGGTAAGCATGACTGACAGCGTCTACCCTACGTTTAATTTGCTTCATTCGCAGCTCACGGACATGAAGCACTTTTAACTCACTGCTTTAAAATAACCTGCAGTGACGAATAATTCGGCTGTTCTGATAAATTTTTAATACAGCCAACTTTTGGTCCCAGTTCCGGCCACCTGGTCGCTTGGTCGCACCTGATTATGTTACATTGAAAATATGCCCGCTAGCCAATAAGAGTGACGTTTCAGCGGTTAACGGCACATCATGTGAACTGGAGTGGACGTAAATACCACCCCCAAAAGCTCTAACTCTGGATCAGCTGCATGTTCTGTCCAAACGTATAATGCGTATGCTCAGGATTTAAAATAGTTAACTCTGGATCAGAACTTGGAGGCAGAGCCTCCTATGCCAGAAGAGGTGGGACAAAAAATGGAATCGTGGTAGCGCCATCTTTATTGTGTAAAAAGATCAGGTATGTTATAACCATGTCTTTAATAATCATAACAATAATACGAGTAGCTGTAGAGGTGTCGATGTAGTTTTGAGTAATTATCGAGATTTAGCGCCGGAAGAGGTATGTAATAATTATGGGTATGGTGAAAAATGGGGCATGGTTTGTTTTGTAATAACGTTGTAGAGAGTAAGTTAAGTAACCAGCGATAAATAAATAGAAGAGGTTGAATCACACCATTTCACTGCACTTTAAAATGCGACGTGTATAGGCCTATAGGAGAACATTTGTGGCCATGGTATTTTTGAACTTTCATCGATTGGGGTCCTGAGCTGAAGCCGGCAGATATTAGAACACCCTTTCAACGTCCGGTTGTCTACGTCATCGACTTGTAGAATGCTGTGGAACAGCGTGGAATGAATGTGGCACTGTAGCGGTGGCTGTGATTCTTACACTGAACGGGTAAATATTTTTAAATAGCGAATTTACCAAAGACACAGAAGTAGCCAGTAGCTTCTCGACTCTTAAGATATGAAAAAATAGTAATTGTTACTAAGCCTGTTATTTACCTTATATCGTGTTGGTAGTTAGTCCAGCTGTAGCAGTACATTGGAATGTCTTGTTTGCAGAATAAGACGCTCATGAATGGCTAGCTAGGTAAGCAGTTTCACTCGTTCTGACGTGTAGCTAGCACAATCCACACTCACCAACTCGATGGAAAATCCAAGTTTTTAAACCTTGTCTGATTGTGCACCATGCTTCGCTTTCTTTGTGTGCCAGGGGACGATGAGGAATCGGTTGCATGTGCTGTCCATCACTGTGTTCCTTTCTCTGCTTTTCCATTCTGGTCAAGGCGCCAGACAGGGACAGGACATTAAATGTGGAGGTATGGAGAAAGACTCATTGAAAATAAAGTAACTGTCACCTTGCTTTGTTTCACATTAATTTGACTTGGAAAAAGGGTGGGAGAATGCTTTGATTCAGTGAAAGAATGGACTGTGTTTTTTACTCATTCAATCCAGTTGTTGCTGCTCTGTTTCTGTTTCCCATCATACTCAGCATTTTGCTAGCCCTGTGCCATGTATTGACTTCTGAACCCTATCTCTAGCCTGCAGGGCCCTGGTCGATGAGATGGAGTGGGCCATCTCTCAGGTGGATCCAAAGATGATGATCCAGACGGGATCCTTCCGGATCAATCCGGATGGCAGCCAGTCCGTCAGAGAGGTCAGAGGGCCGAGATCAGAGTGTAGGAGGACGATGGGTGTGTTTTACATGGTTCAGTTCTGTGCAGTCCGGCATCGTTACAGGGCTCAGAACCGACAGCAGCGGAGCATGTAGCAGCTGCATGTTGTCTCACTAGGATGCGCTTTACAGTCACACCTGGAAACTGAAACTTAGGGACAGTGAGGGGAAATCTGTGTCCACATCGATCTCATTTCAAACCACTGCTAGAATCCTGTATGCCACCACTGACATTCAGTTCCTGCTGTTTTCTACTTCATGTATAAATAGCTGCAATTGTGGGGCATTTCTTATGTTACATAACCTTCATTGCTGAATGATGTAGATGTAAAAGTACATTCTATGAAACTAGTTAACATGTTTTGTGTTGTTGCAGTTAAAAGTGCATGTTTGCCCACAACAATAAAATTACATGCAGTTTACACTGCTCAGAAGATCATTTAAATTACTCAAATGATCAGAAAATTGCTGGTGGGTGTCTCTCACTCTTCTGTAATTTTGTATGTGCAGGGAAACCGCAGATGAACAGTGTGAAGGAATGTCATGATGTAATAGTTCAGATAGAAAGGGTTTTTACCTGTTGAACACAGTTTAGTTTTGAGCAGTGGTTGATCATCTACTTTTTCCTTTTTTTAGACCTCTCTAATGGAATTTTTCCACAAGCCCCAGTTCAGCGATGTCTGAATGTAGTTGTGTGCTGAAGTAGCTGTGCATTTTTTTGTGCTGTGTAAATTGGGATGTTCTCTCTTGCTTACGCTTTCTATAAATGAACAGTGCAAGTCTTTGAGGGGCTGCCAAATGGCTCAGACAGTAAAAGCACTTGCAATAGCCCCTTGAGCCCCATGGCCAAGATTCAAATCCAGCCGTGTCATTTGCCAAGGGTCACTGGGAGCCCACATCAGTGGAACAAATTGGCTTCGTTCTGTCGGGGATAGGGGTGTGTAGGTTGGCCAGGGCCCCTTTGTTGTTCCATTCTTGAAACCCAGGGGATCGCATGGGCACCTGTGAGTTACCCAGATAGCATCAGGGGATGCGCCTGTCCTCCAGTGTGCTCCAACAGTAATCCTCATGGTGCATTGTTGGACTTGTAGTGTGGAAAATAGTTGTAGAATCCACTGCAACTTGTGCATTTGTACTGGAGGACTGCATACAGACCTATGTGGGCTTAGTTGTCATAGTGGTGGCAAGTCCAAATGATTATGTAGAGACTAAAGATGAAATGGTATAAAAATTTAATATCACGATTATAGTGACCAAAATTATCACGGTTATCAGTATTATCGCGGTATTGTTAAAATGTGCTGAAAATGTTCAAAAAGTACTGATACACAAACTGAAATCATTTTACCAAGTTTTATATTGAAAACCACAAATAAAATTAGCAGCACTATGCAGTTATTTGCATAAACAAAGCCAATGAATTGTACAATAGCCAATAGTCTTTTATAGATGACATTACTTTTTCAGGCTACAAAAACACTCTAAAATGATGCAGATACGTGTTTTTAAATGCAAAACTTAAGCTACCTGGTCCAACATTCCCATGCACGGCTCCAGTTGCTTCAATGAGCTTGTAAGGAGTGAGGATGCTAAGGATTCGTTATTCGCAAATCAAGCGCAAAGGGAAGAGTCGAGTCTGCTTGTGCATGTTGTTTTCTAAAAGTATTGGTATAATATAGGCTAATTTGTAGGTCATTTCAGTATATCTTGATAATGCTGAAGAGGGCAAATTAAATAGGAGTGTTTTCCAATGTACAGTTCCCCCTGACAGCAAACTAGTTTAATTGACTCAAGACTTCGTAAGAGTTCAACTTTTTACTGAACTTCAAATACAAATAATGCTGTCACATCGTAGTTACACTGGAAAATTCATACAGAATGAGGAAATAAACTGGTCTAAACAGTGTTCTGTTTCAAGAATAATGCAAACGTACACGGAATTCATTCTTAATAGCAAATTAGTCCTCTTAGAAGGCTGAAAAATCTCCGGAGCGCTGTCACTGCCTTCCGCCATGTTTTCACTGACACAAAACAAACCCACGTTGCATGCTGCGCGTCTGCGTCTGGGAAACTTGCTAACTTTGATGCTGAACAGTATTTAAGTGTTTCAAAGCACGGTAATCAACCGTGGTTGCAATGATAATTAAAAATTGAAACAGTAATACTAACCGTCGGGAATTTTACCGTGGTTTACCATGAAACCGGTAACTGTTTCATCCCTAGTAAAGACTACTGAAGTTGGGTGAAAAAAGGAAGAAATGCAAAAATATAACAGCTATTTTATTTATTCTGGGCCCCTGAAGTAAACCATGTGAGAATACAGAGAGCTCCCCTAGCAGCTGCACTCTGTGGAGGTGTCAGTACTCCTGTGTGCTCTCCTGGGCAAGTGGATTGAAAACTGATGGAGGCACACAATGTAATATATTACTATTCATTTATGGAACTCCAGACAATCATAAACCCTTGGTGTCCCCAAACTCAGGTTCCCCTAGGACGATCTGAAGGCCATCTCCTGGAGCTAATGGAGGAGGTGTGTGAAAAGATGAAGGACTACGGGGAACGCACTGACCCCTCAAGTAATCGTAAAATCTATGTGAGGGTGACCTCTCGAGATGGCAAAGTCATGGACCTCTCTGAAACCACACTGGACTCAAGAGTCACCTCCAGCCTCAAATATGCTGTGAGTTTTCTCCCACCTCCATCTTGCTGGCCTTTTGTGCTAAAGGTTGTGATTGGGCACAAATGGATCATGAGCTTGTCATTCGTGTGCAGGTAGAATAAACTAGGGAAGCCATGATTTTAAATGGTTGTGGAACTGTCTTTCCTATTGAGAACCCAACTGCATTTCTGGAAATATTTATTACGATGTCGGCTCCATAACCCTACATTGTTATGTCTGTTCTAGTGTGAGACAATTGTGGAGCAACATGAGGATGAACTCATTGAGTTCTTTGCCCATGAGACCAACAATGTCAAGGACAAACTCTGCAGCAGACGGACAGGTAAAGTGTGCTGTGACTACCTTGCATCGACAAGATCCACTAATCACAGCACAGATGGTACACAGGTAGCACAAACGCACAAGACGGTTCTCTACCTTAAGCATCTGTAATGACATTTGTAAGGTCATTCTTAAACCTTGGAATGACAACTCTCATGCCGTCTGGCATTGCTGATTTCTAGTTAAGTTAGGGAGCAGCTTGCACTGCATTTGGCATTGGATCTTCTTAGCCACATCTGTGATCTGGGATGTATCCTTGCATGTTAAGACTCTTTGTATAGCATTGCAGTGTGTGACATCACCCTCCATCTTTCTACAGATCTGTGTGACCATGCCCTGCACATGCCCCATGATGAGCTGTGACTCCACCCTGTTCTCCAGACAGACTCCTCCTCTGCCATGCAGAGTTGGTACTGGGGACTTCAAATGCCCCTCCTTCACGGTCTCAGCCCCTTCTGCCCAATCTCACCCCTCTGCGTCCTTCACGGTATTCAGGGGACTAGGTGACATTAGCACAGTGATAGTGGGATTGATCATTGTGCAACTGCTGTAGTGGACACTCATCATGTTATTTAAGTACCCGTCTCTCCCATATTCATATGTGCCACAACATTCTTTTGTTTCTTAACCTGAATTCAAAATCCAGGAGAGAGACATGAAGCCCAACATTCAGAAACAGTCTTGGATATTTTGGAAATCGAACATTCCTCAAGATGTAGGCATAAGCCTGAACAATTTGTAATTGTTTTTTGTAATGGTTTTCGCCTAATTGACCTTATTGTACAACTTCAAGTACTGTACTGAGTCAGAGTGTGTAGAGAGATGGATTTGTATCTCTTCACAGGAACAGCAATGGATACATACTTGATACTGGATGTATTTCATTCATTGACCTTTAAAGCACATTTTCCATACATTACTGATTTTCCAGCACATTTGCAAATTACTCCTATGTTATTTCATTTCACATCTGTATATGCAAAAGTTTGTCTGTCCGTGTATTTAGATTCATTGTTATTTTTTTCACCATTACAATTTTTAGTTGGGTCTAGTTGGGTCTGTTAAATTGACTTGTAAAATCAGTTTCTCTTGATGGAATTATATTTCTGTACCAATGACTTGAGTCCTTCTTTTTACTTAAACAGCTGAAGTTTGAATTAAAGCTGCTTGTATTTCCTTTAATTTTCTGTGATGTCGGTGATTGAGAGAACAGTCACTTAGTGAAAATGGTTTTCTGTTTTACATTGTTTGTTCCACTTGTTGCTGGTAGAGTTCCATGTGTTTGCTTTGGATGTAGGCCTCATCAATCCTGCTCTGATCGTAAATGATTTAGTCACATGATCTACAGAATATGGTGATTTACATGACATCACTGCTACTCGTTGTTGTCCTCATGGCAAGGATCATTATTACCGTAGTCAAATTTCAAAATATATTTTGTGTGGCTCCAGAAAATTATACTTTACAACAGTGAAACATTAATCCAGATAGTAGCCTGAAAGACACAAACCTGTGATTTGGACAGAGATGAGACCAAATTTTATTTTAGAACCATGGCATGGAGATGTGTTCTTTGCTTCATTTGACAGAAATGAACAACAACGTAATTAACTTTGGATTTGAATGCTCTTGGAAATAGAATATATTCTCTGTGAGTCTGCACATGCACATTTGCAGAAATACATCTGCCATTCACAGTTTTGCCATTTCCACAAAAATACAGGAAGTTGATTTTCATTGGAAGTCGATCTATATGTAGCAGAGCTGAAAGTAGTAGTTTGTGCGAGTGCCACTTAAAGCCGATACCGTTAGGGTTGCAGGTAGCGGAGCCATTTCAGCATTGATGTCAGTCCCTGAGACTCCAGCTGGCTAGCATTGTTGCCAGTGGAGTTAGGGGCAAATTGCTTTTAGCTCAACTGCTAATGACATTAGTCATTAGAGTTTTAACATGCAGCGAGAATAGGTTTGAATATGACTCATGGAGGTGAGATCTCAACACCTTCAACTTGACCTCTTTCACATTTGTTAATCATTTTTTACTATGAGTCTGGTTATATTGGTGTAAGGATAAGTGTTTGGTCCATTTGAGTAATGCAGATTTTCAACTGCTACAGTCAGTACATGACAACGGGTGTACCGATACTTTGATTCTTATCAATACATTGATTCAAAAGCAACAGAACAGCTATATTGATATTGCATGTGAGAATCGATCCATAAAACTAATTTTTCACTTATTTACTTTCATGCAATTAATGTAATGCAGCAATTTGTATGAGTGCTTGAGTGCTTGTCTTTGAACATTGTGAGATTTCCATGGCATGTAATGAAATAATATTCAAATACTCTAAATTTCTTTAAAGGCATAGAATAATTTTAAGCTTCTATTGAGTCATATTGTATCTAACTATCGTATTTTACGGTATTGCATTGTATTGAACTAAATTCCAATATATCTTGTTTCTTAGGTATTGACATTATGTTGTATCGTTAAGCCAGAGGTTTATACCCCTACATGACATATACAACATAATATGCGCCAAAAGAACAAATATTACAACAGTTAAATCAATGTCATATAAACCGATGTCCAGCTCTCCAGGAGCACACCTGATGTTTCATATGGCAGTTGGTATGGAATTCATTGGAATTGTCCCTCTATACCACCACCTACTTTTCACAGCTTGTTTCATCATCAGGCTAGATACAACTGGAACAATATCACTATTACTGTTACTTCCCATACAACATATAACCTTAGCACCGATGGAATATGAAGACAAAAAATTATTTAGCTGCTAACAAACATCATACTACTGTTGTATCAGATGCAATCTACAGAAATGGACAGAATGGGGAAAAGTATTGGTCTGGTTAAGTGTGATTGACCAAATCACAAACCAAAGGTGTGATCTGGTGAAAGATAATTTGCAACATGTGCATGTCTGCACCAATGTAGCTATGCAATTTCACACATGGTTATTGTTGTAGTATATTATAGTTTTACATCAAGCCAAAACTACTACTTAAAAGGATTGAAGCTAGCATTTGTTTGATTGATGCACTAATTGTAAGTCACTTTGCTTTAAAAGCATCTGCGAAATACCACATTGTAAACTGTAAATTGTTTGGAATAGTGCCTCTTTAATAAGTATGAGGAAGTGTGGCCTATATTGTTATTTGTCAGTTGGCATCCTGTTAATATCAGCATTTTGAGTGGCAGACCTACTTGTACAGATGCGCTTGAAATGACATATGACTGAAACTGAGGGGGCAGTTTCACCCGTAGACTAGGTTCAGGCTAATGTTGCTGTCACAGTGGAGTGTCGGTCAGGACACAGGAGTCAGGTTCCGGGTTCAGAATTTTATTGAGGATTTTCGTGGAGTAGGTGTGGAATGTGTGGATGTGTGTGTTGTTTGTGTGTGGTTTCCTGGAAAGATTCAGGAAGAACAATAAATCAGAACTGATGGATCATATTGTGAATGTGCAATATACAATGCCACATGATAATGCAATTATAGCATTTATAAAATATACATTTTCCATCTATGCATGATATGTACTGGCAGGCATTCAGGCGATATTGCAAAGTACATTGCACTGGAATAGCTATACATATCCAATTACCGATGTACAGACTCTTAACTGTGTGAATGGTTATGGCAATGACAACATATACACATAACAGACAAACACAATCTTAATTAACATACACACATAATATACATGTATATCACCCTTCTCTCTCTACAGACAATTGTAATACAACCAGTTGAACGCAGGAATAGTACTTACTTAGGCACAGATGCGCACAATAACAACACAATACTCTGTCCCCAAGGGTTTGGTCTCCCCAGTTCTTCACCCCACAGGTATTGGTGCAGTATTGAGGTGGGGGAGGTCACCACCACATTTATATTGTCCTGTATCCTTGGCTCTGTTGGGGTTTTATTGGTGGCCAAAGGATACGGACAGGTCAGAGGGCAAATGGTGACCTGGCGGCCGTCCTTGGGGGTGTGGCTGTGCCTCGGGTTACATGCGGGGGTCCTGCTGATAAGGAGTGCAGCAGAAGCGGTTTGGCAGGTTACAAGTGAGTTGTAAACAAGTGCCTGGGAGAGGTGGGGGTGGTGTGCAAACAAAGACAAAGACTAGGGAATGTGGCCCTTTTCTACCATGATGTATTCTGACACATACTATATTATGTGGACTTGTAACATGTTATGTTTATATGCTTTGAGCCATAAAATATCCATAATATCTCATATGCTGTCCCTCCAAACGTTTCACGTTTTTTAGATAAATCTGAAACATTCAGCTATCTTCGCCAGATCATGTGACAGTGACCGAGTAAATTATAGCCAGCCCTTGATTCAAATACAAACCGTAGACCAGTGTATCGTTTGTGTCGTTTGCAGTAAGTTGTTACTGCGTCTGTCATCTTTCAATGTAAGGGTGCTGGGCAGACATTCGGCAGCTCTCTTGCATAGCCTTTCCTCTTTGTCACTTTTGGAGAACACTACTGGGAAATCACAGCCTTTGTCAATCACGGGACGCGGATCCAGTCCAGGTTGCATGCACTTGCAGCCTCCAGTATTTCGGATGTGAAACAAGGAGGAGTGCCTTCCTTAAACTCCGCGGTGCACGGGCTCCGGGCTTAATAACTTGCAAAAGAAACAGGCAGCGTTCGCACACTGACATGTCCCTATTCGCTGTCCGCAGGTTATCTCCCCTGGATCCTCAATTCAAAGGCAAGCAGAGGGAAGTAATGGCCACCCAATAATTGCTGTCATGAGCACAGTGTTCCGTGGAAGTTGTAGCTAGGTAGCTAACCAGGCGTTAATTAGACCGATTACAAGTAGGGTTCCCACCTGTCCCGGTTTTCCCGGGACTGTCCTTTTTTTGAGGACGGAAAATTAATATTCTTTCCCGGGACACGAATTGTCCCGGTTTTTTGTGAAAATGTAATTCTAATTTAGAATTTCATAGTTTCAAATAAAACCTCATTTGTTTTTCTTCTACTGCCATTCTCTTTTCTTCCTGGTTATGTTTATACATCCAATGATGTATCCGTAACCGGGTAAAAACGGGTAAAACACAGCGACGATTGGCCATGTCTATACTTTTATTTGATTGGTAGCGGAAACACGAAAGCTTACCTTATTGCCTAGCAACTGCCCGGACTGTCGTTCTGCCGCGCGCATCCACATCCACATCCACGACCCCACCGTGAGTTCAGTTGCTAGTTAGAGATAACGTTATTATTCTTTTTTTTTAACTTTCTATTTATTTTGTCGGTTTTGTGAAATGGGGGGAGAGACAGACGAGGTGGACGACAAAACAAAATCGGACGAGCCACCAGCGTCAAAGAAAAAACGATTTACAACGTACAACTCAGACTGGGCGAAAAGAGAAAACTTTTCTGAATGAGTAAAATGCCCATCCAAGGAGACCCGTTCTCCGCCACCTGTGTTTTGTGTCCAGTCAAAATTTCAGTTATATGTGAAGGAAAAACAGCGCTGGAAAATCATGCGAAAACAAAGAAGCAAAGAAGAGTTTTGTATTAAGCAAACGCAAAAATCTCGCCATTGCAACTTTTTTGATAAAAAGGTTCACCAGAGAAAGACAGGATAGCAGTAGCGGAGCTTAGCAGTGTATACCAGGGAGTGCTTCACGGCCACAGCTATTTATCTACGGATTGTAGCAATAAAGTAAGTGCGAAAATCTTTCATGATTCGAGTATTAAAGCATTCATTGAGGGACAGCAGGGACTTCTGCAGGCAGCAAAAAAGGGATGAGAAATCCACCTGGAAAAAGAGGTGAGAAATGTCAGTGTTAGGTTGCCCAAAATCATTAAGTTAAAAAGTTGTTTATAATCTGTTATAATACATCTAATCATGTTTTCATTGCTAAGGGGGAGTACACCTATATGATTAGATTTTATAATAGATTATAATTTCACAGTATATGTTCACATGTTAAAGTAAAAAAAATCTGTATTTAATGTAGAAAGGGACAGCAGCAGACAAAGGAGTCCACAGAGTGAGTGCAACTGCGTCAGGAAGTGCATCTGCGTCAGGACAAATATAGGTAAGAGAGGCAATAGGGAGTCCTGCAACTGTTAATAGTATATTTGCAAATATGGCTTAACCCCCAAAAAAAAAAATCGTCCGAGTGTCCCGGTTTTTCACAAATCAAAGGTGGCAACCCTAATCACAAGCCAGCACCTTTGAGCTGCTGGGTAACGTTAGATAACTAATAGGAATCCTAGGTAGCTAGTTGGCTTAACACTCTGGCTTTTCAGTGTTTTAGTAGCTACCTAGCTGGCTAGATGCGTGAGAAATCTGAACCACCTATGTCATAGCTAGCTGTATCTAGTCAGAGGCGTAATTGTAAGGTGGGGACTTCGCGATCTTGCCAAACAAGCAGCTAAGTTAACCATAGATAGATAATACGTTATTGATCTGAAAAGGAAATTACCTTACCAACAGTAATGCATGTTGCAATGCTTTGTTGCACTGAGGGCATCAAATGGTGACCTCCCCACAGCAGAAGGGGGAGGAGTTGAACAGTTTTACCAGGCTATCTAGCACATCAAGCTTGAGGTGGCCTTCAGGGAGCTTCTCAAAAGTTTAAGAGAAAACTTTCTCGGATTTTGTTACAAAAGGTTGTGTGTCCTGTAGGTAGATACCTATGCACAGATTACAGTACACCTTTGGGTAATGTAGCTGACTGGCTTGCTGAGTGTGTTGAAAATGAAGGCATGAGAACTTGCAAGCTGGCTTGCTAGAAAGTACACTAAATTTCCATATTATAGTGGATGACATTAAGCATATTGGCTATCTGACTAAACCAGTGCCAATATCTGAATAATGGACATGCCAATAATCTAATGTAACTAGCTCTACTACCATCATGCTGATGTAATTGTTGAAAGTCTTAACCTGACAGTGTAAAGTACCCAGGGTACCTAGCTACCTTCTGATAAACTGTTTCACTTGCTAGCCAACAGAAGGGTATTGTGAATGCTCAGCCCCCAAAATTTCATTTGCATTCAACACTTTCAATGCTTAGAACATTGGGTATGATTATAAAGGAGCACCCTTTTGTGTAGAATAATGGTTAGCTGTCTTGTAATAATGTATCAGAACAGGTCATGCAATTGTTCGGTGTACATTTTAATTACAGCGGCAAAGTCTACAGTGAACTATTGCAAAGAGTGTGCCTCCTTGGTTTATACCCAGCTGTGAACCTAATTTTCCTGAGGAAAGAAAATTTTTTGGCTTTTTCTAGTAGTTGTTGGGTGGAGCTTGGGTTGTAAAATCTCTGCTCCCAAGGTCAGGACTGTTCGGCACTCCAGCCTATCTTTATTAAGGTTCATGGGAGTGCTTCAGCACCATGTCCACCACTATACTCCTCTGTTATCTCAGAGGGATGTGTCCTGAATGCTGCTTGGCCAGGTCAGGTGAACATTGACTCTTTGAAATCTGGGGCTGACATGGTTCCATAGCACCTGTTGTAAACTGTTGGGACATTCTGTAATGCTGCACACATGCTGTAATGCTGCATGTATTCTGTAATGTTGCACACACATGCTATAATGTTGAACACATGCTGTAATGCCGCAAACATGCTATAGTGCTGTGAACACATGCCTTAATGCCACACAAGTCCTGGTCTTTGGAGTTCACAGTGGTGTTCCTGCAGACCATTTATGATGTCACAGTGGTATTTCAGCACACCATGTTTGATGGCACATGGGTCTTTCACATACTGCACTCTTCTGAAAGCAGGCCACTCTCAGCTTAATCCCTCAGCTTTACATCACAGCAGGTTCTAAAGGGCTGAAAAGCATTTAGAGGAAAAAAAAGGAAAGACAGTGTGTTCCAAATCACACACTTGTATACTAGGTCACACACAGGCACACAGAGGTTCTTGGCCACCACGTTCATTGCCATTCATGGAGCATTCCTTGATTAGCATTCTAGTTTGTGTGTCGCTCCCGAAATTCCTAGCAAATTAATGGAATCTTCCTGTTCAAATTGGCACAAAGCACAAGGCAGTGATGGATGATTTTGTATACAAACCTAATGGTCTAAGAGTATTTTGTTTTCTTAACATACTGAATGAGAAATATTGAAAGAAGTATTTGTTGCCTCTTTTCAGGTTTTTACATGTCGTAGTCATGTAGGAGAAAAGGTGATGACACAGTGTTGAAAAAAGTGCATTTCAACTGCATTTTTGCATGCTCGCATACTTGTAGGTGATCAGTCTCCCCCGGTCAAGAGTGCAGTACATTTAAACAATCCAAAATGTTGCAGTCCTACTACATGTCCTCCTCTGTCCTCCCCGGAAACTGGTGTAACACACTCAAAGCCCTCATGTAGCAGTCCCACTACATCCCCAGGCAACAGCACTTCATATGTGCGTGGCAGTCCTACCACATCTCCTCTGCCTCCCTCGGTCAATGGCGCATCACTTTCTTCGTTCACCCCTCTCACCGAGAGCGAGGTATCTAAACTCCTGACTTGTAGCCGTCCTACTACATGCCCATTAGACCCTATCCCTACCAAACTCCGCCAGTCCATCTCTCCCACAATCGTGGCAGCATTCACTCATGTGATAAATGCTTCACTTGCCTCCGGAGCGTTCCCAACTCTTTTCAAACAGGCTAGAGTAACACCTCTACTCAAAAAGCCTTCTCTCAACCCTGCTCATGTTGAAAATTATTGACCAGTCTCGTTACTTCCATTCCTATCCAAGGTCATTGAAAGGGCGGTATTTAAACAGGTCTCAGAATTCCTCTCTAGGAATGACCTCCTTGACCCAAACCAATCCGGTTTCAAAAGTGGTCACTCCACTGAAACAGCTCTGTTGTCAGTGACAGAAGCACTAAGAGCAGCTAGAGCTGTGGCTCAGTCCTCGGTCCTCATCCTACTTGACCTATCAGCTGCCTTTGATACAGTCAACCACAACATTCTACTATCAGTACTGTCAGAAATGGGCATCTTGGGCAAAGCACTGTCTTGGTTTGAATCCTACCTCACTGGGCGCTCGTTTAACGTGTCATGGCAAGGACAGACGTCCTCATCCCATCGCCTCCCTACAGGGGTACCCCAAGGCTCAGTGCTAGGGCCTGTCGGGGAAGTGAGGATTTAATAAAATTTCAATGGTCTGAACCCAGCGGTCTTAGAAATTAACGCCCTTGTTTATCGTCCAGCACTCTGAATACCGGACACAAATGGCGTCAATTACTAAAATTCCTCACTTAACCAACATGTAAAATAATAATAAAATAATTTAATTTAATAATTATTATCAAAGATATTAACTATCAATTAAATCACCGAATTCGTTGATAGGAGATGAGCAGTCTGGTGGATCAACCTTTGCCAGAAATATAGAGCCACAACTGGAATAAATTAAAAAGGTTTATTAAGCAGTTACACTAAGACAAGACAAAATTCAAAGTCTGGGTTACAGACCTGGTCCACTACCATAACAGACACTAAATTACATACAGACATTAACAAAACAAGAACATGGATGGATCACAGAATGGTGAATGAATGCGTGCAGAGAAAATTACCCAAGCCAATTGTTTACCTCTCCCAAGGAAGAACACAGGAACCACTCACGATAGCAGCAAAACTCCAAAAGGAAAAATGCAAAAAGTTGCAGGATAAACTGAGCCACAGATTGGATGACTGAACGGATGACTGAGCGTCTATCTGAGCTGAGGCAAAAACTGAGCGGGGCAAAACTGAGCAACGACAAAAGACTGCTAAGAGGCCTGTTCTAGGCCTAACTTAAGAAGAAGCTCTCTCCACCTCCCTGACCCATGCATGATTAATTTTATGGTTGGGGAGTGCCTGGAAGTTTCTCCAGGACTTAATTTTGTCCTTTTGATCCAAACATCTGGAAATACCAGATATATTTTCAATATTCTCATCTTTGCATTCAGCTCTTCATGAGCATCGCAACGACACCAAACATTAATAGGCATGGGTTGAGAGGAGAGAGTTAGCTGAGAGGAACTGGTAAAATGGTGGTTTTGCTGCTATATTGAGAAATACATGTGTTATCACACAACATTGGGTTTTCCACATTTTTCCATGACATGAGAGTACAATTACTGTGGGGTACAAAAGGGTAAATGATCCAAACGTATAGGTACACACAAAGAAACACACACACACACACACACACACACACACACACACACGCTGATTGTGCTCAGGAAGGGGAGAAGGGGGGAGAGAAGGCAACCCCCTGCAGCTGTGGTCTACCAGGATGTTACAGCTTAAGCAACTTAGATTGGCTAAAAAGGCAGAGTTCTTTAAGATTAAATTATAAGTATTTGGCACCTAAACCTCTTTCAGATTACCAAACATGTGCTTATGTTTCGGGAGGCGGTCTCATCTTTAACCTTCACCGAGGGGCCTCCAGTCCTGTTGCTTCCATTTCTGCACGAGCTTCCTTTTTTTTCATTGAAAGAACAAAGATCCATTATGCACATCATAAAGATGGAGTATCTTCATGGATAGAAGATGAGTATTGTGTCCCCTTGCCAGTAATGTGCTGCTTTTACTGAACAGTCCCATCTTGGTTTGGTCAGTTATTTAGGGCCAAGAAGAGTCACTGCAATAAGACATGGGGAAGTTCTAGGGATGCACGATGATATCGGCACAACATTGGTATCGGCCGATAAAAACCTAAGAAGTTAATTATCGGTATCAGCAGCTATGAAAAATTCTGCCGATGTGACTGGCCGATAAGGTGACGCCTTAACTATGCGCATGCGATGACGCTAAATGTTTATTATGAGCACCAGCAACAAGCTTCAGCATGTCAGCTGTATGGAAGTATTTCAAAATATCTGAAACAGATAACAAAATTGCTATTTGCACTGCTTGTAAAGCACCAGTGATGTGAGGAGGGGTAAAATATATAGCTAAGTTTCTCACTCTGGGAGGATCCTAGTTGCGTGCTGCTAAGCTTTGAAACTAGACCGTCCGCGATCACCGAGCTCGTGCTTTGGGACTCGAACGGAGGTCCTAATGGTTTCGACCAACCCCCTAGCTAGGTTTCTCACCCTGGGAGGATGCTGGCTGTGTGCTGCTAACCTTCTATTTGCTTCCGGAGGGGCGTGGGGCTATTGTATCGTGGCTTGGTAAGTAGAGAATGTGATTTGAAATGAAACAAGGCCGCCCGCGATTGCGGAGCTCGTGCTTTGGGACTCGAATGGAGGTCCTAATGGTTTCGATCAACCCTTAGCTAAGTTTCTGACCCTGGGAGGATCCTAGCTGTGTGCTGCTAAGCTTTTCTTTGCTTCTGGAGGGGGCGTGAGAAAATTACGCGGCTCCGGAAGCAGAGACAGCAATGGAAAATAAGACATCCCGCAATCGCCTAGTTCCTGCTTTGGGACTCGAACAGAGGGCATAATTTTTGTGTTTGTACACTTACACAACGACACTGAACAGCGAATAAAGTCTGTAACTTTATTGTGTCTCTGCTCATTCAAAATAAAGCAAGCTTCTCTCTGCTTCCGGAGGGGAGTGGGAACATTTTTAAATTATGTGGCATACATATATATACACACACACACACACACACACACACTATATCGGTATCGGCATTGGCAATCAGCCAAAATGAGTTTGAAAATATCGGCACAAATCCAATATCGTGCATCCCTAGGAAGTTCCCCTGTTGGTTCACTTGCTCCCAAGTTCTTTGTGTCTATGTTGGCTGTCAGTCGTAAGCTGTAACTTTCTTACCCAAGGGCAAGGAGCACATGGTGAAATAAAATTCAGCAGATTTAACAGTGAGATGTTATGTCAGATCTCAGTGCCCTTTGTAATGATAAAGTAATCAAACAAGCTGCAGTGTATTCACCTCTTCAAAATCTAATGAAAACCCTGATAAGCTGAGACACCAGCCTCACAAATGTAAATTCAGACCATCTGTCAGGGTTTCTGAGACTGCTTCCCGCATCAACCAGCAGGTGTCCTTGTGACAGCCTGTCTGGCCCGGTTGCCTGCTGCTTCCCCGAGCTTTCACCAGAGGGACTGTCTTACTGTTTGTGCCTACACTGTGTGTACCTAATCTTGTAAGATTGTTTTCACATGCTTGTAATTAGTCTCTGTGGGGCAATTGCTCTGTCGTTAGCTTTGCTGCAATTTAGAGTTTAATACGGTTTTAAACATGCATGTTGTGGAAGAAGTCACATGGCTTCTTAATCCCCATTGCTGTGTCATCGGTACCTGTGGTTTAACCTCCTGCTGAGGTTTTACATTGATCTCAATTGCTGTGTCTTCAAGAAATTTCATATCAGCCACTAGAGGTCACTTTTTGTGCATATAAACCTGACACTGAGGTGGTTTAAGGAGAGACTAAACCATCTCATTTGCAGAATGAGACCTACATCACATCCTACACACAAACTGTAGTAATATTTTGTTAATATCTGCCCCCTTGTAGGCCTATGTCGTCACTTGCTTTGACTGTGTGAAATAAAAGCTATATAGGCATATCTCTTCATATAGTCCTATAATTAAGGTTTGCAGAGATAACTTTCTACATCTTCTTCGAAAAATTGTAGGCTGTTTTTTTCAAATCACAAAGACAGACAAAATACACTTAATCTAAATAGTGCATTCTTTAATCATCACCAGGATTTTTGTGCCGTGCGGCACCATCAATTTTCAAGTCCTGTAAATTGCGACGTGGAGCTGCTGTGGATCAGACTTGTCGGTCCAGCACATCACATAGATGCTCAATCAGATTGAGATCTGGAGAATTTGGAGGCCAGGGCAACACCTTGAACACTTCATCATGTTCCTCAAACCATTCCCGAACAATGTGTACAGTGTGGCAGGGCGCATTATCCTGCAGAAAGAGGCCACTGCCATCAGGGAATACCATTGCCATGAAGGGGTGTACCTGGTCTGCAACAATGTTTAGGTAGGTGGCACGTGTCAAATTGACATCCACTTGAATGGCCGGACCCAGGGTTTCCCAGCAGAACATTGCCCAGAGCATCACACTCCCTCCACCAGCTTGTCGTCTTCCCACAGTGCATCCTGGTGCCATCAGTTCCCCAGGTAAATGGCGCACACGTACACGGCTGTCCACATGATCTAAAAGAAAACGGGACTCATCAGACCAGGCGACCTTCTTCCACTGCTCCAAGGTCTGGTTACGATGCTCATGTGCCCATTGTAGGCACTTTCGACAGTGGACAGGGGTCATCATAGGCACTCTGACCGGTCTGCGGCTACACAGCCCATTATGCAACAGGGTGTGATGCACTGTGTGTTGTGACACATTCCTCCCATAACCATCATTAAAATTTTCTGTGACTTGTGCCACAGTAAACATTCTGTCGGTTCAGACCAGACGGGATAGCCTTCGTTGCCCTCGTGCATTGATGAGCCTTGGGCACCCAAGGTACTCACCACTGCTGACCGGGAGCACCCCACAAGCCTTGCCGTTTCAGAGATGCTCTGACCCAGTCGTCTGGGTCTTTACTCCTGCCCATTTCTCCTGCATCCAACACGTTGACTATGACAACTGATTGTTTGCTTACCATCTAATCTACCCAGACCTTGACATGGAGAGGTGGTTAGAGGGTGCCCTTGTTTGGAGATAATCAACGTTATTCGGTTCACCTGTGAGTGGTCATAATGTTATATATATATATATATATATATATATATATATATATATATATATATATATATATATATATATATATATATATATATATATATATATATATATATATATATACAACAAACAATTTAGCGATCAAACACATTTAACATATTTAACACATTACAGTGCTTAACATTGTTACATTTTATCAGTATATTGTTTCCTTGTGATATTTAACATAATTTACCATTATTAGCCATTTAACCATTTAGCCATCTATATATATACACATGCTGTGAGGTTAGCTGAAATGGTTTGCAATGATGGCTTGGCGAAATGCATTGCCTGCTAGATCAGCAGCATCAGGTCCAGCGGCAGTATTAAAGTCCTCAAGGTAAGAACCTTGTGGCTGAGGGTAACGGGGCTCATCCCAGTTGATTGCCAAGTTATGGAGGACTGCACAGGCGACTGTGATGATGCTTGCCCTCTGTGGGGTCAAAGGAGAGGCATGCAAAGCGGCTCCTCAATAAGCCAAATGTTCACTCGATGTAGCAGCGACTCTTCTTGTGGCTGTTATTAAACTGGACCTTTGCATGGGTTACTGGCCTCCAAACAGGCCTTACAAGGTACCAGCGCAGAGGGTAGCCCTGATGTCCGAGAAGGACTCCACTGTAAGCCCCCTCTTCAAGTTCAGCCTTATGTTGGCTGCTGTCAAAAATGTGCACATCATGTGCAGTGCTGGGCCATCTCACCACAATATTGTGAATGCGCATGTTGTTGTCGCAAACCATCTGGCAGTTTATAGAGGTGTACCTGTAATATTTAAAATGTAAATATCATTTCTTATGCAGGATCTTGCCAGAATATATTTAAATTTGTGCTTCACTACGTATTACTAGCAGAAACATCAAAGGCATCCCACAGGCATTTACTAAAGCACTGATTCTCAATCCTGCTCCTGGGGGCCCCCTGCTCCACACGTTTTCCATCTTTCCCTGCTCTACCTACCTGACTCAACTCATCATTGGCACTTTTGATTGCTGAGCACACCTGATTTAATCAAGAGCATGTTAATCACACTACATTCACATTTGCATTTACATTTACATGTATTCATTTAGCAGATGCTTTTATCCAAAGCGACATACAAAAGTGCAAATAGTGGGCAAACAACAGGCACAAGGGCAAAATGTGTACAGGTCATACAGTGCAGATAGACACGTCTGAAAGGTTGGAGTGAAGGAGTTGTTCTCAGGGGGGTGGGGAGTTCATTCCACCACTGGGTGCGATGATGGAAAAGTGATGATGAGAGGAGTGTGGGCCTTTCGTTCTGTTGGTGGGAGGAGCAAGGTGTCCAGATGTAGCGGAGTGAAGTTGTTGAGCGGGTGTGTAGGGTAGGATGAGGTCCTGGAGGTAGGTTGGGGCGGAAAAGGTGAGAGTCAGGGTTTTGAAGTGGATCCTGGCTGCAACGGGGAGCCAGTGGAGGGATCTCAGTAACGGGGTGACGTAGGAGAACTTTGGGAGGTTGTAGATCAGCCTAGCAGCTGCGTCTTGGATGAGCTGCACCTGCTGAATGGTGCAGGCTGGATGGCCTGCAAGGAGGGAATTGCAATAGTCTAGGCGGGAGAGCACGGTGGCCTGGACAAGCAGCTGGGTGGAATAGGTGGTCAGGAAAGGGCAAATCCTTCTGATGTTGAAGAGGAGGAATCGACAGGAGCATTTTGTCTGCGAGATGTACTCGTTGAAGTCCAATCTGTTGTCGAGGGTGACAACCAGGCTCATCACAGATGTAGAGGAAGTTACTGTGGTGCCGTCAACAGTAACTGAGAGCTCTTGAAGAGGAGAGAGCATGGCCGGGATAAACAGTAGATCGGTCTTATCCAGGTTCAGCTTGAGGTGGTTGGAGGCCATCCATCTGGAGATGCTGGCCAGGCATGCAGAGATCTTTTCATTGACCTGGGGGGTGAAGGGAGGAAAAGAGAAGATTAGTTGTGTGTCGTCGGCATAGCAGTGATAGGAGAAACCATGTGAGTTAATAACTGAACCAAGCGAGTTGATGTAGATTGAGAAAAGGAGGGGTCACAATACAGAGCCCTGGGGGATGCCTATAGTGAGGGGAGTGGGTGTGGAGATGGAGCCTTTCCAGTAGACCTGGGAAGATCTACCGGTCAGGTAGGACCCGGACCTAAAGGGTCCCAGAGATGCCAATCTTTGAGAGCTTGGCGATGTTCAGCCGGTGATTGACGGTGTCAAATGCAGCGGAGAGGTCAAGGAGGATTAGGACTGAGGACAGGTTGGAGGCTCTAGCTGTGTGGAGGGCCTCTGTCACCACCAGGAGTGCTGTTTCAGTTGAGTGCCTGGCTCTGAACCCGGACTGGTGGGGATCCAGGAGGTTGTACTTGTGGAGAAAGGGAGACAGTTGGTTAATTACAGCATGTTCAAGGGATTTGGATAAAAATGCCAGGAGGGATACTGGACGGTAACTGTTGATGTCAGATGGGTCATAGGTAGGTTTTTTGAGCAGGGGGTAACCATAGCATTTTTAAGATTTGTGGGAACAATGTCAGTAGTTAGAGATAAGATGATGATGGAGGAGAGATATGGGGTGATCTCACTGGATACAGACTGGAGAAGGGTGGAAGGAATGGGGTCAAGAGGGCAGGTTGTAGCTTGGTGGGTTGTGATGAGTTGAAGAACATCTGAATCATTGAGTGTAGAGAAGGAGGACAGGTGGTGACTGGATGCCTTTCAGGTGTGTTTGGAGCAAGGATAGATAGAAGATATGCAGGACAGTGGGCCTCCAGGAGTCGGATTGAGAAACACTGTACTAAAGTCTTCTTCAGTTGTGACATTAATTGTATACAGTATATAAATAGAGTATTGCATTCAGTATATGTTCTTGAGGTTTAGACAGAAAAAGGATCAGAGGGTGTAGCCCTACATACCCACGCTGATTAGTGAAAGCTGGATTACGCACAGTGCCATGGAATACGATTGGAATGTGGGTGCAGTCCACAATTCCAATCACCCCAGGCATACCAGCTTTAACATAAAAGGCAGTTGAGATGTCTCTCTGCTCCTCCTCACTTGGCATAACTATGTAGCTTGTGTGGAGTGCAGCAAGGGCGCAGGGCACCATATGTATTATCCGGCAAAATGTGCTGTCATGGACATTTATCATATCGCCACCGCAGCGGAAAAAGGACCCTGTGGCGAAGTAGTGTAGCGCAAGCAGAAATTTGTGCGCTACTGGCACAGGCATGTTCCCTCTCCCTCTGAACCTCAGCTGACCTCCCAACACGTTGATAAGCTGCCTGACTGCTGTTTTGGACAGGTGATGCCGTCGTTGGGATTGCTCGTTGTTGTACCTTTGAAAGGGGTCACGAAGTAGTCTGTACCTTCTGCTGATAATTCGTGCAGCCTGCACTCTACGCACCATCAACACACTGTCATTTAGGACCAGGGTTGGGGAGTAACAGAATACATGTAACTGCATTACGTATTTAAAATACAAAATATGAGTAACTGTATTCCATTACAGTTACCATTTAAATTGATGGTAATCAAATTACAGTTACATTCTAAAAATATTTAGATTACTGAAGGGATTTTTTTCATTTAATTTAAGTCTTTTTTTCATTTAATGTTTATTCAGTTGGAAAATCTATCCAATGATAGGCAACTCCGGGGTGTATCTCCCATATGCCCCTCATGAAAAAAAAAGTGTTAGCGCGCAGCCTGCCTGACTCACAAGACAGTAGAATGGAGACTGAGACAGAAAGCAACCAGCGCAACGCATTTATGTCATGGAAATACCGGGACCATTTTACTTTCAAATTTGGCAAAGGTTGCAACATAACAGTAAGCCAGCTGTGTTTGCCAGCAACCAAACTGCTATCCGCTTCAAAAGAGTAGACCTCTAACCTGAAGAAGCATCTTGAAGTAAGTTCGCGTTTTCGTTATTTAAGCTAATATTGATCGCTAGCTAGCTATCTTACATAGTTTGGCTGCACTGGATCAGCTATTCAGCTAGCTAGTAGGCTAGTAGGTATAGTGTTAAAGCTAACTAGCTAACGAGTAGATACAGTGACAAAACAAGTGAAATTTCACATGTTCAAAACTGCGATTACTCCAACAATTTTACACTACACATATTATACCCTAAATTAAATTGTTAAGCTCCTATTTTCTCACTCAGAATGTATTTAGGGTGGCTTGTGCCTTTTCTAACTCATGTTTTTGTGTAATGTACAGTTTTTGAATTAACATTTACAATTCTGAAGAACCTGCGATGAAATGCCCATAGACTTAACACGGGGGTGCAAAAATGTTAGCCACAACAATGCTAAGCGAGGCTGTGTTCACATGTAGTGTCTTCTTTGAAGCTGTCAGCGTCTGTTTTACATAATAATCTTCCTGTGAAGTAGACTGTGTTTTCAAAAACGTCCTGAGTGGTTTTTTTTTTTTAACGCCGTCGCCAGTGTTTTTTTCTGCAGCTCAGGGCATTTTTTTCAGTTGAAAAAAGTTCAACTTCTCAGAAAAAACTCATGTTTTCGTGTAATGTACAGTTTTTGATTTAACATTTATAATTCTGAAGAACCTGCGATGAAATGCCCATAGACTTAACACGGGGGTGCCAAAATGTTAGCCACAACAATGCTAAGTGAAAATTCTAAAAATAACCATTCAGAACCTCAGTCAGATTAATTATACTGGTGCACGTCCTTATAAAACTTTAATAAGATGCTTTAAATGTTTTTTTTCATGTGAAATGTTATCATAATTAAAAAATATAGACTGTATTTTATGTATTGCAGTAAAAAAAAATCACTCAAGTTTAGCTTTTTAGATTTTGACATCGCTTGGACATAGTTTGTGAGAATCACCCAAACACTATATGCCACATTAACACTTTTACTTACATACTTTTAAAAATTAAAAACACAGTGTTCAGAAAGTAATCCAAAGTATTTAGATTACGTTACTTACCTTGAGTGATCTAACGGAGTATGTTACAAATTACATTTTAGTAATCCTCCCAACCCTGGTGATAACTGATGTTTTTTGAGTCGATTTCATAAAATACTGATTCTTGAGATAAGGGACAAAACATGTTTTAGGTCTTCTATTTTTTTTTAAATACAACATTAATTTGAAATGGATATATTTATAGACAAAGGTCTCAGCTAACAAAGCATGTAAGGGAACAGGTTTTTTATTAAAACACTTTTTATGAAAATTGACATTTATTCACTTCATAACTTGATTCGTGTCAACTCTGTCAGACACACCAAAAAGCATGCTATTTTAATTTGATCAATTCACCAAGAGTGTAAAGTCCTCAGGTATCTAATAATGGTGTTCTGTAACAGAGTTAAGTAATAAAATGCAATATATACTTTTTTGTTCTGATTTCACACTATTTTGAAAAATCCAATTTCGAAATTCCTTAATTTTGTATATTCATTTTTAATATTGAGCATATATAATCAATGTTTTTAGGCAAAGAAGACATCATTGCATGTAGTTCAGCCAGTGTTTTAATATATAAACACAATAAATTGAACAAAGAGTAACATATTTCTTTGAAAAAGAACAAAAACCTTCATCTGACAGTGTTGACAATTACTGACGGTGTTGACAAACAGCTGATGGAGATGAAAACTGATTAAGTATTTACAAATATTTTACTAACAACTGATTGAGATCAGACAAGCTTTGACATGGAACCCTCAAGGGAAGAGGAAGAGAGGCCGGCCAAAGAACACCTGGCAACTGGATCTCCAGGCAGACATCAAGAGACTAGGATGTACCTGGCATCAAAAGAAAACTAATGACCGAGAACTCTGGAGGTCCCTTGTCGACGGCCTATACCCCAGGAGGGGTGTCAGGCATAACTGAACTGAACTGATTGAGATCACAACAGACTAAGAAAACTAACAAATAAAGTTTTTAAAGATATTTAATTGTAACTGTATTATATGTAGGTTCCAGAATCCTTCCAGTGGCTGTCCTTCCTCCTACCAATGGCTCACTGGAAAATCAAAGAAAACAGTCAGAGACTCATAATATGTCAGTATGTCCCAGTAAAGTTTCTAGTTTAAAATATTTTTCTTTGTTGTGATTCTCTACAGAAACTTGGACAGTCATTTCCCTTTCATTTTTTTTCTAAGATAAAACTTTTCTCTCTCTTATTCACATAATAAGGGGTAGGGGTGGCATAGTGGACAGTGAGTAGGATACAACTTTTCTTTCTCTTTTTCACATAATAAGGGGTAGGGGTGGCATAGTGGACAGTGAGTAGGACTGCTGCCTGGTGACCAAAAGGTCATGAGTTCAAATGCCATCCGGGAACACAACCACTAGTGTGCCCTTGAGTAAGGCACTTAACCCTAAGTTACTCCAGGGGGGCTGTCCCTGTAATCTCATTGAAAGTTGCTTTGGATAAAAGCATCTGCTAAATGAATGAATGAATGTAAATGTAATTATTGCAGGTAAAGGTAAACACTGCGTATTTTATTCGGAGTCAAAGATAAGCATTACGTAGGAATAGGACAGGTTTAGAACTAGAACTAACAAGGTAGGTGATTATGTAGTGTAATAAATCTGTTTTTCCACAGGGCTTCAGACAGGTAATAAATCTAACCATTACTATTTTTTCTACAGGGCTTCTGACAGGTAAGTACTAGGATTCACTTGAATTTCTCTCTACAGGTAAGTAGGACAGGTAAGTATAAAGGGAGCTTGGTTTATCTAGAAAACACATTTTCCGAACAGGTAGGTGTTGCAGGTACAGTAAGTATAAAGGTAAGTATATTGGCTTCAGTGTAGAGGTAAGCATTACTATAGGACACTGTAACAACAACATAAATGTTCTCCGTTGTGTGGCAATACAGGAGATCTGTAGCCTTTTTTGAAACAGGATCAATTACTTAAGATTTCATTTTTGTCTGACCTGCATGACTTAGGCATTGGGCAACAGGTGTCGGACATGCTCGCGCTCTATGAAGTCCATCACATCAGGGGCTATGCTGTAGAGCTCTCTTGTACGGCTTGATTGGAGTGGACATGCCTTCCCTGTTAGTTTCAGAAGAATGTCTTTGACTGGACAGAAACAGACATCCCTCCTCCCATGTTTTGGGTGGACATTTGCTGCTGGACCATGAGGGTGCATAAACTCCACTTTCACATCTTGGTGCTCAGTGTCTACATCAATGGCCTTTGCTAGGCACCAGTGGTCATCATACACCACTGCTAGCTAGTCTCCATCCTCAATGCTGTCAATAGTTATTTCAACCATAGTACCCTCAGGACTTTTCAGCGGCTCCTCTTCCATTTCCTCCTCCACCAACTCTTCTATTTCCCCCATCTCCTCTTCCATCTCCTCCATCAACATGGCCAAAGGACCTTTCTTCCTGGCCCTTGCATCAGTCTGCTGTTCCTCTGTGCAGCCATGTAAACAGAAAGTAGCTGGGGCAAAGCATTGGCAATTCAATGGCTCACTGCAAAAGCATGATAGCTGTCTGTGTATTTTTCTTGTTGATGGAACCTGTTTGAGTTGTTGCGTGACAAGTGTGTCATATTTTTCCATGTCTTCTTCCTCAATGTGATACAGCTGAACACCATTCAGACTGTTTGAGATCTTTTCATAGAACTCTTTTCCATCCGTCACATCATTTCCTCGCAGAACCAATTTGTCTGCGGTTCTTTTCACTGTTCCCCCAATGCCATCTGGGGCACCCTTGCTGTGGGATGTTGGGAAATAATTCCATGTAGTTCTGTTGAAGCCCAGTGTTGGTGGTACCTCAGAAAGGAGGAAGAAGTTCTTCCTGTTCTTGTACTGCTTACTGGGACCATCTGACCAAAAGTGCACAGTGGTAACCGATGGAAATTTTGTCCAAATATCTTTTAGGACTGGATCCACGTATGTCCAGATTGCTGCAGCATCTTGTCTCTTAGATTCTGAAACTGTGCAAAATGCTGCCTTTTCACCCTTGGTGTAATACATTCCAGTATGAAGATTCAACTGTGGCAAATTCTGACCGAAATGGCAGGCTTGAGCTTCAGAGGCATACTTGCACTTCCAGGATTCTGAAAAATCAACATGCATGATGACTGTGTTCTCACTACAGGTCTCAATTAAATTTCTGTATGCTTTTGCTTGATTGTGAACCAAGCACACATGTGTTGTGGTCTCACTTCTAAGTTTCTCCTCGTATACATGGAGCAGCTCTGAAAGACTACCACTGTGCAAGTTAAGTTTCATGTTGAAGTGGATCCCACTAGCTGTTTCTTCTTGAACTCGCTCCCACTGCCTCCATTCAACATTGATTCCACCTTGCTCTGGGGCCAGAACCGTGTATTTGTTTAAGCATCATAAACAGGTGCGAAGAAGGCAAGCCTCACTTGCTGGAGAGCAGCAAACTAATTGAAAGCTGTCCTCTAGTTTGGTCAACTTCACAACACCCAAAGACCTTAGAACCTGAAGCATTAAATATGCATTTTCATGATACTGACACAGACATGTCTTCCTATCAGATGCCTTTGGTGCTGTAACATAGAAGGGCCGCAGAGCACAGAAGGAAGAGTAACTGAGCTTCACAGTTGGGTTCCTGTTGATGAACTCACTGTAGAGGTTGATCATGGAGTCAGTCAGAATCATTCGCTGGTGCTTAATCTTGTTCCTTGTGATGGTGTCAGTTTTATCTGTTGTTATGCGAGAAGAGTTCACGAAGAACTCCTGAACAGTCTGACTGATACCCTGGAGAAATGTTGCCTTTTTCTGTGCTGTCTGTTTCTTTTCATTCATTAACTTATAAGTCAAACCAAACTGGCGGATCTTATGAAGAAGGCGATATTTCTTTAGAATCTTGCCTGATAATGTCAGTTGTCGACTAGTTGATTTGTCAGTTGCCCGTCTCCGTGACACAGGAGTTTGTTTTTTCATGTAAAGTTCTTGACAGAGAACATTGTGGAAGAGAAGAGCTCTCTTGATGTTAGGATTCCTAAGCTGGCTTCCTGATATCATCCTCTCAGTTTCTGTCTGTGGAGAGTCTATTTGCGCTTTATCTCTTCTTTTTTGTTTGTCATTTGATTTGTCAATTATTTGAGCCTTCTTTTTTCGCCATTTTTGCTTTCTCAGTTGGTTTCGCTGTTTCGTTATCTTCTTAATTTTCTCTTTCAAAGCGTTTATTTCCCTAGAATGCCTTTTCCTAGTTTTTCTTCTCTCCCTCTCACTTGCAAGAGCACGTCTGCTCGTAGTGGGCTCTTCGGTACTCTGGTCTAGTGGACTATCTGGGGGTGTGTCTACTTGCTGCACTGCATTCTGCATAGCCCTGCACTTTCTAGACCTTTTCTGAGCATCCCTCCAATACCTTCTCTGACGCCTCTGCTCCCTTGCTCCCAATTCTCCTATTTGTCTCACTTTTTTGTCTTGAACCCTCTTCTTCCACCTTTGTCTTTCCTTCTCTAGAATCTCACTTCTGCTGTCTGGGTCATTGTTTAATTTCTCTCTTCTCTTTCTTTGATACTCCCTATTTCTCTTTCTTTGCTCTTCCACTGACAGTTTCTTTCTAGCCATGCTTGCCTGCAGCACCGATAAAAGCAATAAATATGAGTTTGTCTTTATTGGGAGATGGACAAGGGACATTAGCTAGCTAACTAGCATATGTGGTTGTTATCCATTACATATAAAGAGTTTTTGGGAGCACTTGTCAACCCCGTCAGCTTAAACGTCAACTCCGTCGGAGTTGACGTCTGACGGAGTTGACAAAATGAAATGTTTTTCCATCTTAACCGTGTCTTGTACAATGGAGCCATTTTGTTTTTTCCTCAGTTGCTAGTTGCCTCTATAACCTAAACTAAAATGCCAACATTTATTCCACAATTCTTAACTAAGTTTATCATAATGGGAAGACGGTGTTGACACGTTAAAGCTGTGACTGCAGTGCAATGAAGCTGTGATCAGCAGCTCAACATTGTTTGTTTAAAATATCATAAAATTGAAAACTTACCAGACCAAGTATCCTACTGTTGCATCCACCAAGAGCAGGAAGTGGAAAGGGGGTCCTCAGGGTTATAGCTGACCATGACATTGCCTGATTTATTCAGGATTATAAAAAAATCTGACGGAGTTGACGGAAAGTGAGGACGCAACTTTGATATGCAGTTTTTTATGGAAAATATAATTTAAAGTTCACTTTATGTATTAGGTGATATCTTATTGAACCATTCATTTCATTTGATATTTATTTTTATGCATTTGTAGCGTTTTAAACACTTTTTTTGGCAGTTTGACATTGTGACCTCTTGCTGAGGACAGGTTAAGTTACATGTACTTTCCGAATACAAAGCCTGCATTTTAACAAATTCTAATGAAAATATTTTAAAATATATTAAATTAATTTCATGAGTGTACACAGGTCCTTCAGATTTAACTTTTAAAGTATTTTTATTATTATTAATTCCTTGATTTTTAACACAAAGAAGACTTTTCGATGTAGGACATGTTTTGTCCCTTGTCTCAAGAATCAGTGAAAAAGAAATTTGGCACCCAAGAGCAAATACAACCACTTCTATCTGTATTTGCAGAGAGAGGCTATTAACCTTTCTGGCAAAGGCTTGGCAGCACCCCAATTTACTTTCCTGCAAGATAAGTGGCCAGTACATAACTTGCTCAGGATGACAACTGTCCTACATAGGCTAACATCTCAGAGCTTAATCTTGTAAACTATCCATTTAACAAGCTTTTGGGCTTGTTTGGGCTTACTTGATAACAGGAGTCCACAAGTTCGTGCAGTTCTGGTCCTAATTCATAATTTGAGTTCCCAAATTAGCAGAATTCTGATTGAGTTAATTGTGATTAATTCTGATCCTATTGATAATTGGAATCAGGAGCTTCAGTGCTGGGTGTGGCGTTTAAACGGGCATTCAGTGGGTCTATCCTCTGTAGTTACCATGGATGTCCTAAACAGGGTTGGGAGGGTTACTTTTAATATGTATTCCACTACAGATCACAGAATACTTGCCCTAAAATGTAATTTGTAACATATTCCGTTAGATTACTCAAGGTAAGTAACGTAATCTAAATACTTTGGATTACTTTTTTAAAGAATGTTCATCCGACTAAGGTTTTGAACTGTTATTTTTAGAATGTTCGGGCTGTGTTCACACGTAGCGTCTTCTTTTGATGAAAAACGCTGGCCAGAGCATTTTTTCAAGTTAAAAAAACGCTGGCAGCATTTGTTCCAAAAAGCAGTTGAGAGCTTCTTTTGTTGCCATAGTAGGTAGTAGGTAGGTTGTTGCCAACAGTAGTACCTAGCTGGCTAACGTTAGCTAACAGGCTAGTTTTGCTAACGACAAGCAGTAAACACAAACACTTTCCAGAAACTCCTAGGATCCGTCCAAACGGCATCTTTATGATGAATGTTATGATGCAGTTTAACTATCATGTTGTACAGTTCACTCTGCTCAGAAACTAGCACAATTAACTTCTCCACCGCTACTTTCTCCATTTTTGGTGGTTGTTATGGGAAACGACAGGTGTCACTACTCCGCTTGTGATTGGTCAGCTGTCAAAAAAGCGCTTGACGTAGGGCGTTTTTTCTGAGAAGTTGAACTTTTTTCAACTGAAAAAAACGCCCTGAGCTGCAGAAAAAAACACTGGCGACGGCGTTAATAAAAAAAAAAAACGCTCAGGACGTTTTTGAAAACACAGTCTACTTCACAGGAAGATTATTATGTAAAACAGACACTGACAGCTTCAAAAAAGACACTACATGTGAACACAGCCTCGCTTAACATTGTTGTGGCTAACATTTTCACACCCCCGTGTTAAGTCTATGGGCATTTCATCGCAGGTTCTTCAGAATTGTAAATGTTAATTCAAAAACTGTACATTACACGAAAACATGAGTTAGAAAAGGCACAAGCCACCCTAAATACATTCTGAGTGAGAAAGGAGGAGCTTAACAATTTAATTTAGCCTATAATATGTGTAGTGTAAAATTGTTGGAGTAATCACAGTTTTGAACATGTGAAATTTCACTTGTTTTGTCACTGTATCTACTCGTTACCTAAGATAGCTAGCTAGCGATCAATATTAGCTTAAATAAGGAAAACGAGAACTTACTTCAAGATGCTTCTTCAGGTTAGAGGTCAACTCTTTTGAAGCGGATAGCAGTTTAGTTGCTGGCAAACAGCTTGCATTGTACTGTTATGTTGTGTTATATTTGTGGGTCGGCTGATTTTTTTACTTCAGTTCATGTCAACTGCCAACTGAGGAACACAATACAAATGACAGTGTAACAGTATCAACATTGTATCAGAATCATAAAAGTATTAAAATCTCTCACAGAATACAACAGATATTTCCATTTAAAATCCATAGGCTAATGGAATCACAATAAAGATGAAATACAGTTCTATATGACAATAGGCTATTGGAAAATTATCAATTCTATATAAAGGCAAAGTTATTATTCTGTAACATTAGATCATCTACAATTTGTACAAGTCATTGCAAGTGTGAAACAGTCACTGTATTCCCATTTATTCTCAGTCACACCCCAACTAGGCTTCATTATCTCAGGCATGCTCTCTGTTTATGTGTGACGTCTCACAGCTAGTGAGCTGCCTGGTTGCCTTGGCAACGATAAACTAAAGCGGCTAGTCTGCCGTTCGATCTCTGGCTAAACTGTTAACATTCTATTACAGTTACGGGAAACATAAATAATCAAACTACACAGCATATAACATAACAGTCTGTTATTGGATTATTGTCATTGAATTGGTATTTGTGGAGCCAGGCAAACGTTACATCTGACTCACTCCTACTCGTTTTGATCCAAGGTTTGACAACGTAAATGGCAAGCTAGTGGCTAGCAAGCTACCATACACATATTGGTAACATTTTAACGATTCTGCTATAGACTGATACAGTAATAACAACAAGCTACATGACAGTAACAGTTTCACCACCCAGACGACGTACATTAATAATACAACGTATGAATGGTTATGGTGATATCTACCCACCTGAAAGAATGAATGAACAAATATTTGTGGGTCGCCTGGTTTTTTACTTCAGTTCATGTCAACTGCCAACTGAAGAACACAGCACGTTCCCACAGCTTAAATACCCACAGGTGGTCTCGTGCGTTCTACACTCAAATAGAGAAGTTAAAATACAGTACAGGAAAAAAAATGAAATGGGGTGGTGTCTATAGACATTCAAGATTACCTGTATACCTGCAGGACCACACACGTATGGCTTATGTTTATTAAACATATTAAATATTACATGACATGAAATATCCTGTATCTCACATAGGCCCTTCATTTAGCTCGTTGGGTTCTCCTACGGTCCTGGCGATTGCTCCTCACAGTTCATCTCTAGCATCTGCTGTTTAGAGCGTGGCAGTGTGCGTTGGCGGGCAGCTCAAACAAGCCTTTCAGGAGCAGGCTGGCCTGTCTCGCTTTCAGAACTTTCACCACCCTGCCTCTGTGTCCCCCTATTTGTGGGTGGGGTGTCCAGGGCTTGTGAAGAGCTTGACTGTGTGCTGCTGGGTGACTGGGGAGCTTCTGTTTGAGCATTGGATGTTTGGGGAGTCTGTCTGTGGGGCTAGAGGTTAGGATGGATGCAGGTTTAGGTGGCTGGTCAGCAATACTTAGGATGCTGAGTGCCAAAGGGGGCTGATGGTGAGAAGTGCTCGGAGGGTCATTGGGACATGTGTCACCTATTTTTCTTACTGTTAGACACAGAGGCTGCAGAGGTGGACATGGTGGGAGAGATCCTGGGGTTGAAGCCGAGGTCAACTGATGCCCTGCAGATACGATGTTGCTCCTGCTGCTGATAGGCTGTGTTGAGGCTCCTGTTGAAGCAGTGGTAGTTTAAATATACATCTCTCTCACACACACACACACACATTAAAAATGTGAGTAATAATAATACCTGATTGGTCTAACGGAGGAAGAAGACTATCACTGTCAAATGTACCCTCTATTGCAGTGTAGAGATTAGGTAGGAGCAGTGATATTTCTTGGCTTATTGGGTCCAGGTCCCGTGCAGTGTGTGTGCGCTCAGTGAGCGCTTTACACGCATCCACCTTCACGCACTTCCACAGAGTTCGGAGATTGTTTGCGCTGCTCAGTCTTCTTTCTGTAAACCTGGTGTTAAATCTGTTGGCGACATTATTCCACACAGCCTGTCGCCTGAGCACGGTGGTGGTGTCCTTCCGTACATCTTGTCCCACACCTCTGATGCATTGAAGCATGTATAATTTTTGTTCATCTCTATAATTTGCAACTCTTGCCAGCTTCTCTGAGTTCATTTTGTAGGTGTGTCAGTAAATTAGGCTAGTTAGTCGTGTATTAAATCACCTGACACTTTTGCATGCACACCAAGGAAAAACAGTGGAGACTTTGATTGACTGATTGAATGATTGATTTATTGATTTAATTTCACATTCAAACCATGGACGTGCATAACATCGAGCTGAAGGCAGCCCCTCTGGAGATAATAAATTATAGCCTAATAATTGTATTCATTTGTTGTCCTAAAACTTGTAATAGTTTTTGATAGGCCTAGCCTATACCATTGGACCCAGAGATGGGGCTGCCCTTTCCCTTGTCTTTTGACTCTGTGTAACCTTTTTAGACGTTAGAGCCACTGCCCCTCAAAATGTCTATGCACATTCCCGAGTAATGATAATAATTCAAACACGATCCAGACCAAAATGCTTACAAATAGAGGGTTACAATACAGTCATAACTTTAGTTTTCCTTCAGACACTTCAACGACGACAGGATCTAGGAAGGGTCCTATTATTTATTTATTGCAGGTAGGGCTGTCGCGGTGAAGGAATTTCCCCTCCAGTGATTTAGGGTGGCTCAAGACTGCGATATGCAGTATTACCGCCATTTTTTTTTACTTCATTTATCCTGATTTTAGTGCTATATAAATAGGCTTTATTGTTAGGCTATTATTAGGTATATTGTTGCTTTTTAAATGACAAAGATGATACAGTTTTAAAACAAAATAAATAGTGTAAAACTTCCACTAAACATGGAGGCGTTTATTTGCTTTAATTAATTAACTTTATCGGCGTTTATTGGAGACTTGGCAATAATAAGAGTTCTGCATTTATTTCATCTAAAGCCCTCAGGCTTCTGCAAGTTATTGGTAGCTGAACTGACCAGGAAAATTCACCATGTTTTTTTTCTCAAGTAGCCTAATTAACAAACATTATACAGTGCTCTTTGGTAGCAACTCAAACAGAAATCACTAATAAAGTAAGTTAAACTTACAACCTATGATGGGAGAGCACAGTCTGTAAGAATAGCAGTAGCCTATCACTGTGAATTTAGGCTACCATGATTCAAAAGACAGCTTGTTTTGTTTGTTTATGTTTAATCTAGTTCGTGAACAGATGAACAGCATAAGGCAAATTGAATTCATTAAAACAACCTCATTTCGTCTAATGTAAAAAATTATTTGTTTGTGTTATTTTGTTTTTTAGCCACAAAAAATAAATAGGACTACTGTAAGCATTTTAACCCACTGCTCTTTCGTTTTATAGTCACGAAAAATGAATATAAATATAGCTACAAGCAGTGATACAGGGGCCAAGCACAATGAAGGAATCAGCAGAAGAAAGAATTATGATTTTAGGCCATGCAATTCAAAAGATATGTTAAAAAATAGGTATAACATAAGTCAGTGTTTCTCAACCCTGCTCCTCGCAACACCCTGTCCTGCATAGCTTCTATCTGTCCTTGCTACTTGATTAAATCAGGTGTGCTCAGCTAATAAAATGTGCAACTGATGAGTTGAGTCAGGTAGGTAGAGCAAGGATAGATAGAAGATATGAAGGACAGGGTGCCACAAGGAGCAGGGTTGAGAAACACTGGTATAAGATATATGCAATATGCGTTATAGCGCCACCTAGTGGTCAAATGACACTAAAACACTTGGGCACCCTCAGGGCATAGTCGCAAACACAGGCACCAAACTTGGTGTGAAAACACAAAAGCATTCCTGAGATATGGCCTCACTACCTGTTTGACGTCTTCGCTGTTGTTAGCGCATTACTAGCAAATGCTTTCCATAAACAAAAAATCATGGATATCGTTTTCGTGAAGATTGGAGAAAATTTGTGGGAGGAGTAGCGAAAAGACTGTTTTCATTAAAATTCAAAATGGCGGACAACCAAATATGGTGGAAATAAAAATTTTACATCTGTTCAACTTGACATGACCCAAGGAATGAAAAGAAAAAAAGAATCATAATTCTAAGCTAAAGACATCAAAAGTTATGAGCAGAAATTTAATTGTTTTAGTTATAGCACTACCTATGGGTGAAATGACACAAAACTTCTTGGACACTCTCAGGACTGTGTAGGAAGTCCATATACCAAGTTTGGTGTGAAGACACAAAAGCATTGCCAGGATATGTCCTCACTTCCTGTTTGGTTTCTTCGCTGTCAAACTCATTTTCATGTTACGGGCGAACGCTCTGGAATATCTAAAATATTTGGATAACTTTTGTGAGGCATGGTCTGACAATGATATGTATCAAATTTGGTAAAGATTGGACAGAATTTGTAGGAGGAGTAGCGAAAAAATTCAAAATGGCAGAAAGTCCAATATGGCGGACTTTGACGGCAATGGGTGCGTTGGACTTGGCTTGACCTAAGGAATCTAGGAAAATAAGAATTTTGATGGTGGCGCTAGAGGGCTTGATTTACTGACTCCAAAATTGGTGAGTGGACAGCTGGGACTGTCCTCTATGAGTATGCCAAATTTCATAAAAAGCGTACGAATGGATCTATGGGCTGCCATAGACTCACATGGCAGATGTATAATAATAATAATAATAATAATAAGAAAACTAACGAACACAATAGGGTTCCAGTACCTTCGGTGCTTGGCCCCTAATTTTCCCCGGCTTTTATTTGAGGCAGGCTCACTGAAAGGGTCGCGCATACCAGCAATCATAAGAGGCTTGATTTTATTGGAGACTCGGCTATTATTGAAAGTTTTACAGTTCTTGTTTATTGTTAAATGCAGAACACAGAACGGCAATGAGGCGCAATAAGAATGCAAGATAGGCTACAGGCCTTTTCTCCTTTATGAAAAAAAGGATTAAGCCTAGCCTATAGCCTAGGCTAGATAGGCTATAAATTGTCAAACGAAAATAAATAAAGCAAATTGTTTAGGCTAAATCTTTTAAGTGCAAATCTACAGAGTCCCTAAAGGGACATGAGCCAAAAAAATTAGGGGACATGAGAAAACCATTTACGGAAGTTTCTTGTGCGCACGAGAAAGTATTTTTTAATCTATCTATCTATTTATTTATTTATTTATTTATTTAGCTCACCCGAAATAGTTTCTCGTGTGTACGTGCGGTTGGGTTGTGCTGTTGCTTGCCATCCCCTGCAGTTGGCTTGTCAACACTGCGGTATGGCAATATTGCGGTTATCGTGACAGCCCTAATTGCAGGGAAATAAACTTTATTGTTGGCGGATGTGAAGTCAATTGTATAAGAAATATATAAGCCTAATAACAATTACAGTAGCCTATAATATTTATATTACATTGAGGATCCAACTAGCGCAAACAATCCTAAATTATGTCATTAAGTGGCATTCTTTTTAACTCTATGTTCTGGCAGAGAATATCTATATAGACAGGCTCTGGTTCTGGGTAGATCTCCAACTTCCGGTTTCCAGACAGTTTAACTGTGAATCAGCTGAACCTGTGCGGGTTCACAGCAATCAGTTTAGCTTAACACACAGCTGCGCGTTAAACTCGTGATACTTCCGGTTTAAGTAGTACAGTTCTAAAACGCAGCTAAGGTAGCCAAATGCTAACTGACAGAGCAATTGCCCCTGTGTTTTTGGTCTATTTAAACCCTACCTGTAGTTTTGTTCCCTGCTCAGTCTGTGTTGTGTGCCTTTCCATGCCCAGGTTTACTTGTTGTTAGTAAAAATTCTTTGTCTTTTGAAACCCGTCTGTGTTTTGAGTGAACTCTGCATCTGGGTCCCTCCTGCTCAACTGTTAGAGCATCTTAAAGCTGGAAAAGCTTTGTGTTTTGTGTCTCTCCCCCTTGCTCAGTTAATCTACGAGGACCCCATGGACCCGGTTGTCAAGCTGCCGTGTGTGGCAGCCAAAATTTACTGCAACCTGTACCATCCATTTGTAGCAGGATGGATGTGTTGTATTCCTGTTCGGTCTATTTAGGTGCATTGCTCTACTTTCTTAACCATTCCGCAATTGCCAGCCAATCATACTATGTGGGTATCCTATATAAGGAAAGGTAACTGTTGTCCAAGTCCACGTCTGACATCAAGTGCACGCCCCGTTTCCTGTTTCCTGATTTCCGCCTTGGTCGCAGGTATTGGAGCTTTATCCGCGTTTCTCTGCTTTCTTTGTTTATCCTTTTCTACTGTCGTTTAAATTGGCTACTTATGATTTTGTAGATCCTCTTATGGTGGATCCTCTCCTCTGGAAACTACCTTCTCGCAGGTCATTGCTGGTATGTGCACCTATTTTCCTTGCGATGTAATCTTATATTGCATGTCGTAAACGAGTGTTTTGTTACAGGTAACCGAGGTTAGTAGCCGAGTTAGCGCCATAGGCTCTCCCCTTCTCTAAGCAAATAGACGCCGCCTGATCGGTATGTAGCCTATTATGGCGCTAGTTTTAATCTTTTTGTTATCATCCTTGCTTTTAACTTGATGTTTTATCATGTATCACAGGGACCATAGGCCTGGGTTGGTGTTTAGCAACTCGACTGGGGAACTACGAGTGCTACTATGGCTCCCGCTGCAAGAACGCTGCTGCTTTGCCTGTAGCCAGCTTTTTCTCTTACAGCTGGCTTCGCTTTTAGCTGCTTGTCTCAGACTGTGTTTGTTTGAAATCGTCTCCCCTTTGCTGTGTTAAGCCTCCCATACACTAGACGACTTTGACAAGACTCTGAAAAGACTTTAAAAAGACTGAAGTCTTACACCCTCTCACACCTACCATACACTAGACGACTTTGATAAGACTCTGAAAAGACTTTAAAAAGACTAGAAAGTCTGACACCCTCTCACATCTAAAGACTCACAGACGATTTTGCAAAGACTGGGGATCTTGCAGAGTCACAACAGTCATGCGCCGCTTAACGTCCATTTGGGCTACGTCCGTAGTCCCATAAAAAGGTTATAATAAAGTTTAAAAATCCCAATCGCAGAACGGGAGGTAGCGGTAGTGAAGGCAACACTTCCCGCACGCAACACGTGTATCTTGTGTCATGGAAATAAAGCGATTGCGCTGCCAGGCGTATAATGGTACAGTGTATTAATGTGTATGTTTAGTATTGTACAGTATTAACCAACTTAACCCATATATTATAGTGTACTTTACCAGATACATTAGTTGAAATACAGTACGGTACTGTATGTTTACAGTATCTTAGCTACAGTAGCCTACTCCATATAGGTTTGCTAGTATATAGTATGGTGTTCGCACAACGTCCAAATCACATAACGTTCTATTTCACAGAACGTATCCTGCGGCGCACATTTGCAAGACTGCAACTAGATTCCTTTTTTATTTTTTATTGAAGTAGAAATTGTACTGTCACACCTGCTCCCAGTCAGCCTGTTCAGCCACGCCCCGCTCAGCGCGGTCAGCCACGCCCCGCTCTGCAAGCTCAGCCACGCCCCGCTCAGCCTGGCTCCACCACACCTGTGATGCGTTCAAGCAATCAAGCCCTGCCTTTATAAGGACTCTGTTTTTGTTACCTCATTGTGAGGTATTGTCTCTCTGAGTCTGTACTGAGCCGTTCGTTATTCTCGCATTCTGATTGTTCCTGTGTTTTTTGATCCCTCGCCTGTTTTTGGACCTTGCTCTTGTGTTTTGGATTCTGGTTTGTTTGCTCCTTGGATTTACCGTTTTCGACCTGTTTTGTCCCTGACTACGCCTTTTTGGATTCTGGAATTAAACTTGTGTTTCCGCACTTGGATCCCAGTCTGTTTCATTACATGTACAATACATGGAAAGTGATACAACATCAGTAGTAAACTATTTAGAAAACAGAGCACACAATGTAAACAGAATTATAAGCTGATAAAATACAAAAAATACGTATATTAAAAATACGTATATAATAAAATAGCTAATAATTTTAGGGCATCAATAACATTCAGTAGTTTTTCTGCTGCTTTCTTTTCCATATACTTCAGTGATTTGCAGTACAGTGCTAGTTCTCTCACAAAGACCACCAGTAAGGGTTGTGTATTAATACATTTGTATTTATGGATAAAAAATTTACCTAAAATAAATAAAGTATTCAACAGAAATTCAGTTTTAACTAGATTCCTTTTGAGATTATTTCCTGTTTGGTGCTGAGAGAGCTCACCTATTGGTTGTTGACAATGCCACGTCACTATTTGCGTCAGCCAAGACTGTAAAACTATTAAACACGGTTGAATTTATTAAACACGGTTGAATTTATCGTGACGGCAAGACGAGAGAAAGACTGACTTAAAACTGCTCCGATTGCCACCTTACACCAAACGATCGAGACCACGGGAGCGCGCCGCGACTCTAGCAAAACTCTCAAGATTTTATTCTGACTTTGGAAATGTGACTGTGAAATCGCTAGAAAGTCTTTAGGTGTAAGGCCGGCATTAGTTGCCTCCTATCTCTGTTAGTCTGTCGTAGTTGCATGCATGTGAAGGTGCATTGTGAGTGGGGTTTATTCTTTTTATTTAGCTCCTAATTTGTAAATTGCTTGTCCCACCATCTCATGCAATTGATATCATTCTGTGTAGTGTTGCTTTTGTTTTCTTTTTTATGGGCTGGGAAGCATATTGTTTTCGTTCTGTTTTTATGCTTCCAAGCCCACAGGGCTGGGAAGCATATTGTTTTCGCTCAGTTTTTATGCTTCCAAGCCCACAGGGCTGGGAAGCATATTGTTTTCGTTCTGTTTTTTTTGTTTTTATGCTTCCAAGCCCACAGGGCTGGGAAGCATATTGTTTTCGTTGTTTTTTTTTTTTTTTTTTTTTTTTTTATGCTGTGGGCTGGGAAGCATATTGTTTTCGCTCGGTTTTTTTTGTTTTTTATTTTTTTATTTTTCCTTCTGTTTTTGTACCAGGCCAAACGTATAGAAATATAAGTCCGATTTACACCAAAGTTGGTATGCATGTCTGTTATGACATGAACTTGTGCATGGAAACTTTTGGGTGGGGCCGGAGGCCCCACCCGATATTTACAAAAACCCCCTTTTTTTAGGGTGTTTTTCTAAGCGATAAGCCTCCTAGGCCGTAAGTCTAGGGAATGTGAAATCTGCTCCTGGATGTAGCCCAAGGGGTCTATTAATCAAATTGCACGGGGTTTATGGATATCGGCTATAATTTGCAAGTTACCTGGATCAAAAGTCTACCTGTGCAATTAAATGATGAAAACAGATTTTTCCCACGGCTATAACTCCACAACGGTAAGAGCTATTCACACCAAACCTCGTAGGTTTGTGGCATATGTGCATGTAATTCTGTCATAGAGTTTGCAGATGTGGGGGGCGAAGCCCCCCTCCATAAAAAATTCTGTAAAAAATGATCTGAAAATTGAATTGGAGTTAATGGCAATACTTACAGTACTGTAGTCTTCCAGAGCGGGGCGCTAGTGGCCGTGTTTTGAAACTCTTGCACAACATTTGGCAGATACAAGATGGCGGAGCACGCAGACTGTCGCCTCATGAAATTTAGGGTAACTCTGCTCCGAATCTCAAGTTCGGTCTTCTCTGAGAAAGGTACTTATGAAGGTAACGTCCATGCACTTTACAAACGATTACATTCTTCTCCTCAATACACGTTGAAAGACTTTCAGTCACCGCGGGGCGAGTCGTGGCGCTACGTTGCTAACTAAGTACTGTATCTTGGTAGGACGGTGAAATGAACGAAAGCTCATCTAGCGAGCTAAGTAAGTGAATGTCCGTGCACTTTATGAACGATTACGTTGTTCTTTTCAATACTCGTGTACCAAGGTTGCTAGGTAGCTGGCTAATATTGTAAATACGTGTGTACATAGAATTTACTTCTCAAACTTAGCTAGCAAGCCAAATTTACGAACGATTACGTTGTTCTTTTCGATACTCGTGTAGCGTCTTAACAACATCATGTTGTCCCAGCTAAATTTGTAAAACAAAAGCGCCTTTGTTTCGATCTGTTCGAACGAATCTTGATAATTCTGTTTATCCTTGGAATTCTTCTCCTCAATCCACGTTGTGATTCTTAATATCCCTAGCGACTCCGCGCTAGCCAGGTAGGTACTGTATCTTGGTAGGACGGTGAATATGTTGTCATCTTTGTGTCTGCAGTCATCTCATTATTGTATTACCATTCTGTGCCCGTCTAGCGAGCTAGCTAAGTTAATGTGCCTGCACTTTACGAAAGATTTCATTGTTCTTTTCAATACTCCTTATGTAACGTTTCAACATCGCTACAGACTGTCGCCTCATGAAATTTAGGGTAACTCTGCTCCGAATCTCAAGTTCGGTCTTCTCTGAGAAAAGTACTTATGAATTTAACGTCCATGCACTTTACAAACGATTACATTCTTCTCCTCAATACACGTTGAAAGTCTTTTAATCACTGCATTCTTCTAACTACTGTATCTTGGTAGGACGGTGAAATGAACGAAAGCTCATCTAGCGAGCTAAGTAAGTGAATGTCCGTGCAGCTAATTTTGTAAAACCGTGGCGCCCTTATTCAGGTCTGTTGGAACGAATCTTGTTATGACTCACTGTAAAATAATGCGTGTTGTATCTGTAACTGATAACCTTGTTCACTAGCAAGCTAGATTCCGTTCATCACTGACATTAAATACCCTTAATTCAACAGCAGCCGATCTTTTGTTAAATTCTGTTCATCGTTGGAAAAAGTAGAAACGCTAGATTAGAACATTTTGAATCGCCGTTTTTTCTTGCACCTTTTCAGTGTCGTTTTAAATAGGCGAAACAAGATATTATGTTTGCAAAGTTTCTTCCGTCATTCACTGCAATCAGAATGTTTCATAATCTACTTTAATATCAAAAGCTGTTTGCTGATTTGCTACTAGTGTGAATACATTCACACGTTACTTTTCTGAAACCGAAGCGACTTGTTTGTGTATTTGTAAAACCGAATATAGCTGTGATTAAAGGAATGATTTGTGCTGTGTAATTTGAAACTCTTTGTTTAATTGACTCATTGCCCTACCTTGCTACCGAACTAATGTATAAACGATTACATTCCTCTAAGTACTGTATCTTGTTAGGGTGGTGAAATGAACGAAAGCTCATCGAGCGAGCTAAGTAAGTGAATGTCCGTGCACTTTATGAACGATTACGTTGTTCTTTTCAATACTCGTGTACTAAGGTTGCTAGGTAGCTCTGTTTATCGTTGGAAAAGGTGGAAACGTTAGATTAGAACATTTTGAGGTTCACCGTATACGTGACAGTGCCGTTGAATTAAATAGGCTACGCAAGATACTATGTTTTCAAAGTTTCTTGCGTTATTCACGGCAATGAAAATGTTTCGTGATGTAGCTTCATACGAGAGAGTGTTTGCTGTTCTGCTAGCATTGTGAATACTGTGACGGAGTGCCGTCACTACGGTTGAGTATGCGCTCTGACTGTCGTATCAGGGAGACTGGCTCTTTGGCGTCGCGGTCAAAGTCACATGTTTGCTATTTTGGACACACGGGTTCGAAGCCGGCTGGGGTGACTGCTCAAATTGTCTTTGGAAAAAGTGGAAACGTTAGATTAGAACATTTTCAGGTTTTGAAAATGTCATTCTTATACAAGAGTTGGGAGACGGAACATGGCGGCGAACGAACAGAGGCACCGCATAAAATTTAGGGTTTCCTATGCAACAAATCTGAATTTCGGTCTTCAACTGAGAAAAGTACTTATTAAGGTAACGTCCATGCACTTTACAAACGATTACATTCTTGTCCTCAATACACGTTGTGATTCTTAATATCTCGTAGTGTCTCTGCGCTAGCCAGGAAGCTGCTGTATCTTGGTAGGACGGTGGATATGTTGTCATCTTTGTGTCTGCAATCATCTCATTATTGTATTACCATTCTGTGCAAATCTAGCGAGCTAGCTAAGTTAATGTGCCTGCACTTTACGAATGAACGAAGGTGTAGCGTTTTAACATCGCCAGCTGGCTAATATTTTACATTCGTGTGTACTTAGAATGAAGACCTAGAAGACGCTCAAGCTAGATTTCGTTCATCACTGACATTAAATACCCTTAATTCAACTGCAGCCGATCTTGTGTTAAATTCTGTTTCTCGTTGGAAAAAGTGGAAACGTTAGATTAGAACATTTTGAGGTTCACCGTATACGTGACAGTACGGTTGAATTAAATAGGCTAAGCAAGATACTATGTTTTCAAAGTTTCTTGCATTATCCACTGCAATGAAAATGTTTCATGATGTAGTTTCATACGAGAGGGTGTTTACTGCTTTGCTAGCATTGTGAATACTGTGACAGATTGCCGTCACTGCGGTTGAGTATGCGCTCTGACTGCCATACCAACGAGCCTGGCTCTTTGGCGTCGCGGTCAAAGACGTATTTTTGCTGCCTCAAATGCTTCCAAGCCCCAAAGGTGTAAAAAGATGCATAACAATTAAACAGTTTTTTGTGCACAGCATGATTGCATAATCACATTAACACCTTCAGTGCTTTCAAAACAAATTAAACAGCACAATTCAATGACAGACATTCGTTTAATCACAGCTATGTTCTGTTTTAAAGTTACACAAATTTAAATGTTGTGTATAAATAATCATCGTGTTGCAATACCAAGCTACGTGCAGATTCTGCGTAAGGAGGACTGTTGTTACATGACACACAGACATGCAGCTGAGTTAAGGGTATTTAATTTCACGAAATCTCAACTAGCGAGCTAGGTAAGTGAATGTCCGTGTACTTTATGAGCGATTACGTTGTTCTTTTCAATACTCGTGGTGTTTTAATATCTCTTAGCGAAAGTCGTGGAAGCTAGGTCTTTGAACGAATCTTATGACTGTCACTATGAAATAATTCGTGTTGTATCTGTAAATGAAAACGTTGTTCACTAGCAAGCTAGATTCTGTTCATCACTGCAATTAAATACCCTTAATTCAGCTGCAACCGATATTTTGTTCAATTCTGTTTATCGTTGTAAAAGCAGAAACGCTAGATTGGAACATTTTGAAGTGAATCGTTGCTAGGTAGCTAGGTAGTTTACGCATCATTTAAAGGTCTGTTTGAACGAATCTTGCTATGACTGTCACTATAAAATAATGCGTGTTGTATCTGTAAATGAAAACGTTGTTGAGTACCAAGCTAGATTCTGTTCATCACTGAAATTAAATACCCTTAACTCAGCTGCAGCTGATCTTTTGTTAAATTCTGGTTATCGTTGGAAAAAGCGAAACGCTACATTAGAACGTTTTGATTTTCACTGTATACCTTGCCAGTGCGGTTGAATTGAATAGGATACGCAAGATAGTATGTTTGCAAAGTTTCTTGCGTTATTCACTGCAATGAAAATGTTTCATGATGTGGTTTAATATGAGGGTGTTTACTGCTTTGCTAGCATTGTGAATACTGTGACAGAGTGCCTTCACTGCGGTTGAGTATGCGCTCTGACTGCCATACTAAGGAGCGTGGCTCTTTGGGGACACGGTCAAAGTCACATGTTTGCCACTTTGGAGACAGGGGTTCGAGGCCGGGTGGGGTGACTGCTCAAGTTGTGTTTATCTTTGGAAAAGCAGAAACGCTAGATCAGAACATTTGGAGCTTCGCCGTGTTTTCCTGCACCGTGCCAGTATCCTTTTAAATAGGCTGAACAAGATAATATGTTTCTAAAGGTTCTAACCTTATTCACTGCAATCAAAATCTTTCATAATCTACTTTAATTTCAAAGGCTGTTTGCTGCTTTGCTAGCAACCACTGAAGGTGTTAATGTAATTATGCAATCATGCTATGCAGAACAAATACTGTTTAATTGTTATGAATCCTTTTACACCTTTGGGGCTTGGAAGCATTTGAGGTAGCCTGCGACCTCTTTTTTTTTTTTTTTTTTTTTCTGTTTTTGTACCAGGCCAAACGTATAGAAATATAAGTCCGATTTACACCAAAGTTGGTATGCATGTCTGTTATGACATGAACTTGTGCATGGAAACTTTTGGGGGGGGCCGAAGGCCCCCCCACCCCGATATTTACAAAAAAACCCCTTTTTTAGGGCTGTTTTTCTAAGCGATAAGCCTCCTAGGCCGTAAGTCTAGGGAATGTGAAATCTGCTCCTGGATGTAGCCCAAGGGGTCTATTAATCAAATTGCACGGGGTTTATGGATATCGGCTATAATTTGCAAGTTACCTGGATCAGAAGTCTACCTGTGCAATTAAATGATGAAAACAGATTTTTCCCACGGCTATAACTCCACAACGGTAAGAGCTATTCACACCAAACCTCGTAGGTTTGTGGCATATGTGCATGTAATTCTGTCATAGAGTTTGCAGATGTGGGGGGCGAAGCCCCCCTCCATAAAAAATTCTGTAAAAAATGATCTGAAAATTGAATTGGAGTTAATGGCAATACTTGCAGTACTGTAGTCTTCCAGAGCGGGGCGCTAGTGGCCGTGTTTTGAAACTCTTGCACAACATTCGGCAGATACAAGATGGCGGAGCACGCAGACTGTCGCCTCATGAAATTTAGGTAACTCTGCTCAATCTCAAGTTCGGTCTTCTGAGAAAGGTACTCATGAATTTAACGTCTATGCACTTTACAAACGATTACATTCTTATCACAATACACGTTGAAAGACTTTCAGTCACCGCGGGGCGAGTCGTGGCGCTACGTTGCTAACTAACTACTGTATCTTGGTAGGACGGTGAAATGAACGAAAGCTCATCTAGCGAGCTAGCTAAGTGAATGTCCGTGCACTTTATGAACGATTACGTTGTTCTTTTCAATACTCGTGTACCAAGGTTGCTAGGTAGCTGGCTAATATTGTAAATACGTGTGTACATAGAATTTACTTCTTAAACTTAGCTAGCAAGCCAAATTTACGAACGATTACGTTGTTCTTTTCGATACTCGTGTAGCGTCTTAACAACATCGTGTTTTTCCAGCTAAATTTGTAAAACAAAAGCGCATTTGTTTCGATCTGTTCGAACGAATCTTGATAATTCTGTTTATCCTTGGAATTCTTCTCCTCAATCCACGTTGTGATTCTTAATATCCCTAGCGACTCCGCGCTAGCCAGGTAGGTACTGTATCTTGGTAGGACGGTGAATATGTTGTCATCTTTGTCTGCAGTCATCACATTATTGTATTACCATTCTGTGCCCGTCTAGCGAGCTAGCTAAGTTAATGTGCCTGCACTTTACGAAAGATTTCATTGTTCTTTTCAATACTCCTTATGTAACGTTTCAACATCGCTACAGACTGTCGCCTCATAAAATTTAGGGTAACTCTGCTCCGAATCTCAAGTTCGGTCTTCTCTGAGAAAAGTACTTATGAATTTAACGTCCATGCACTTTACAAACGATTACATTCTTCTCCTCAATACACGTTGAAAGTCTTTTAATCACCGCGGGGCGAGTCGTGGCGCTACGTTGCTAACTAACTGCTGTATATATGACTGCATTCTTCTAACTACTGTATCTTGGTAGGACGGTGAAATGAACGAAAGCTCATCTAGCGAGCTAAGTAAGTGAATGTCCGTGCAGCTAATTTTGTAAAACCATGGCGCCCTTATTCAGGTCTGTTGGAACGAATCTTGTTATGACTCACTGTAAAATAATGCGTGTTGTATCTGTAACTGATAACCTTGTTCACTAGCAGGATAGATTCCGTTCATCACTGAAATGAAATACCCTTAATTCAACAGCAGCCGATCTTTTGTTAAATTCTGTTCATCGTTGGAAAAAGTAGAAACGCTAGATTAGAACGTTTTGAATCGCCGTTTTTTCTTGCACCTTTTCAATATCGTTTTAAATAGGCGAAAGAAGATATGTTTGTAAAGTTTCTTCCGTCATTCACTGCAATCAGAATGTTTCATAATCTACTTTAATATCAAAAGCTGTTTGCTGATTTGTTACTAGTGTGAATACATTCACACATTACTTTTCTAAAACCGGAGCGACTTGTTTGTGTAATTGTAAAACCGATTATACCTGTGATTAAAGGAATGATTTGTGCTGTGTAATTTGAAACTCTTTGTTTAATTGACTCATTGCCCTACCTTGCTACCGAACTAATGTATAAACGATTACATTCCTCTAAGTACTGTATCTTGTTAAGACGGTGAAATGAACGAAAGCTCATCGAGCGAGCTAAGTAAGTGAATGTCCGTGCACTTTATGAACGATTACGTTGTTCTTTTCAATACTCGTGTACTAAGGTTGCTAGGTAGCTGTGTTTATCGTTGGAAAAGGTGGAAACGTTAGATTAGAACATTTTGAGGTTCACCGATACGCGATGACAGTGCCGTTGAATTAAATAGGCTACGCAAGATACTATGTTTTCAAAGTTTCTTGCGTTATTCACGGCAATGAAAATGTTTCGTGATGTAGTTTCATACGAGAGAGTGTTTGCTGTTCTGCTGGCATTGTGAATACTGTGACGGAGTGCCGTCACTACGGTTGAGTATGCGCTCTGACTGTCGTATCAGGGAGACTGGCTCTTTGGCGTCGCTGTCAAGTCACATGTTTGCTACTTTGGACACACGGGTTCGAGGCCGGCTGGGGTGACTGCTCAAATTGTCTTTGGAAAAAGTCGAAACGTTAGATTAGAACATTTTCAGGTTTTGAAAATGTAATTCTTATACAAGAGTTGGGAGACGGAACGTGGCGGCAAACGAACAGAGGCACCGCATAAAATTTAGGGTTTCCCATGCAACAAATCTGAATTTCGGTCTTCAACTGAGAAAAGTACTTATTAAGGTAATGTCCATGCACTTTACAAACGATTACATTCTTGTCCTCAATACACGTTGTGATTCTTAATATCTCGTAGTGTCTCTGCGCTAGCCAGGAAGCTGCTGTATCTTGGTAGGACGGTGGATATGTTGTCATCTTTGTGTCTGCAATCATCTCATTATTGTATTACCATTCTGTGCAAATCTAGCGAGCTAGCTAAGTTAATGTGCCTGCACTGTACGAATGAACGAAGGTGTAGCGTTTTAACATCGCCAGCTGGCTAATATTTTACATTCGTGTGTACTTAAAATTTACATCTCAAACTTAGCTGGCTAGCTAACTTAACGAACGATTATGTTGTTCTTTTCAACATTCGTCGCATAGCGTTTAACAGCGCTACACTAATGGTGTCCTCGCTTGTTTAGGTCTGTTTGAACGAATCTTGTTATGACCTGCAATATAAAACAATGCGTGTTGTATCTATAAATGACAACGTTGTTGAATACCACGCTAGATTCTGTTCATCACTTAAATTAAATACCCTAAACTCAGCTGCAGCTGATCTTGTGTTAAATTCTGTTTGTCGTTGGAATTCTTCTCCTCAATCCACATTGTGATTCTTAATATCCCTAGCGACTCTGCGCTAGCCAGGTAGATACTGTATCTTGGTAGGACGGTGAATATGTTGTCATCTTTGTGTCTGCAGTCATCTTATTCTTGTATTACCATTCTGTGCCCATCTAGCGAGCTAGCTAAGTTAATGTGCCTGCACTTTACGAACGATTTCGTTGTTCTTTTCAATACTTGCGTAGCGCGTTTCGACTCATTGCCCTACCTTGCTAGCTAACTAATGTGTAAACGATTACATTCTTCTACTGTATCTTGTTAGGACGGTGAAATGAACGAAATCTCAAAAAGCAGAAACGCTACATTAGAACATTTTGAGGTTCACCGTATACCTGACAATACGGTTGAATTAAATAAGCTAAGGAAGATACTATGTTTCCAAAGTTTCTTGCGTTATTCACTGCAATGAAATTGTTTCATAATGTTGTTTATTATCAA